>CM076467.1:16364532-16924532 GCA_038419695.1 Scomberomorus guttatus
ATAATTATGAAAAGACAGCACACATTTCAAGTACTTGAGTTTAATTTTTACCATCTGGACTTCAATTACAACATTAGTATCTTGTATGTTGAATTAACAGCATACATTTCAGGAGGTAACTTTAAAGAGGAGCACAGGACCACAGTTACTAGGGAAAAACCTGTATCCCTATTGTTTACTTGGCAAAAGCATTGCATTTGATATGTTTGCAATTGACAATGTCTTGTGTTAATTTACTAATTAATGTTTTTTAAAAGTAATGCCTGAATGCCTAAAACCTGAATTATATTAATAGTAATAATGATAATAGTGACTGTTGTTGTTGATGCATTTTCTATGATTAACTAATGGCATTATCATTACATGAACACATACTTAAACCGTTCTTTAACAAACCTACTAATTATACATAATTTTGTTCTTTCCAAAATATTGAGAAACTTCCCACATCAGGGTGCCCTGGAGGCCAAGAAACCCTGAAGAAGCTGTCTAACAGTCCTCAAAGAAAAGGAAACACATTACAGCTGCTTTTCTCAAAAAGGATAGCGCCCAACGTGGGGCTCGAACCCACGACCCTGAGATTAAGAGTCTCATGCTCTACCGACTGAGCTAGCCGGGCAACTGGAAGGGCTTTTGGGGGTGGGGTTTAAGAACACGGGCCCCTCTAGAGTGCTAAAAGTTTTCATGATTTTCTACATCTCAATTGGGAGCCCTTCCCTACCCAAAACATTTTATTATTACCTAACAGCTGTGAAGTTTTACCAAGATATCTGTTTTGCATGAGGTGTTTGGATTTTGGTCAATATCTGATTTATGGTCTGCTGAGATTTTTAAAGGCGTATGATACACAAATTGGGAGTATGCACTGTGAGGAAGAACATTAGCTTATGCTAAAGCTTGTGCTCTGGACGCCGTCATGTGCGCATGCGTTGGTCACGCAGCAATTAACATTAGCGTTCGTATTTTACCCAACAGACAGGTATTGCTATTGTAGTGTTAACGTCTTAAATGCACTTTAATTCAGCAGATAATCTTACCGTGACGACGGCTTTTACTGACACCAGCTGACATCTCAAACTTCGTCTTGACAGCCGATTCTCGGGGGTCGGCCTCCAGTTGCACATTAAAAAAACCCCCAAAACAATTAAACCTTTGGTGAAAATACGTCTTACGGGCCAAATACACTAAAGATTGCTACCGTTGACCTTACATTTTAAACTAGCTATAATCCACATATAAAGACAATATACCCAATAATCCAATTACTAGAAAGTCAGGAAAAACACACATATGAATCACGATGATAGGTGACTATATTTGGGGGATGATTCATGTAAGTACGAAAATCTCGAATAACTACCCACTTCTAAATCTTCTGAGGTCACTTTTGTATAACTTTAGTATAAATACATGTTAATTTTTATTCACATGTTTTTTTCGGACTTTATGTGAATGAAAAGGTGCAAATTCGACTATTTTCACATTGGAAATAGGTAAGGTCACAAAAGCAAAGTTTTTCAAGGGAATAATAACCATTTTCTATACTTTTCAGGCATAAGCAATTTAGGAAATAACACTTGCTACCCAGGAACAAAAATTTGTGTTACATAGTGGTATCACAGAAAGAGCATAAAGCTTAAATTTC
This sequence comes from Scomberomorus guttatus, assembly GCA_038419695.1. Taxonomy (NCBI): domain Eukaryota; kingdom Metazoa; phylum Chordata; class Actinopteri; order Scombriformes; family Scombridae; genus Scomberomorus; species Scomberomorus guttatus. The sequence continues at coordinate 16,366,178 of CM076467.1, forward strand.
ACACGTCTTATTCACACAAAGCGCCACTAGATGGCGCCATCACACCACAATAACGTGCTGGAGCGTTTGCGTACCAGAGGAGCAGCAGCAGCAGCAGCAGCAGCAGCAGCAGCAGCGAGCGAAACACGTGACCAAATGCGGAAATGGTCCGTTAGAGAAAGTGTAGCAGGGGGAAAAGGGGAGTGGAGGTTGTGCTGGTTTGTATTTTGAGCTGCAACGACTCTCTGTACTACACAGCACTTCTACGGACGGACAGACGGTCTCGGTGATCTGTTCATTCAGATGTGCGACTTCCAACCGTCGTGAATCAAGTGAGGTAAGCTTAACGGACAAAGAAAAGAAAAGAAAACAAAAGAAACGTACGTTTGTCAGTTTGTGTTAGCGCTGCAACTTTTTAGGGAAATTACTAACACCTGCCAGGACAGCTAGGCTACTTAACATGTAGATAATACGTTGCTATGATGCCCGTTAATATTTCAGTAACTGTGTTATGTATATGTATGGTTACTGCATGCACTGTGTGGGTGTGTAGGTAACCCTACCACAGTCACTTTTACTGTTTATTTGTATCTCATTTACAGTATTTTTGTTGTGTTACGATGTGTTGTTTTTGTGCTGTGTCATTTAATGTTATTCCATAGACCACTTTCAATAAATTTAAACTTCATAGTCATTGTTTTTTAATTACATACTGCTTTGGAGAGTGCCAATTTTGGCCATGCAACTGAAAGTCAGTAGTCTAAGAATAGGCTTTATTATTTTCTGCCAATGTTACCACTAACGCTATTTATAATGACTAATGTTATAGTATATTCTAGAGCTGAAACGATTAGTTGATTAATCAATTAGTCGGCAGCTATTTTGATAATCGATAATAATTTGAGTCATTTTTTTAAAAAAGAAAAAAAAGAGAAAATCTCTCGTTCCAGCTTCTCAAATGTGAATATTTCTGTTTTTTTCATGACAGTAAACTGAATATCTTTGTGTTCTGGACTGTTTGTCAGGACAAAACTAGACATCTGAGGTTGCACCTTGGACTTTGGAAAACAGTGGTCGATCTTTTTTTTTACCGTTTTCTGACATTTTATAGATCAATACGACTAATAGATTAATTGAGAAAATAATACAATGCAAATAATCGTTAGTTGCAGCACTAGTACACTTGATTGCCAGTTTAGTCGAACCTAATTGTTGCAAGTAGGATGGATGATATATGAGATACACCTCTCAGGATAATACAATTTTAAAAAAACACCGCACCACAAATTCAGCTTCTAAACCGACCATAAAGTTGAAGTGGCATCTGTCCAAAACTGTTTCAACAAAACTTATTATTGTAACCTTTATGAAATTAGGATTTATTGACAATCTTTGTATGGGACTGCATTCGTTTTAGTTTTAGGTGTACCTAGTACATTCAGTCTATATAGAGCCAGAGAAAATGGGTATGCATAAAGTTATACTACAGTACAGCCGTGTAAACAATGCTGATTATACTATTGTCAACATAAAACCCCACATTATAGCTATAGATATTAAAGGTGCAGGGTTTCCCCTTGGAGGCTGTTTAGTCGAGCCACCCAGATCCCGACACGCCTTGTCCTGTCGTGACCAATTTAGTTAGTATTTGACAGCCTAAACAATAGCCACACTCATGAATTATATGGCATGTGCTGCATGTAAAGTTCATGTTTTTTATTTCATAAAATTATATTAACGTTTCAGCCGAGGTGGCCCACATCTGCTGTGTCCTGTAGTAAGTGGTGAGGCAATATAAATATATAAGGGTTTAACATTGTCAAATGAAGGACAACAAATTACTGACCCAAAATAACACGCATGAATTCAAAGCAGGAGACGAGTACCTGTTGCTTTTCTCTGTGGCATCTGCAATTTTAATTTGTTGACTGTGGCACGTAGCCAAGGGAGACCTGTCAGTAACAAAGTCTGACTGGGCTTCAGGATTTAAATAAGGTGGTCATGCATGTAAATTAAGTCCAGTGCTTACATTCTTTAAAGGTAACTGTAAAAGTAACAAGTATGTGCAGTGCACAATTATTAAAGCTGATTGTTTATCACTGGTTATTAACAAATCATTAATATATACATCTTTGTGGTAGAGTATCTATAACCATACAAATCATCACATTTGTTTTTTTGAGTCACACCTGCCCTGGTTGACATTGTCAATGCATCCTGTTATTATGAACTTGCACAGCATTAGACGCCACAAAGTTCACACCGTGCTTGTATGTTCACACATCAAATTCAGCAGCATAAGCCCAGCAGCACCACGTTACACTATACGTTACTTCTTCCAAGTTTTAGTATGGCTGATTCGAATGAACAACCGACCTCCGCCACGCAATTTTTGACAACTCTATCATCTTTGGCCCAGAGCCCTCACTGCTGCAGAGGGCAAAAACGTGGAGAAAGTAATGGATTTAGAAGATTCTTCTGGTTTATTACAACTGGGGTCATTTCTTCGGGTTATGATAAATCTGAACTCAGCAAAATAATTAATGAGATCTGTGAACGTGGCGACAACGCTACAGCAAAGTGCGACTGGGAAGGAAACATGAGACCATCAGAGTGGTTGTAAACATGCTAACAACAGTTTAGCCAGATTATCTAAACTGCTTTATTTTGCAAAATTGAACATGAACGCACCTGAGATATCTTTAATAATCCCTAATTTCACAGGACAGACAGTTTTGATAATTTTTTTACAGTTCTTCGTTGTTTTACTTAGACTAACCTGGAGGATTCTTTATAACCCGTATGTTCGACTAACTGCTTGCGCCCTGTTGGATAAACCAGAATTATCCTTTAAGCAAGTTGCATACAGTGGCACTCGTGAAAGAAGAAGCTACTCAATTAATGTATTTGATGTCACTACAGTCATTCATGTGAAAAACTGTATGCTTATGAAGTTTTTTACAAACCTGTTTTGCTCCCATCCAATAAGACATACTTAACGTGTCACTCAGCAACTCTCACTGCTGGAGGCGTGAACATTTGTAGCCAATCAGTAGTTTTCTAATCATAGCGACCCATTTAGGCGCTCAAAGCAGCACTAGTATTCCACACCGTTAAAAGTGGATCATCCTCTGATTCCACGCTATTCTCAGCGGATGTGACATTGTAAGTTTTCTACTCCATGATGTGACACCCTTCCCTCCCTCGCTGCAGCAAGAAAAGTGATGACTATGGCACCGATCCTCGCTTCATTTCCAGCCTTGGTTAAACTAAAAGAAGGAAGTGCAAACCGCAATTCTTGGGGTCACAGATGTGAGCGGTTCCTGTCAGAAAATGTGCAAAAGAAACAATTAAACGGAAATAGCACACACTAAGAGGAATTGCAGAATTCTGAGAATGAGGCCGGACCCGGCACAGATGGCTTTTTTCAAAAGAAGAATTCCCAAGGCCGTTTTTAGACCAGCAGCATCTGATTTTTGATCTATTTATGTCTAGATTGGAATAAGAGTCTTAATTAAACCTGGATAAACACCTTGTATCAAACATGGGTGCATATGTAAACCTCCTCAGTAAAATGGTCTGTGCATTGTGTCATTACTGAAGGAATGTTTCTTCAATCTTGTTCTAACTTGTTAGTTTGGTTCTGTGTTTCAAACAACTCTCAAAAGTCCCGACAGTGCAGATGATTGTATGTTCACAGTCAGCAGGCAGCAACCAGCATGGCTGTGTAGTGAGGCCAGTGCAAAAAATCTGCCCGCTAGCTGTTTACTTGTTGAGAAAACTGTATTGATGTCAAAGGAGAAGAAAAAAAATCCTCCAAGTCCTCTCTTGAATACTAAGTCAGTATCTTGACCATGATGTGAAAAGGATGTAGTGTACATTCTTTCTAGCAGTTCTAATAAAACAAATACACATAGCAGCAGTGAAAACACACAAAGCAGGATTGTTCTAGCAGCTACTCAACTGCACACTGTTTTTTTTTTTTTTAACTTGGCAACCAGAATGCAAACTTTGCTGGTTTAGGTAGGGTTATGTTATCGAAACAGCTCGATTGAAGCAGATTTTCATAAAGCACCAGTAGTTATGCTTTAGTACTAATATTAACATTAGTCGCACCTATTACGATTACACCTGCCACTCCTGATGACATGAGGGGGTTTGCAATTTTAATTTAACAAGTTCTTTGTGGTCTTGTGGTCATGTAAAGCTTTCACCTGGTCACAGCTTTAGAGGAAACTTGTCAGGCTGATCACATTGTTCTGTGTATAATAGTAATGCCTGAGAACAGGCCTAATGCCTGTTCTCCAGTATTATTGCTATCCCTTGCACTTGTGTGCTGTCATTACACTGTCGCATTACACTTATTCACTATATTGTGTACAACTATGCTGTTTGGTTTCTATGTTTCCATATTTATATTAAGCACCTCCCAGAGATGTGATGAGCGTTCTCCATCTGTGCGAAGCTCACGAACATCAGCTCCAGTCCATCGCTAATCCTCTTAGACTGTTTTGTTGTTTTCCTTTAATTTAAGTCTCTGTCGGGAGTCTCTGGTACTCCTGGCTTGACTAGTACAGCACAGCTGTGCTCTCAGCTGTAATACAGGCTAACCTGCGGTCATGGATTTAGAAAGAAAAACACCCCAGGAAGCTTACCGTGGCGAGCTGTTATTTCCTGATTTTATTTTTTCCTCAGATACAACCTTTGCTTTTCTCCTTATCTTCCAGTGCTCCTCTGTCTGTCAGATTTAATCAGTGCTTATTGTTTTCTGTCTATCTTCCTCTATCTCGCTCTCTATCTATTGCAAAATGCTTCTCTCATGGTCTCCTGTATCCTAACTTGTTTTCCAGGGTCGTTCTGAGGTCAGACTGCTGAGATGACAAGGCTGTGACAGTGTGTGTGTCCAAGTGTGTCTGTACTGGACCGATTCCTGTGACATGGCCGCTGCTAAGAAGAGTGAGTTTTTATTGGCCGCCTGTTGTAATTACTGTGATGTTCATTAACCTTTTATATTTAAAAGTGCTTCTCCTTAGTCTTTCAGTACTCCAGTGGTGATGGTACAGCTTTGGGAAGCGGCAGAAACCATTTAAAATTGTAGACACCACTTTGAGACAGACAGGACAAGCAGTAGTTAATATACAAGATGCAGGCAGTCCAGACTATCACACGATCACCCACAATGTTTTAGGATCAAGTGTTGTGTGTTTGCTTTTGAAGTACTAGTGAATAACTCAATCGTGTGGAAACAGGCTGGAAAATTAATTGCATAAATGTATTTTGGGGGAAGTGAGGGAGGTACTGAGAAAGTCCTGAACAGCCAAGTTTGGTCCCAGTAAGGAAATCAGTCAAGTGTTGCTAAATCCAGATTTCCCATAGGCCTTATTTAGTGTCTTCTTCATTTAATTCTTCCATCTCTTTCCTTGACATTTTGATTTGTAAGTTGATCAGAATTTCTTTTGATAGGAGTAATGTACAAAAACAAGAATAAAGTTTTCAGGTGCATATAGTGCAGGAAATCACAAAGTAGCTCAAAGCTGCATTGTATTGCACTGGATGGATTATTTCCCATACATATAAGCCCTTTTACCCAGCCAGGAAGTGATCATAATGTTTGAAGCTCTATCCTATAATCCAGTGTTTTTCAATCCTGGTCCTGGGGCACCACTGCCCTGCGTGTTTTAGACGTTTCCCTGCTCCAACACACCTGATTCAAATTAATGGGTCGTTATCGGGCTTCTGCAGAGCTTGATGACGAGCCGATCCTTTGAATCAGGTGTGTTGGAAGAGGGAAACATCTAAAACACGTAGGGCAGTAGTGCCCCAGGACCAGAATTGGAAAAACACTGCTATAATCTGCTGTAGGTGAGTTCATCGTTCTCCTGCATTCAAAGTTTCCTTGAAGGGATTGGCTCTTGCAATAAAGGGGAAAAAACCCCCAGGATGACAGATTATTCGATATAATTTACTGTGATTGAAAACCCCAAATTAACCTTTTCACCAGTGAGGCATCCTGGAGGGATTCCAGGAAGGATGATCAATTTACTTTAAATTCACTATTGATTTTTTTTCTTCGGCTTGGCTTGCATTGGGGAAAAAGGTGTACTTATACTTGTAAGTCAATGTCAGCAGTTTTATGCCTTTTTGTCGAGGCAAGCACATTTATTTCCTCAAAAGCAGGAAGGGTTGAATTAAAAAAAAAAAAAAACAAAAAAAAAAAAAAACTGGAAAAGAAGACCTGATAAAGAGCCATAAATGACTCATCACATTTTTATTACTACCATGAATATGCCTCATCTTTTCCTGGAATAAGGGTACTTGTTGTCTTCAAGGACCACTCTGCAGGTCTTTGTTCTCTTTGATAAGGTCACTGAATGAAGGGCGGTGCAAGAGGCCCCTCTATTGACATCCTGTTGACGGCATTTTACAAAATGTATTTTTCATGCGTCTGGGATGGACTGAAATGTCACGGGAAATGTGTTTGTTGCCTTTTGCTCAGGCAGAGGTAGGTATTTTTTGCCACCTTGGGGAGAATAAAAGTAATTTATCAAAGAGTTTAGCTTTTAAGGCTTTGTTCTTGGGGGCTTTGAGCATTATAATAGGCACAAAAAAACAGCAAGATTTTGTTTGTCAGACTGCTTCAACATAATGTCTTTTTGAAAATGCTGATCATTACTTTTGTTGTGTTAACATTTAATACTTTCTGAAAAGTGGTACAGCCAGGAAGCGGTTGATTAAAACCAAATGTGGTTCTTCTTTTTGGTCCTAAATATGTTGATTTTGGTTTTATTTGGAGTGTACTGACACCAAAGTAAAAGAGAACAAGTTCAGAAAGAGGAACACTGATAGGTTGACAGAAAACTGTAATATTTAGCCGAGTAGAAGCAGATATACAGACAGACAGATTAGAGGAGAGACAGAAGTAGACGGAGATTAATCTGAAATAAGCTAGTTCAGTAGGACATGCATGCACATGTTAATTTGTGTGTGCACATGCATCTGTGTGGTTATGGGTCTGCCACTACTGAGAGGGTAAGTGTGGGTGTGTGTCCCTGCTCTTGCTTTGTCTGGGATTATCTGACCCTTCTAAAAGGCCACAGATCTCAGTATTGTGATAATGAGGCTGACACAGAGGCTTGGCTCAAAGCTCTTCTACTGCTCTGATGGTGTGTGTGTGTATGTGCAAATACATCAAAGTTAAATAGAAGTAAAAACATTAGTCCAGAGCTGAAAAAATAATGACTAAAAGATAAGGAAGTGATGCCAAATAATGTATGAAAATGTGCCAGTGACAGATATGTTTGGCAAACAAGGCAGCAGCCAGCTGCCTCAGAAATTAATAACGTGATGGTGACAGCGGAGATGAGTGAGAACATTGCATTGTGGTATATAAACACTGTGTAGTTACATGACTTGCTGACAGGAATTGGTAGCATTTTCACGTGGCAAATGGTTGATCACGTAGACATTTTGCAATAGTGCATTAAGACTGTAAAGTTTTGTTGTACTTTATATCTCGTAAGCTGTAATATTTATTGCTCTTTTCTTGAGGCAGGTTAATAATTAGGCTGTCCCATAATGAATAACAAACTTGAACACTTGCGCCACTTACATACCTAGAATTTATTGTGGGTTATTTTTGAATAATAAGGTTCTTGGAAGTAAAACTTTAATTCATTTACTACAGACATTGTAATAATTGGGACACTTCCAAGGCTTGGATGGGCAGCAAACCCGCAGTTTGTTCATCAATACAAAAGACGAGCAGCTGTGTTGGAATATAAAGTATCAGGTTCTTTGATTTAAAAAGTCAAAGGTACAAGCTTGTGTACGGAAGCTTAAGTAGAGAAGTTAACTATGACCTTTAAGGTTCATTTTGCAAAGAAACATCCAATCACCAGTGACAAGTTGAAGCTAAAGATTACCAATTTTTTAAAACACTGATAACACAGTCTGCAGTGTAAATAAATTGCTTTGGGATTCTGGGCCAATTTTTGGTAAATCTGGCAACTACAGTGCCATGTTTTGTTCCCAACTACACCAACAAAGTGTTATGAATTCACCACAGCTCTGATACTCTCTCCATAGCAATGGTGGCTGAAGCTCATGGATATCGTAGTAGTTAGAGCCATCTGTGAAGCTGAACCAAGGTTAAAATTAAGTTATGTACTTATGTGCAGTGAAAGAGCAGTACAGCGCTATACAAACATATTGTATTTGAATTTATTTCAGAAAATAGACATATGCTTCACTGTGTGAAAACATCTTCAGGGAGAATTAGCATTAGTACGCAAACCAGCTACACCCACCAACGTCATGGCTGGTGTGCACAGGGTTGACTGTGTGTACTTCTTCAGTATGTTTTGAAGCCTGTTTGACTGCAAGGCTTGCCACACAAATACACATTTGTCAGCCATCTGTCAGTATCTGAGACACATTTTGCTTTCAAGGAAACGGCACAGTTTTGCATTCATGCCACAGACAGGCTCGTCTTAATATTTGTCAGATTTCTTGAATGGAATATTTCTAATATTTTGGATTTTGGAGAGTAAATTGAGTTACTGGCTGGAAGATTCATTACAAATTAAAAAAAAAACCCTCTCTTTATATATTCCAAACTCCAAAGGGTATAATGCATCCTTTTAGCTCTAGCTGATAGACTGCCATTCACCGTAAAGTCTGAAAGCCAGCCATTATTAAGCTTAGTGTGTGCCAAGTGAATGTAATTACACTCATGGAGGCCTATTGTATGAACTTCTAGGCTTCATGCAAAAAGCTTCTTATAGCAGTGATTTAAAATAACAGGTCCGATGGGATGATGAATTTGAAGCTTAAGTCATGAGGAGAGTATACACCCCTGCATATTCTTACTGAATACTTTCATTTGAATGTGATTTTGAATGCATGCTCAGATGTTTTTTTTTCATTAAGTGTTTTAATATTTGGTATAGCCACTGTCTCGCTACTGTCTTCAAAGCAAAACCAGGAAAGTGGGCTCTATGTGCTGCACATAGTGGCAGCGTTGTAGTACTCGAGTTGTTGGATCTGATCAATGAACCAGACATTCAAGACACAAGGGATGACACAAGATATCGCTGTCACTGACTTTTGAATGGCTTCCCTGTAAACTATAACAAGCAAGCAGAGTCAGAGAATCACTTTAAATTTTAATGTTTTACTCCCAAACACATTTTTACACACTCACAACCTTAGGATCCTCCAAGCATAAGTCTGCCTGAAAAGCATCAAGTGTGCCTAATTAAAGGGTCAGTCAAAATTGTGCAGTTTCGTGCTTTTCAATCTGGTGTTTCTGAAGCGTAGAAATGAGACCAGTAGTGTAACTTTTGTAATAAGAGCAGCGTTTCACACATATTTAACTTTGGTAGTGTCAAACTCAGGCAGGCAAGATACTATAAGCTGTAGTAAAGACTTTCCGGCATTCAAAATCAGAATAATAACCATATAACAATATAATCGCTGCTGAAATAATCACGTCATGTAGTATTTCTACATATTGAAGCTTCAACTCATGGTTATTTTTATCATTAGTGTTCACTATTTCTTTGGTCAATTAATTACTTACAAGATGTCAGAAAATAGTGAAAATGTTTATAACAAATATCCAAAGTGGCTGAGTGACATCTTTCCTTTTTTTTTTTTTTTTGTCCAGCCAACAGTCAATAACCCAAAGATATACAATTTACGATATTCTAAAAGAGCAGTAACATCCAGCACTGTTAAAACTGGATTTTTGGGTTTATTTCCATCATGTTTGCATTCAACATTGTTAAAGGTTAAATACCAATCCCCAAATACTAAATGTTTGTTAAATAAATAGGATTTATGTACTTTTTTTTATGGCCGATACCTTTTTTTTCTTCAAATAGTGGATATTTTGATCTGGGAAATGAAGGCACATAGCCAGAAGAGAAAACTCATTTCCAGATACTGACCTACCCTGACTCTGGTTATCCTTTATCTTGATTTGGGAAAGAGATTGCGCTGTTGAGGATCACAGGAATAATGTTCATAAATTCTGTTTTAGGTTAATTTACATATCTTGAATTAGAACTCCCAGTCTGGGATATAATTAATATAGCAAGGTATTCCTCGTTATCTTAGAGCTTTAGACCTTAAACAGCGTTTCAGTAAAAACACCCCCATCCTTCATGTCTACTTTCCATTTCAACACAGTGATCCTGCACATATGGAACATGATGTAACTCCTGAACTCATTATTGTGACCCAGATTGCTGATAGCAAGGATTTCTAATCTCTAATATAAGTCAGTATAAAAGTTTAATGGAACTAGACCCAAGTGGGACAGTAATGGCCTGCGTTTCATGTAATGAAAGGACGTAAGTCAGCACATGAATTCAATTAAGTGTTGCAATAATACACTATAGAATTGTCTCTTCAATATTAACCACAATGTATTTATTGTGTACATTATTGCCAGACTCTGCTCTGTTTGCTCAATAATTAATACAAATGGCTCCAGCTTCGCCAAATGTTTGGTTGTCATGGCTTGGCAGAGAGAGGCAAATTTCTCCTCTTTTGACAAGTCTTGTCTGTAGATGGGAGCATCAGTAAGTGTGAATGTAAGGACAGGCATATTTCAACTTTAAACTTTATGTAAAAAAAGACAAACTACTTAAATCTGTTGGCAAGGACACCTGGTGAAAGTGTAAATTGTAGTTAAAGCTCCTGAAAACTTGAACTCAAAGCATTTCTCTGTAATATTAAATAGTTATGACTATTTATTATGAATATATCTTAAATTAATATTTAGGGCTGTAACTAACGATTATATTTTCTCAATCATTTTGTCTATAAAATGTCAGAAAATAGTGAATATTATATATAATATTATAATAATATATATATATACTATAATTTTTTATATATTATAATATTTTTCGAGCTAATGGTGATGTCTTCAAATGTCTTGTTTTGTCTGATAACAGCCCTAACATTTCCTCCTGGACAACTTTTCAGGCGCACATATCTTTTCTTGCTTTAATCCCTGCGATCAAAATTCAGCTTAAAAGTGAGTAAAAAGTAAAAGCTTCCATCTTGCAGCTGGTATTAATTAAGCCAGTATCTATCTTATTACTATAAATTAGTAATGTTGAGTCCAGAAATTGCCTTGTGTGTTGGCTATGACATCCTGGGAGTCTTGATATAAATATAGACAAGCCACAGAAGCAGCGCCAAAAAAACTAGTTCCAAAGATGAATAGTGCAGTTTTATTTTAGTAGGTGATAAGATACTCAGGAACACTGCTATGTGCTAGATACACGCCTCATCTTGTTGTCACTTGATAGAGTTGGCAATCAGAAATATTGGCTTTAAAACAAAGCTCAAGCATGGTGGTCATATTGCTGATTGGAGTTTTTGAATAAATTGAGAATAATTAGAGTGAGTTCATAAGCAACATAGGGCCAAGACAGTGTGTGCGCAGAGTCAGGGCGATGTTGGATATGCTAATGTCAAAGTGTGTACACACACACACAAACACACACACACACACACTGCAACAGCCATTTTCTAAAGAGTTTTCATGGAAAACGGTGTTTGAATTCAAGTGGCTCTTAAAGTAAAGAATACTCTCCTACTAATAGAATATTTGGTAAACATTAAAAAAAAGTTTAAATATAGCAGAAAAGGCCATTATATTATTTGCGCTGTTTGTTTATCTCTTGTCATTTAGCTGCTGTACATGTTCTTCTCTCTTTTGAGGTTCTGGGAAAGTATTGGTCTATAATCAGACCCAAGGCCCTTTCAGCAGAAATTCAGACAAATTGTTTATTGTTACAGAGAGAGTTATTATTTTAGGGAGGAGGAGGTTTATTTGGAGAACAAGTTTCCATCCGTGTCTCAGTGTCATAGGAGACCACCAAACCCCAAAGGGAATCAATATGTTTAGCTTGTAAACCTAAACTGCTTTAACCCCTTTATGACACAGAGATCACATGCAGACTGCTATAGAGAATAAAAAGAATAGTAAGGTTTGATGGTCTAATAAATAATTTAAAAGACCGTCTTCAAGTGTTGTGATTGTAAAAAGGAGCAGCTGGGTGGATTTCCTGTCAAAATTGAATGGTTAAGAATTGTTGAGCAGTTGTGATGAGTGAGGAAACAGCATCATATCAGCATTGGAAGACACGATTGGTCTGTTGTTGCTATTTAAAAACAATATTATTAAAACGGTAATGTTGATAGTGTCCAATCTTCTTTCAGATCTTGTGCATACAGTTTTATTTTCTTTGAATGATACCAGCTCAAGATGAAATTTTCAAACCTACACACCAACTGTGTCACACCAATCTGTGGCCAAAAGTATGCGGACACCCCTGCCTGACCTCACTAATGCTCTTTGCCACGTTACAACATCTTGTGGAAAGTCTTCGCAGGAGAGTGGAGGTTGTTACAGCATCATTTTAATGCCTGTGGTTTTGGGATGGGATGTTCAGCATTTTGGCCATGTGGTGTATCATTTCATATTTAATATATCTGGTCCAGCCCTGTGATTTAAAAGCAGTGTGCTATAAAGCTGTTGTTCTCCAGTTGATCTTGACCTCTGACCTCAGCGAAGGCCAAGCTGACGGTGTATTTCCATGCAGGGATTAACAAACTGTCATATCACTGTTATTAGTTTCTGCTGGGCTTTGTATTTTCACCAAACTTTGTAGCCTCAGAGATGGAGTCAGTTACTACAACATGTCATGTCATGTCATGCTTCCTACTTTTTCCTTTTGATCTCTTTTTCTATCTCTCTCTCTTCTTGTCCTCCAGTCCCACCAACACTATTCTTGTAAAGCACTGATTTCACTATGTAATGTTTATGCTGCACTGTATGCGTGCCTGTGTCTGTTTTTAATGCGTTTACAGCTCCCTGAGCATTCAGACTAACAGGGCCGGTTTGAGTGATTGCCTTTTTAAAGTGCTCTGCTGTGCACTCTATTATATCACTAAAAGGAGTTGGCTGTAGCTGTTTAACTTGTCTTTTCTCCCTTTTAATGGGTATCCAGTGTGAGTGTTTGTGTTCACGTCCGACCTTCAGCAGCTCAGTCCCTCTATCATCTTTCTCAGGTTGTGCGAAGGCAGGAGGTGTGCGCTTCTCAGAGAAACCTCCTGCTGCCAGCGCCCCATCGCATGTTCACTTCGACGAAAAGCTGCATGACTCTGTCGTTATGGTGACTCCAGAGGATGATGGCAACTTCATGGTCAAGGTTTGTTTAACTTGGCATTAGCCTGCCATGTGGCAGCTGTAGTATGCAAACGTATCCTCATCCTTTTCCTGATAATTATCCAGAAAAAGTGAGATATATTTTCCCCTAATTCACTTCACTTTTCTAAAGTTTTATTTGTCTCAGATTCCAGACATTTAGACTCAGTGCTGTCCTGCTCCGGGTACATGTTATGTGCTGAATACTAATAATATGATTAGGGTTAGGTTCCCTATTCTACGGCTCCAGTCTTGACACTGGATGAGCTGCACGACTGTAACAATGGAGCCAAAGAACTGCTGCAATAGTTGTAGGACAGGAGGGAAATGATTGACGGCCTCAAATAAGACACAATGTCATGCATGATACTTGCAATTACTTACATAATTGCATGACAATGTAAACATTCACTTGGTTAATCTAATTGTTGTTTGCACTCAAATATAAACCAGAAATGTGTGTGCTGTGCTTGTATAAATACATCAGATTTTGCAATCACATGATGATCTGGCATTGATCTATTTAGTTTCAAGGGGCTGCACTGAAGTACTGGAAGTTTGGAGGCACTTCTTTATAACATAGTGAGCTCAGCCCTTTTTTTTTCCCAAGCTCAATTATCAGCTGTCATCATCACATGCTTCCTTTGGTCAACAAGAGTCTACAGCCATGCTAGCAGCTCTGTTAGGCTCTACTTGGGCACAGTGGTGCTGGGAGCTAAAAGCTAACACTTCAATTTCAGTTTAGCGTGTTAGCATGTTATCATTTGCTAATTGGTACTAAACACAAACTACAGTTGAGAAGGATGGGAATGACAGTTTTGCAGGTATTGGGTCATAAACCAAAGTAGAAAGTAGAAATTTTGAGCTGATGATGGCACTGGAGAATAGGTAAATGGATCCCCAATTACAATTCATATTACAATTCATCCTGAGGGCGACATGAATGTCTTTACCAATTTCATAGCCACTGATCCAATAGTTGTTGAAGCATTGCCCTGAAAACCACAAATGTGAACCTCATGTTGATATTAGATGAAAAGTCAGGGGATCACCAAAGTCAGTTGGATACGTTGTCTGGGAACCATGAATGTCTGTACAAAATGCTGTACTAATGTTGAGATATTTCACAGGATACATGAAAACTTTGACCTGCTGGGTGTTCTCCAGAAAAAGGTCTGGGCACTGTGTATATCTGTACCAAGTTTCATGGCAATCTAAAAGTCTAAAAAGTTTTTGAAACATGACTATGTTTACATGCACACTAATATTCCATTCCTATTATTCCGAATATGACAATATTTTCCGAATTTGATACGGGTCATGCAAACAGCATATTCTGTTTGGATATTCCGAATTAGCCCTTTTCCGATAAGATGTTGGATATGCCGATATTATTCGGGTTTTAGGAGCATTCTCTGGACACATAAACAGCACGGGGACGGAGGGGATTGGTTATTATCCTGACATGCAGCCATGGACTGACGGTGACGACTCGGTGTGATGCACCAAAAATACTCAGCAGTGTAGTAAACATCATGGAACAACCTAGGTACTGGATGTGCCTGTAACTGTAAATTTATAATATCAGTCATATTAATATCACATAAATATCAGGCACTCCACTGGTTTACTTCACTGCCTGTGGAGATCTTGTGATTCCCACTGGAGCAGATGGAAACCCTGAAAACCCTCTGCATGTAAATGGGAATATTAGTGGAATATTCATTTTCATTAGCCATGTACAAAGCTTAGTAGGAATATTGTCTTTTTCGGAATAAGGACAAAAACTGGAATATTGTGTGTGCATGTAAACGTGGTCATGACTTCTCTCACCTTATCAGCACAAAAACTTGTTTATAGCACGTCAAACCAGTCTACAATACTAAAGGTCTAAACGGGTTCATTAAACCACCTTTCAAACAAGGTAATGATTTTGTACGTATATAAAATTAGTTCAGTTTCCTTTGGAAAAGCTAACACTTCTCTACCTTCCCACACACTGTATCTGTAATTGGTTATAATTAGGTGCTTGACTTCCCTGGGTGCCATATTATCTAATGGTGGATATAATATTGTAAGGTAACTCTTTGATCCAGTGTGCCAGTCCCCTCAGTTTCTACGAGCATTGATAGGCTTTATCTGGGAAACATCCAGGAGAAGATTAAAGTCTTTTCTCATCACCCGTAATCTCCTCTGTCGGCTATAAAGGCACAGGACGAAATTATCAGACTTTTCATCTGTTCTCTGCTGTCAGCTCTTAAATCCTGGAGGTGCTCAACTCAGGAGCCAACAGCAAATATGAGACTACAACTACAATATAAGAACCTGTGGAAAAACTCACACCTGTGTCTTAAATTTGAAAATCAGCGGCCATGAACTTGTTTCAGCCGTACAGACTTAATTTTCATCGAAGCCGCTGATGATCATGAAGCTAATGAAGGGATACGCAGATGAAACGTGTTCCTTCTACCTGCACAGTTAAAAAACAGCTCATTTATTTCTGAGTGCTGTTTTTTTCGCAGCTCTTTAAATCTACCCTGTCATAGAAGCAATTCTTCCTGGCTTTTTCTCACACCATTCACCTTGCTAATGCACCTATGTGCAATGAAAATATAGAGAGAAATACAGTGGATACCATGCAGCAAAGATCCTTGACTGAATTAAAGCCTAGGATGTGAAGGTGTTTAACTGTTACAGGAGCACCTTGCCTTCTTGCCTTTTGAGACTTTAGTTGTACCCAAAGAGATTTTAGATTTCTAAGATCTGTCTCTATGGATGGCAGTGTTGATCAGCGCACCACTTTTGTTCAGACGGAAATATCTAAACAACCATTGGGTGGGTTACCATGTAATTTGGTACAAACACACATGGTCCCCAGAAGATGAAGCCTAATGACTTTGGTGATCCCCTGACTTTTCCTCTAGCGCCACCATGAAGTTTACATTTGTAGTTTGGAGTCAAATGTCTCAACAACAATTGAATGGATTGGCATAAAATGGGGTGCAGATATTCATGCCCCTTTCAAGATAAACTGTACTAATTTGGTGATGCTCTGACTTTTCATCTGGTGCCATCATTGGGTCAAAATTTCAGTTTGTCCAATATATTTTGGTTTATTACCAAATACCTGCAAAACTAATGACTTTCCCATCAGCCTCAGCTGCAGTTTGTTTAGGGCAATTAACAAGTGTTAGCATGCTAACAGGCTAAAGTAAGATGGTGAACATGGTAAACAATAATTGGGCACACAGACTGTGTGGGTGTCTCCAAGCAGTCCTGCTACTTTGGTTCATGTATGAGTTGCAGCGCAAGAAAGTGCAAAAGGGCTGGGTGAAGTGGAATATACATCAGAGGATGAGGTGATTAATAAATACACTTTCAGCTCTGAAACAGATGTGCCAATCACAGTGAAGCATGACAACATTAGCTCAAGAAAAGGAGAGAGGCTTCCTCAGGAAATCATACTGGTGTCTGGATGCTGCAGAGTGTCGCAATGTAAACGCACAACACCAGCCAAATGATGGTGGATGTTGGATCAGGATATTAGAATAAGAACAGTGTCCACAGATTAATAATAGCTCCTAAGGTGCAAGCAATTCAGTAGCACTGATTAAAATATTTGAGAAAAGACACACACATCCTGAGCACCACATGATTTAGCAAGTCCTGAATTTTTTGGGGGTTTAAGTGGCTGGGACAGAAAATGAAGTGCATGTCAAGTAGCTCACGCTTTCTGAAAGGCTTTTGAAAAGATTTCCTGCCTGCAGGTAGAGTCTGTCCTAGAATCCTTTATATCAATATTACAGAATGACCTAAGCAGTTTTTGTTTTCATTTTCTGTCCCTTTCACTGTCTCTGAAAAAGCCTAACCTTCTCACTTTAGTTGGTAAATTCAAAAAACAACTCCTTATTTCTTACTGACGTACATTTAAAGTTTTTTTTACTGAAGTTACCTTTAAATTTAAAGGTAAATATGACTTTATAGTGTAGTTTAAGATGGTATAGATACCCTAATTGACACCTTCATGCGGCTTCAGGGTAGCCTTTTCTTCCAAAGTTCTTTACAGGCTCACAGTAACTAAGCCTTTCTGAGCTTTGAAACAAATTCACTGGCAAATCAATTTGTGTGCTCATTGCTTAAAAGCTGTTTCCTCGCGTGTAGACGGACGACAAACTTGGCTGTGACCTTCACAGTTACAGAGCCGCCCGTTCCTGTGTTCGTGTTCCTCTTTAAGTGCGCTTCAGAGTAGACACAAAGTACTGTCAGCCTTGCGTCGTGGCTCACCACGGAGCTGAGGGGGGTTGTGTTGCTATGGAAACGGCCAGGGTAGCTGGCGATCCTCGCAGGCAGACCGAAGATAAGGTGTGGGATAAGTGCGTGGGATGGAAGCTGCATGCATACAACAGCTGTATGAACTGTACTAGTTTTCACTCTGTAAAACAAGCATATTTAGATTTGACAAACTCTGTGTGCACGTGGGTCAGGCGGGGTCATGTGAGGACAACACATCATTTAAAGTAAAATTTTTCAGCATGCTTTTGTTTTTGGTTGAAGGTGGTGAAGCTGAGGGTGGAAATGAGTAGCTGTCAGTGCAACAGAAATCAGCTGAGGAAGTGTTGCTGGAGAAGCCACACATTTTGTTAAATCCACATTATATGTGTGACTCAGGACTGCCAAGCCAATATTTTGTTAACTTTCACAGCTGCTCTCTCTTATAAAGCAGAGAGCAAGCCATGAATTTATGATATGATGTCTGCTATATGAGAGCAGGCGCTGCTCCAGGGACCATCAGTAGGTTTACATACACACTCACAGTAATCATATTACTGTGAGTAACTAGATTAAGGGTTAATGACCGCAAGGATGCGTGGTTGCATGCAGGAAACATGTAATTAATAACACCAAATCAAATAAGGGAAATTGACTTAATGGGACACATTTTATTCTACCACTGCCAGCCTTGCCACTTTATTTTAATGCGCATCATTTTGCATTTAGCTGATTGATTAGCTTTTCTGGCACTGAAAGAAACCAGACTGGAGTGTTTACATACTCCATACAGTACTTGGTTATTGAATTAACTGTGTTATGCTTACACTGATTAAGTAGGATAGCTTTATTACTGAATGAGCTAAAGTGAGTTTATGGATTTTAGAGCTGAAACGACAAGTCTGTTTATTATTTAGTCAATCAAGAGAAACTTAGTGCTAACAATGTCAAACATTATCTGATTCCAGCTTCTCTAATGTGATGATTTGCTGCCTCTGTTTTACTATAAACTGAATATCTTTGAGTTTTGGTGGGACATAATGTGCAAATTGGGAAACATTTGATGGGCATGTTTCACTATTTTCTAATATTCATAAACTTCAAAATAAATAGAATAAATCTAAAAAGAAAAAACAACAGCAATCAATAGATTAATCATGGATGAAAAGAGTCATTAGTTACAGCCATAAAAATGAAGTAACAATGCTGAGAAACCAGAATATAAACTCTCATTTAGGTGTAAGAACTGGATATGTAAATAGGCAGGTATTTGCTAACAAGGTCCCCATAACAACTTTATGAGGCCTTAATATTGAGTTTAAAGTTCTGCCTGCAAGTGGCAAAAAAACCCCAAAACATTAGTTCTGCTTTAAAGAGAAATTTAAACCCCTGTTGAGAGGTAGATTGTTAAAAAGTTTGTTGCAACAGAAAGTGTTAGTTATGCTCTGTTAGCTTTGTGTTTTTTCTTTTTGTAAAAGAAGAAAATGCCCAATATGCCACTATATGGCCAAAAGTATGTGGACACCCCTGTACTTTAGCGTACTCTTCATCTGTGGCTGTTTTGTAGATGATTATTTTTGCCAAAACAGGAAATGACAGGACAGCGTTTTTATTCCAGTTTGTTGCATTTTGATCTTTTCCCTCTTTGGTAAAGTTTTCGGTTCAGTTTCTGCTCTAATTTGCCACTGAAGTAATATTTGTTCAGTGTTGCGATGATGTTAGCAGTGCACTCCTCCCTGCTGAATGTTTGTTTGGTGGCTCGTTCAACAAGCTAAGGTGCAGGAGAAGACGTGTGTTCATGTGTTTAAGTTAGATAAGGAGGAGACTTTAGCAGGAAAGCTAATGTGGGTTGTTGTTCAGAGTTTGTGGCTCCTGTGTTGTGTAGCAGGCTCAGAGTGACCGTCTGCTTATGATAGAACGGTGGCGTTACTGCTCACTGCAAATACGTTTTTAAATGAAGTGTTTGATAAGCTGTTTTTTCATCTATGTACACAGAGAACTAATGGTGTTCTGGTGAATTATTGTAAAAATAAAGGGCACCATCATGAATGCAAAAATGATAAAATATACATTTCTCCCTTTTGGTTTCTGATGTGATGTTCTGAGTAGATATGTAAACTGTAGCAGGAAAAAAAACATGCAATTCACTTTCAGTTGAACTTTAAATGTCATTCATTACTTTAAGCCCCTTTACATTATTTTTCTCAATATTAGGTGTATGCCGTTCACCGCCAGTTATTTATTTCCCAAACCACATACAGTGCAATCATGATTCTAGGTTTAACATCCAAAAAAAAAGGGAAAGTTAAGGATGTTGTCTGGTTTTGCTGCAGGCACCCCTGAGTGAAATATTCTGGATAAAGGCCTACTTGTTCCCATGTCTGGGTGTGTCCGATTCCCAGTGGTATACATAGTACTTCTTCAGTCATAGTGCATGCACAGACTAAACCAAATAATAGCCTACTAACATATATATTTCACATTGCTTATCACTTTAAGTCTCCATCATTAAGGCATTTCACTACCTGAACTCTCTTTCTGTCCAAATTAGCAGCATAAAATTCAAACTAAATCAATTTGTCAGACAGTTCAGTCTCTGGACATGCGTGGGACTACGGTCACAGAATGATTGTTTTTCTCTGCAGTGCTCCTTCAGCGTTCCCTCTCTCGCTTCTCACTTAATGCTGTTCGCTGCCTCTGCTCTTTCTGTTGCTTCATCCAGGGGTCGTGTGGGGCTGAAACTGCAGTTTGCAGCTCTAGCTGGAGGGGCTTTAGGCTCATCTCTCCTTCCCTACACGTCCCTGCTGTCTCCTCCTCTCTCTCACTGTCTCTCTTTTTATCCTGTCTCCTCTGTGAGGCTTTCCTCACTCCTCTGTGGCGACTCCCTCATGAATTTTTCTCTTTGGTAAATATGAAGTTTTTACCTCTCCATCACTCGCCTCTCTACCTCTCTGAAACACCTTAGCTGTCTTGCCTTCCTTATATTCTCCTTTAAGTTTTGCAAATGGGTAATATGAATTCAAAAAGCATGAACTGTGGTCAAAGCAGCTTGAAACCAGCTTTTTCTTTCTTTAATTTTAGTCTGAAATTCACACAGAATCTGATGGATGGTTTAGGGCTCGTAACGAACGCTGCAACAATTAGTCGATTAATTGATGAGTCGATCGACAGAAAATTAATCGCTAACTATTTTGATAATCAAATAATCATTTTGAGTAGTTTACTACTTTTAGTAGTAGTCGGGGCAAAGCAAGACATTTGAGGTTGCATATTGGGCTTTGGGATTTTTCATCATTTTCTGACATTTTGTAGACCAAACGACTTAATCGAAAAAATAATCGACAGATTATTCAATAATGACAATAATTGTTAGTTGTAACCCTAAACTTGTTGTTGTCATTAATGATTCATGTGTTGATAATTTTTACAATTAATCAGTTGATCATTTAGTCTGAGGAAAAAAAAAACTTCCTGGAGCCCAAAGTGGCAACTTCACATTGTTTATTTTGCCCGACCAGCAGCCCAAAACACAAAGAAATTCAATATTCAGTGATATAAAACAGAGAAAAGTAGCAAATTACTCACATTTGAGAAGCTGAAGTCAACAAATATTTCACATTTGTGCTTGATACATGACTTATGTGATTGATTATCAAAAATTGTTATCCATTAATTTTCTGTCCATCAACAACAATCTTTCAGTCTTGATAACATGTTCTGATATGTTTTTATCGAAGTTGGTCCCGTAATTGGAATTTTTATTTATTATATGAGTAATTCAATCAGGGGAACCTGAGTGTATAAGAATCCCATTTAAATTAGTATTTATTTATGTATTTATTTACAATTTACAGCTATATTTTTTAAATTTTAAATTTAATTATATACTAATATAAGTGTTTGCTGTAAATATTAGCCAGTTTATCAGTATTACACTTATTAGTTAATTAATTAGTCAGTTAGGAACTTTATTGTCCACATTGTGGAAAATTGTCATACAGCATTAAAAACAGTACAAGACAATTTTTAAGGACAAACAGCAGAAACACAGCATGAACAAACAACATGATTTTAAAAAATGGTGAAGAATAAAAAGGTAGAAAGGCTAAATGTTTATTAAATCATAAGGAGACTAAGTAATCTCAGCTTCTGCACTGCTGCCACACATAAAAAATACATCCCCAACTTCTTATTCCAATGCGATTTAGTGCAACTTTAAATTTTTTCCTTTGTCCTTCTACTTTGGGGTCCATGTTGGCCTCCATGTCTGTTGGAAAGTCTCCACTACAGCCTCCACACTCATGTAGAAGGTGTAGCCATGAATAAGGTTGGGCTCTTGAATTGCTGACAAATCTCTTCACATATTGGAAGGTAGTTCAGTTTTATTTTCAGTCAGACAAAAATTGCCAATATGGCCGAGGTAAGAGGATTTAAACCACCAGAGCAATAACTAATGATTTCAATTAGTGCACTACCTCAAGGAAAACTTATCCCAACAGTGTAGTGTTAATGAGAATTACTTATCCATGTTTACTTTATAAAAATTAATCCTTTATATATTGAGCTGTAATGGACTTCCATTATGCAATGTGAGGCCAACGCAAAGCCTGTTCCCCCTGTGAAAATCCCTCTCTCTATTATTCTCTTCTTGACCCAGCCCTCTCCCCATGTGGTAAAGTCGGATTAGTTTGTAGGAGAGAGAAAGACAGCCATTGTATTTCCTCCTAATAGCCAAGTCTTTGCTTGACTCTTTGCCTTACAACCCTCTGAATATCTCTCCCTCTTACTTAGGTTGGCTTCCTAAAGACGCAGCACCGCTATGAAATCACGTTCACCTTGCCTGAGGTCCCAGCTCTGGGGAAGGATGCGTGTCCAGCGCCAGTACCCAGTCCGCACCTCCGGATCACTGATATCACACCGGCACCAGAGGGTAAGATCAGCATCATGAGAGAATAAGAAAAACAGTACATGAATAAATCAACATAATTTCCAATGTTCAGAGCAGAAAAGCTGAGGGGAAACAAAGCGAGGATCTCCTCTTGATTTTTCTGGCTGTTTCCGTTTTAGTCGTGAAGAACAAAAAGTTAAGGTGGAGATGAAGTTAAAGAGAAATTTAAAGCTGCTAAAATCAGTGTACCAACAATTGATCAATGTCTAATGTGAAAGGGGTCGCTCTTAGTGACAAAACCCCTAAATGAGATTTATCACCTGGCTCTGCTGTTGCAGTTCCCCTCAGCGCTACGGGGTGTTTTAGCATCTTTCAGCTCATTGTTTTGGTTTTATACATTTTTATTTTTATTTTATTTCTCTGGAGTTGTTTAAGAGCAGAAATACAAACAGATGTGGAAAGCGAGGGAATATTGGACTTATATTTTAAATTTTGATATTGCTTCATATCTGCTGGATATGTAAATAGGCAGGTATTTGCTAACAAGGTCCCCATAACAACTTTATGAGGCCATAATGTTGAGTTTAATGTGAAATTCTGCCCACAAGTGGCAAAAAAAAAAAACATTAGTTCTGATTTAAAGAGAAATTTAAACCCCTGAAGCTGTTGAGAGGTAGATTGTTTAAAAAGTGGCTGCAACAGAAATATTAGTTATGCTCTAGTAGATTTGTGTTTTCTCTTTTGTAAAAGAAAAAATGACCAATATAAACTATATGGCCAAAAATATGTGGACAACCCTGTACTTTAGCGTACTTTTCATCTGTGGTTGTTTTGTAGATTATTTTTGCCAAAACGGCAAATGACAGGTCAGCGTTTTTATTCCAGTTTGTTGCATTTTAAACTTTTCCCTCTTTGGTAAAGTTTTCGGTTCAGTTTGTGGCTCCTGTGTTGTGCAGCAGGCTCAGAGTGACCGTCTGCCTATGATAGACGGGTGGTGTTACTGCTTACTGCAAATATGTTTTTAATGAAGTGTTTTGATAAGCTGTTTGGAAACAAGTTCTCCATCTATGTGGTATTCTGATAAATTATTGCAAAAATAGATGAAACGTCAGAGAAATAAAAAGCTTGCGTCCTGGTATTCAATTTAATTTGAACTTTAAATGTCATTCATTACTTTAAGCCCATCACAGCCAGTTCTTTATTTCCCAAACCACATACAGTGCAATGTTCATTCTAGGTTTAACATCCAAAAAAAAAAGGAAAGTTAAGTATGTGTCTGGTTTTTCTGCAGCAGCCCCGAGTGAAATATTTTGCGAGTAATTCTCAGCAGCATTGTTACAGGCTGCATTGAGTACCAGATGGCTGAGGATTACAGCCAGCAATGGAGAGCTCAGACAGTGTTAGCTCAGCAATCCACCTCTGAGAAATCATAAACACAAAGCTGACTTTCAAACACTTTCATGTATTTCTCCTGAGTTCCTGTCACTTGTCGTGCTGTCGTAGGTGGTAAACCTCGAACATCTGGCACCTGCGTGGGCTGAAAATGACTTTAGTAGAGGTGTAGCTGTGAAACTTGAATGTGTGTGAGTCTTAACCGGATTTCCCTCTCACCACTAAACCTGCTGAAATGGGCCAAAGGTGATCATAATGTTTCTGGGAGTCATGCCCGCTACATGCCTGTAACTGAAGCAGGTCACTGACCTTTACTTTCAACTTACTGTCACACTCTTTATTTCACCCTCTGGCTTGTCTCTGGAGCTGTGTGTCCATATTTGTTTGTTTGTGTGTGTGTGTGTTTTAATATATTAACTCATCAGTCATCAGCTGTGTTTATGTGTTTTTCCGTCATGTGACATTTTGTTCTCTTGGTTGCCTGATTTGTATTTCTAGTGTCAGTCTGATCCATATTCAAAACATTGCCTCACACAGAGAGAGAAACGTGTGTGTGTGTGGTGAACACTTGGCAAAAAAGAGGAAACTCAATCTCTCCTCCTCTTTGTATTTTTCTCTTTCTGTTTTCCAGGAGGTCTGAAGGTAACATGCGAGTACATGGCTCAGCAGGAGGGAGTCCTGTGTGAGGAGGTGCAACTGCTGAGCGAGACCAACGAGGACATCTGTGTCAAGGTCAAAGTTCATGCCAGAGTCATGGGTGAGGTTTCCTTACCAGTAACTGTGATGATTATCTCATTGCTCAGTGTCCTCTGTATATACAGTTTATATTGCACCACGCTTTAGCTTGCAGAAGACGTTTTATCATCTTTTTCTGACAGTTGGAGAACTAAGTAACTCCAAGAACTGATGACTCATTATCGCTTCCCCTCGTCTGTCCTTTCTTCAGGGACACTTAGGCAGAAATCATTTTACATTAGCATTCATACATCACTTTTTCAAGCATTTCTACTTGTAAAACCTTAAAGGAATAAAGGTTTTTGTAGAATGAAGCCAAAATCTTTCTGATGTTTATGATCTTTGTTCCTTTTAAAACTGTAGCTTTTGCCGCCGTTAAAACTTAACATTTTACTGCAATTTTTGATCTGCAGTCTGCAACAACAATTAGTATCTTGATCAATTAACCAAACAATTATCTCAATTAAGTGTTTGGTCTAAAACATGTCAAAAATAGTGAAAAAGCACAATTCTTTTACAATCACAATTTCCTAAAACCCAGAGTGAAGTCTTCAGATTGCTTGTTCTGTCTGACCAACAGTCCAAAACCCAAAGATATTCAGTTTACTATCACAAAAGATGAAGAAAAACAGCAAATATAGAAGCTGAAACTAGAAAAAGGAACCAATTTTTATAGAAAAGTCACTTGAAAGGTTAACTGATTATCAAAATAGTTGCAGATTCATTTTCTCTTAGTCAATTTTGTTTTGTTTTACCAACACGTTCTTTCACACCAGTTAGTTCTCATTTTTAACAAGAGTTATCACAATAGACTCTCACTGTTGCATCAAACTTCTTTGTGCCTCTTTTAGTTGTAAATTGAGAAATCTGAGCTGAACAGTTTAAACAGTCTTTACTGGTGTGCTGCTGCCACCTGCTGGTGACGTCAACAACCAAATCACAAGTTACCAAATCACCAACAGCCCCTAAAAATAATCAGTTGTAATATTAGTTTACAGAGAGTTTTACAATAAAAACTCTCTGCAATCTTTACGATAGAATAATTTAAATAATACAACTAATAAAACCCAAAAATCTCTTTTCCTGGTATGACAGTAATGAAGCTGCTCTCATACACAGTAGCAGTATTTTTCTGCCCTCTGCCATTGTGAAGCTCCCAGACAGAGCAGAGCCTGTGCTGAATTTGATTCCTGCACTTATATCAGTGTCAGTGGGACTGATTTAGATGCTGGCATTTATGTCAGCAGGTGGAGAATTAGGCACAGGGAGCGTATGTGTCTTTCCATCTGTGCCTACGTAAATATACAGTAGTAGGACTTGTGTGTTGGAGGGTGAGCGGTGGCTGGGTCGGTGACTGTTTATTTTTAACTCACAAAGCGTGACCTGAACATCTGTCCAGATGTCTGCGTGTAATTGAGGCCTGGACGACGACCAGATCAGTGGATTAAGCTCTGCCTCTGCCTCTGCTGTCACCCCGAGCTGTACTGCTGCTATTAGATAAGCGACTCAATGAGTAAAATATACCAACAGCAGAATCGTTACAAATCCACTACTATAAATTATATAAAACATGTAAATATATTTAAGGAAGTGTTTATTTTAATCACTAGTGCTGAAACTGTTTATAAATTAATCAATGAGTTGGCAGAAAATTGTCAACTATTTTGATCATTGATTATTAAGTCACACAAGCAATTATCTGGTTCTGGCGTTAAAATTGTGAGGATTTCCTGCTTTTCTCTGTCTTATAACTACATAAATTGGGTTTTGGAGTGTTGCTTGGACAAAAAAGCAATTTAAAGACTAGGGCCCGACCGATACTGTATTTTTGGGGCCGATGCCAATATTAGGGAGTAAAAAATAAATTCGATATCGATATATCGTCTGAAAATCGTATATATACACATTTTTTGCAATGATCCCTCAAATGTGGTTGTCAAACACTTGTGACAAAGATATGTAATGAGTCATTATATTTTACAGTTTAACAATTAAATTTATTGTATAAAATGACATCAGTGCACTGAAACAATAAACTTAAATAAATTTAATAATTATAAATAAATATAAATCAAAAACACACAACAAAAAAATATATGTATGTATATATTAAACTTGAATTAAGAAAAAGGATCAAATATACATTAAATGCTGCCTGTATAACTTTAAAAAAAATTGACGCATATCAGACAACATATATGCTGAAACCATAAAATCTTGGCCAATATCGGCCAATAATATCAGCTGACCGATATATCGGTCGGGCTCTATTGAAGACGTCACCTTGGATTTGAATTGACAGATGAAACAATAGATTGAAAATAACTGTTCAGTCAATTAGTCATTTTTTGTAGCTCCAGTCTGCAGAGTCATTCCTGTGTGTATAGTGCGGTGTTCCTTGTAATATATGATGGAGGTGGGGAAAAAAAAAAGTGTGTTGCATTGGCCGGGAATCGAACCCGGGCCTCCCGCGTGGCAGGCGAGAATTCTACCACTGAACCACCAATGCATCCATGTACATGGTTGATGCAGAATAGCAAGTGAATAGTGAGCTAGACCCAAACTAATGCAGAGTTTTAAAACATTTGTTCACACTGTGTGACTGTGAAAGGTTTCATAGTTGGTTATAGATAAAGAAACCTACTACATATGTGTGTGAGTCTCATTTAACTTTGGTTCAGTCTCATAACACTGGTGGTGTGATGTGATATGTTGTGTATATGACCTCTTATCCCAGCATCACAGTAGCGCTGAGTTTTAAGTCCTGCAGCTCTGATTTTTCTGTGATCAGTCATGCTGTGCAGCGTTTTCAACTGGGAACCTCCAAATAGGAGGTGGGCGGCCCTTGAACCGCATGTAAGCCGATACTTCCAGATAGGAGGGGAGTTGAGGGGGAGCTGCTGGCCTAAACTGAGCCTCTCAGTCTGCGCTTTCTCCCACATTGCGTACACACCGCATGGGTGAGGCACAAGTGGAAAGCTGCACCTCTCCGCCGCAGGATTCTTTCCAGCAACCAGGAGACCTTAACTTTTATTTACCTGCACAGATTCTCGACAGCAATGATAACGTTATATAAATAAGAACTAAAAAACAAAAACCCACAAGAGATGCGGTTGTTTGTCAGATTCCAGCGGCGAGCAGAATACACACAAAGTGCTGTGGTGATGTGGTTATCACAGCAGCCCTGCTAGTGTTTGCTCAGGGCACTAAAATACACAGAGACAAATATAACAAGTTATTTCTTCAACTGGCTTTTACAAGTTTAGTGAAACCAAGAAAAGACATTAAAGTGAATGGGAAGCTTTCTGTGGAGCTACTGTGGTCATGTTTTTTTTTTGGGTTAAAACAGGTACAATCTGAACCTGTTTTCATAGTTAATATCCACAAAAAGGGGAAATACATTTCCCAAAAAGTCAAGGCACACTGCTTCGTCAGGGTACAACAGTTAAAGACTTTATTATAGTGGCTACATGATGGAGCTTTTTAACTTTTGTCCCTTGACTTTTTGGGGAATTCATGGACATTGATTTGTTAGCCGTGCATCAGGAGCCTGTCATCACATCTTTTAATTTCATTACTTTCCTGTTTACTTACTTTACTTTTATAAAGAGGCAACCTGGCTGATCTGCAATATATTTCCGTTACATCACAACACATTTATATCCAATAATGTTTTCTCTTGTTGATTGGTTTGAAGTTATTTGGGTTGCACTTCTTCTGATTTCTTTCTTTCTCTTTCTGCCTCTTGTCCAGATCGTCACCACGGTACACCCATGCTGCTGGATGGAGTTCGCTGCATCGGGGTGGAGCTGGAGTACGACTCTGAACAGAGTGACTGGCAAGGATTTGACTGACTCTCAAGTTCCCGCTCCCCTTCACAAACAAATACACACACACACACACATCAAATTACACACACACGCCATATCCCCAAATAGAAAAGGAAATAGAAAGCTCACACACACATATAGTGCACACATAGTGCCCCATGCAGCATATTAAGCCCCGGTGCACACATTTACATACAAAAACATTCCTCCGCTGACACTTTCACCGCAACATTGGCAGAATCTGAACGGACATTTTGTCACATTTCTTCTTTCTACAACTCCTCCACAAGCCCTAAAAACCTCCACCTCTCTCGTCTGTTCACTGTGTTCATATGTTGTGTTGTCGATCTGTGTTTTCTTTACTGAACCTCCAGAGGGCAGCAGCGCTCTTTAAATCAGTGCAGCATCAGCTCTTTTTCACTGCCTCTTGTGCTCCAGTTAACTCTTTTCCTGATGTGCAAAACTGTACAAACTGTATCCCACATGGATTTAAGGGTGCAGGTATAAATAAAGGGCTCTTTTATTAATTAACTTGCTTGAAATTGAACTAAAAGAATAAATCTGCACAAATCAGGGAAATGGGGTCGAATTTAGTAGCAATGCTGAGCCTATAATGTCTGTGTTTAACCATAAGGGGGCACTGCAGACCACTGTATGTAACGCTCTCCATTCTGAAGGCTTTTTTTTGGGATAAATGATGTTATTAACTGTGCTGCAGGTTGGTGGCATCTCTGTATTTAAAGGAAAAATCCACCTTGGACACTCCGACACTTTTAAAATCCTCACGGTTGATTCTTTGCATTTCTGTTTTACTTGCTTTACTCCAACCTGCTTTGTCTACTTTTACTGATTTACAGGAAAATTCCCTCAGAAATATGTGTGAAGGTGTAAGTGAGGAAGTCATTGGCAGCAGCAATAATGGAGAGAGGTTTTACCTGTAATGAGAAATACCTCCAAACATGTGCTCCACCTACAGAACATGGCACTGGTCTCTTGAGGTGTAACTGGTTTTTCTCCCTGTATGATTGTTAAACGTGTGTATTGTTGTGCATCTAGAAAAATGCACTTTTTTCTTTTATTATGAGGAACTGACACCAAAATCTCTGAAACATTTTCTGACAAATCACAAGAGAGCTGCAGCGACTAGTCCAGTGATCAATTAGTCGACCAAGAGAAAATTAATTGGCAGCTGTTTTGATAATCGATTATTTGCAAATGTTCTTCACTTCTAGCGTCTCTAATGTGATGTTTTGCTGTTTTTCTTTGTCATCTTTGGAATATTGTTACGTTTTAGATTGTTAGTCATACAAAACAATCAAACTGACATCACTGTAGGCAGCGAGAGATTATTTTTTTAGCATTTCATTGACTAAAAGATTAATTGATAATAAAAAAATAGAGCTGCAACTAACAATTATTTTCATAATCGATTAATGTTCAGATTATTTTTTTGATTAATCGGTTAGTTGTTTTGGTCTATAAAACATCAAAACAGTGAAAAATGGCCATCACTATTTCCTGGAGTCCACAGTGACCAACAGTCCAAACCCCAAATATATTCAATATTCTGTAATGTAAGACAAGGAAACGCAGTAAATTCTCAAATTTGAGCACCTGAAATCATCACATTTTTGTTATTTTTGCTTCTAAAAGTACCAAAATTATGAATCTATTATCAAAGCAGTTGCAGATTAATTTTCTGTCGATTGACTAATCGATTAATTGTCGCAGCTCTAGAAAGTAATCATTAGTTGCAGCCCTAATTCACAACCAAACCATAGCACATAGCCAACAGCTGTGTTTTAAAGGTATGAAAGTGTTTTTGGGTGGATTTTTCCTTTAAGAAAACCTGCTGCAGCCAGCCCCAGCAGGGTTCAGGAAGGATTAACATTTAGTTTCTTTGTTCGAATTGATGAAGCCTTCAGAACGCACATGCGACACAAGTGCCTTCCATTGTACTGTCCAAATGATTTAACATTGTTTTACCCCGTCACATACTGTACCCACCAGACAAACACACGGACCAGTTCGAAGCAGCGGGAAGGCGACTCTACATGTTGAAGCCCAGTGACACCTCTGGGGGAGGGAAGGGGAAATAGAAAAATATATCTCTGGGATCAGAAAAATGTTGCCCTCTTGATCCAGCGTGACACCTGCTTGTTTGTTGTCTTTCCAGTGTTAAATCCCACCAGCTCGCCTCGTCTGATCAGACAGGTGCATCAGTCCCATCGGTCTGAAAAAAAAAAAAATGTATTCATTCACAAAAACAGCTCACATCCTAATCACACAAAACTCAATTAACGTTTGTGCTCATAGAGCAAGTGCCATGATCTCCATATCGTATCACCTTTTGACAAAATCATAACATTTCCTGCTTTTGTTCATGTTGCATCGTTTTGTTTTTTCGTCAACACCCTATCGAATGCATTCAGCCTTAAAGGAAATGATTCTGTGTCTCTACATAGTCGACCACTAGTTCTCGGTGTAGTGCAGATTACACTGATTTAACGTTTGCTTGCGTGTTACTAGGTCAAAGTCTGGTTTGCTCCTTAGTGTGAAACTGAAGTGCTTTGTACGTTCCTGTTTCAAGAATGTGTTGACATCTGCTCCCTGTGTGCGTGATTTGTATTTTTTTTGATGTCAAAAAAATAAATAAAAAATGTGTGTATGTTTGAGTTTTACTCATTGTGGGCTCTGTCAGTTCATAGCAGGGACACTTGATGGCAGTCTACGCCGATGCAGCACTCTTTTATTTAACTAAAGTAACTGTGGCTTACAGTACACATGCCCTGCATAACATGATGTAACCTCTGTTACACAAAATCGCTTTTTCTATGATTGTGGTGATGACAGAAAACTGTTTGGACGCACGATTTTTCTCATTTCAGATTAACGTGAAAGTCTTCATAGAATTAGGGGTTTATTTCAAGAGAATTAGGTGTGTGTTTATCTTCGTGCAGCACAGTTTCAGCTCAGTCTGTTCAGTTTAACGAGCAAAAAGCAACTGATTATATAAACACGTTGGAAACACTGGATATGACACATAACTCATACCCAAGTCATGTTTTAAATTTTTTTATAAACAAGTAGATTCAAGCCTGAAGAACAATTTCATAGCTTGGTTAAAGAAATTAAATACATTTACATATTCTACAGTAAATGGATAACTTTGTGTTTCTTTTACAATTTATAAGTCAAAAATGTTTACTTCAATTAGAAATCACACCCAATACAAACCTTATCCGCTGACTATGAGCATTTTTTTCCCTGAATATCACAAACAAGTGGCTTTTCTTTATTTAGATAAACAAGCAGGGAAGAAAACTACATTCAACAATACTGTCTTTTACACTAGTTTGGCATTTTTACTTAAACTTGAGGGGAGATTTACACCTCTACATTGGCTTCCACTAAAATAAAAATATCAAATTATGGCTGAATAGAACATTTAGGCATTTATCCTATGACCACCTGGCTCTGCTGTGTGTGTGGCTGCAGAAACAAGATAGAAACTAGTTGAGTTTCCACATTATAAGGATAATAACGAATAGTGCACAGGTGTTATTACTACATGTCGAACTTTACTCAGCAACTGAATTTACAATTTTAGGAGTTATTATAGGAGTGGGCCTTCTGCAGAAATAAGGGTAATCATTATATAAACGCTCTATAATAAACGTGGCTGCTGAAACTTGCAAATTAAACACCACCAAAGGCTGCAACACTGGCTGGTCTGTGCACATGCCTTCCTAAGTTTTAAAGTGTTTACAATCCAAATCAAACATATTACAGATTTGAGTGTGAGGAATGAGCAGAATGTAAATGTCTGAACGCAGTGTTGTTTCTGCGTGTGTGTTGGTGCCTGAACCGTCGGTTTGCAGGAACTCTTGAGACTCAGAGCGACCCTCTGCTCTCTCCTCTGGGACTCTTTGTGTCCTGAGCTAAACCTGGACTCAGCTGCACCGCTTCGGCCGCACGAACCCCAAAATAATCATTGCAGATATCAGGAAAAAAAAACACCTTTTGACCGGAGACAGATGTGCGCCGGTGACTTTTCAGAGGAGTCTAAAAATTATGCTCGTTCATAGGAAAAGAGCTAAATATAGCCTATTTTTTAAAAAATATATTTTTATTGTTTTTGACTTCTGCTAACGCCAAAGATAAATCCTTTCTGTTAAGAATAATCCGCATAAAGTCTCCTTCTTTCATAGTGAGTGATTATATTTTAATAACAGCTCAAGTGTCTGTAGTATAAAATAGTTTTAAAAATGCTGATGTGGAAAAAAACATTTTAAGCAGTCAAAGTATTAATTAGCTGCAATTATTCTTACTGTTGTTGTTATTATTATTAGTAGAAGTAGCAGGATTCATACTGAACTATAGTTTCTACAGCTGCTCGCTTTAATGCCCTGAAAACACGTGAAATGTTTGTTTTTACGTTGTTTGTCTGAAACTTTATGTTGCTGCAGGACTTACTTGCAAAAGAGATTTTTAATTCCTGGTAAAATAATAATGATAATAATGATAATTTTAAAAAATGTTGATGCAACTTACAAGTTTCCACGTGATATGATTTCTACAATTCTTATTTCAACCATTTAAATTGTAAATTTAAACTGTTTTTTCTATTTAGCAACATGTTTGATTTTAATACTTTGGATAGAAACTGAAAACTTCACTTTACAGTCAGTAAATATGTATCAAAAATTCCTAAAAGACTAAATGATCGTTGCGTTCAGGTGCAGCCTGTACAAACACAACCTATTAGTGACATTTACAGAACCTGTGCAGCTACTTTTCTACCGAATACAACTGATGTAAAAAAAAAAAAAAAAACAAGGCCAGAATATTAAATGAATGTAAATTTCGACAAATGAACAGTCAGTTCAGTGTGCAGCTGGGCTTCAGGACGTTTTTAGATTTTTAGTTGAACGAAATTACGCAGTTTTCTTATGTGATCGATTCACTGTGGTGCGTTATTTACAGTCTTCTGCTCTCACACACGGCAAGAAAGTGACAGCAACAGCCTGCAAACAAGGTGGATGAGATATATGACCTCCTAAAAATATCTATTTTATACTTAAAGAAGCCATCAGTTCCACTTCAGTCAGATTTGAGTCTGTTAACGTGAGAAATAAAGTCTTGAATTATAACGTAAAGCCTACTTACATGTCATTTTACATTCATCCTCCGCCACATTTTCTCTCCTCCTCCTTCTTCAAAGCTTTATTTCAACAGAGCTACTGCGCTTTTTTTTTTTTGGCTTTTTTTTTGGCTTTTTTTGGTCTCTAATATCAGCAGCAAACCCGGCGTGTCCGCGTCCAGTTTCACCAGCAGCACCTGCAGCTTTCACACTGGACACAGCGCGTTTCTAGCAACTTATTTGTAATAAGCACAAATCCCCCAAATGCTTGTTTGTGACACCACGTGACCCACTATTAAAAAAATAGAGGCAGCAAACTGTTTTCAGAGGTATTTGAGGTCCTGCGCCGCCTCATATGAAAGCTTTGGGACATGCAATGGGATTGTAAAACTCTAATAAAATACATGAATCCTGCCCAGCAGCTGCTCTCCACTGTTACAGTTTTACCTGGTAAGTCTGAATTATTTCAATCTATAAAATCACAGTTGCATGTGGGCTCACACATGTTTGCCATTCCTGCACAGATTTGTCTGGAGCTTGTGTGGGATGTGTGAACTCTGCGTGGCCCGCTGCCCTCCCATTGACCTCTGGGATTACAGTAATCTCTGTTGATTGATCTGATTGATCAGATTCATCTCCACAAGGCCGCAGTACAGCCGCACACACGGGGACAGAGATGAGGCAGTCGGTGCTTGGTGCAAATAAACATTTTTTTCTTTCTTTTCTTTTCTTTTCTTTTTTTGTCCTGTGGGCACACAGGCAGAGAGTCTCGCTACAGGCATCAGTATCATGTGCCAGGAGATATACGCCTTTATCCGCAGTGATTTAACATAATTAGGATTTTGAGTACATTAGAAATATGAAGTAAAATTGCTTTTAAAGGCGAATATATAGAGGAATATCTTCAGATTTGATCATTATCATATAAAAAAAACAGAACAAAAGTTCAGTGTTTTCCACTGATTGTGTTGGTTTCAGGGCTGAAAAAGCCCTTGAAGCTGCATTTAGATCATCATGGGGTAATAAAACTTTCTGAAACCACATTCATGAAATTATTTCACAATAAACAGCTCCTGGCGGTGTAGATAGCAATCATACTGGAATATGAATCAACCCGTACATACTGTTCAGGTCAAATCTGACCCTTTTTTCTTTTTAAAAAACATTTAAGAGCAGTAAAAACACCCTAACTGACTTTCTTTTAGCCTGAAATGGGACGCAGAATATATAAACATGGAAATATTTCAACTTTTTTTCAGTTTTTTTTTGTGTGCAGCTGATACACATTTTCATACATAGAAGGTGTTCTGGGTTAAATATGACCCATATTTAATAATAATAAAAAAAATTCAATAACATTCATTGAAATCATGATGGCTGTTCTCCTGTTTTAGGTAACACAGAACCATAATATGGGATTGTGAATGTTTTTTCCCCCCCATAAAGAAATAGTATAAAATCCAAAGAATAAACTCTCTCTGCTCTCTGAAAGCTTCATTAGGGATTAATCACCCATTTATTAGGTGGATGAAAAAACAGATTTGTGGTTTAGAAATGTGGTGTACAGACTAATTATGAGGCGATGCTGTGAAGGGTCAGAATGTGAACATTATGTAAAGGTTAAAAAACATGACAGAGACAATTAATAAACAGTGATAAATGTGCAAAATAAAAAGAATCGCGTGTTGTTGTTTTTTTTTTACAGATCATCATGTCAGCCGATGACCAATATTTTTGTTAGACTGTGGTGTAAAAAGTTCCTTTGATGAAGTAAAAGTTGTACTACGAGTATCCTGCATTCAAAATATTACTTAAGTACAAGTATTATGAGCAAAATAAAGTATAAAAAGTATCCATTATGCAGAATGACCTATTTCAGAGTAGCTACTGTACTTAATTGCGATTATTGATGCATTAACATGTAAGCAGCGTTTTTAATGGTGCAGCTGCACACAAGGTGAGGCAAAGTTTAACTACTACATTTTTTAAATAAGATAATCTTATGTTTTTATGTAAAATATGAATATGTGAAGTACTAACTGTACTGTAGGTGTGGAATAAATGTATAGTAGAGTAAAAAGTTGTATTATTTCACTTTGAAATTTAGTATAAAGTAACAAATACCTCAAATATCTATCTATCTATCAATTTTATGAACAATTACTACCCAATTTAGTCTGTTTGCATTTTGTGCATTAGACTTTTAAGTACGACTAATTTCCGGAAGTGTCAGTCAGTGCAGAAAACATATTTGACAGCAAAAAGCAGCAGCCAAAAAAACATCCCCGGAGGGCTGTTAAAATGTTATAAATGTCACAGAATGACACAAACTAACTTTCCTAATAGAGACTGAAATCAAATTATAAGCAGTCTTTGGAAAAGTTAAACGTAGTAAAAAAAATATATATATATCTGCTTTTTGAAAGGTTTTAGCTGTGCATCAGAGGCTGAAAACACTGAGGAGGAGGAGGAGGAGGAAGGAGAAAAAGTGTGTGTGTGTGTGTGTGTGTGTGTGTGTGTGTGTGTGTGTGTGTATTTGTGTGTGTGTGTGTGTGTGTGTGTGTGTGTGTTGCAGCAGCAGCACAGCAGCAGCAATCAGTCCCCTCTTGTCTCGCTGCTGAGTGCAGCGTCTGATTGACAGTTTCTATTCATCCTCTGTGAGATTAGGCCAGCTGAAAGGAGTAACGACCCATGGCTGTGTGCAGTAATTACGGCCTTGGATAAGAAAAATAAGAAGAAACACACACAGCAAAACTATAATTATATAATTCCGCTCAAAATGCTTTATTCGCTGTGTTTTTCCAAAGATGTTTCACCTGTAAAGAGGAAATTCCACCCAGTGTTTCAGTCCAACCTGCCACCGAAATTATCTCACAATCACAACAAAACTACAGGCTGCACCGTCAACATCAAGCTGGCAGAAGAAAATGGAGCGCTGTTTTATAAAGATGGCTCTGCTGCATGTATACAGTAGAAATGACAGTGAACGAGCTGTTTAATCTTCAATGGAAAACAAATGGTGACCTCGCTTTGTGCGCTTTTTTTTTTATCATGCACTTCTTGTGACAGATTGTGTGTTAAACGCTTATTTACCAGTGAGGTTTTGCTGTAGGAGTGCAGCTCGGGTGCCATTTCATGAAACGAGACTTGAGGCATTGCTGCGTGGAGAGAGAGAGAGAAAGAGAGGGGGGGTGGACAAAATAACAGAAACACCTGTTAAATCTCATAGAACTGATTTAGCTCCCTGATAATTCTCAGGTTGCGGCCTGTGCTGCTGTTGTATTTTATTATATTGTGTTATAATGCGCATGTGTTGCTGTTGTGGTGTCCACCCCATGTGTTTGTGCATGTAGTATAGGTTCCACCAATATGGGTTATTATGAATACGAAGGCGGATATTGTATTCTCACACTGAGGTAATATTTTGTGCTGATAGTGTCTTTGAGTCTGACCATTTTCGTGCCAGAAAATTGATAAGTAGGTATATTTTTGTCAGGTTGAATGAGCTCCTGAAACAGCATTTAGGAACATAATAAACTCACTACTGAAATCCAAACTCAACATTTGAAGGTTTCACTGCTCTTTATGGCAGAGCGACCTATACACTGACCTCTAGCAAAGTCAAAACAGATTAATTTCTGTGCTTAGACACTTGGTATTGATATGTAAAAGTAAACTCTGTGGTTCATTAGACATTTTAATGAAGAATAAATTTAGAAAAATATACCTAAACATTTGAATTTGCTGCAACAATTGTGTAAGGACACTTAAATGTCTCTGCAGGCTCCCTGTTTACTTCCATCATATCAGACTGACATCAATATTTAATAAAAAGCCAATATTGGCCTTTATATACCGGTTTATATGTGTATGGTAATGGTTTTCATTTTGAGGATTTTAAAGCCCATGAATGAGTTTTAAAGGGAAAAAAATGTGATACGTTTTAGTGTAATTTTGTTTTTACCTTACTGGGTCAGATGTGCTTCTGCCTCCTGGAAAACTACACTGTGCACCTTTTGCACTCACACTGTTTTCTGGACCAGGGGAGAGTTCGGCCGTAAACCAAAAAAAAAAAAAAAAAAAAAGTCAGAGCCTGACAGGGCTGCGGGGAAGCCCAGGCAGCGCTGCATTTGGCTGTTTCCAGAGAGGAATAGCGCACACAACCATCGTCTCATGTCTCCGCGCCTGATCCCGGTCTGCAGCGCCGCTCATCCTCTTGTCAAAACGTGCCCTGCAAGTTGACCAATCGGCGGCAACCCTGCGTGGGCAGGAAGTGACGTCTCGGGTTCCTGCCTCTGTAAAGTGTACCGTGTCACCACAAATATTATCCACACACCACCATCTCTCCTCTGTTAGTGCAGGCAGGGTGTATCAGTCGCCCCGCTCAGACGTGATGTTTCAGCTGCAAAGCAAATTATAAATACTGACAGAGTGCTCCAGACTTTTATTTGTGAGCAAATGTGACCATTTCTCATTTCCTGACAGTCCCCTCCTGAAGGTTTTCAACACAGACATCTCTTCTTGTGCGCTCTCCAAAAGCAGAAGACCACCGACCCCCCTTATGTGGCCATCTCACCAACAACAACATGCAATCAAGGATCCGCCGAGGCAGTCGAGCTGAGCGGGGGTGAAGTAACAGGCTGCTGCTTTGGAGAAACCAGGAGAAACTTTGCTCCCTGGCTGGTGCACGGTGAACTGTGACCGCTGCTGCATGAGGCTGTTATGCGCGCCGCCTCTTACTTTATTTCTACGTGGGTGAGCAGTGTGTGTTTGTGGCACCTCCCCGCTCCTCCATAGATCTGGCTGCCCCCTTGTACCTTGCAGGCTGCACCATGTATTCCTCCTGCACCTCCTGGCTACATTAGTTAGAGTAGGACCCCGAGTTTTTCTCCTCAGCCGACTCCCCCTTGCCTTGGTTTGGACTCCGGACCGTGCGTCATGCCGCGACACCTGAAGCGCACCCCGGTACCGTTGCAGGACTGCATGGTGCCTTTGTAACTGGATCTACTTTTTTTTTTTGGAGGGCATGCTCTCATCGTCTCTGGAGAACACTTACAAAGAGGAGAAGAGAGTAGAAAGACGAGGGTGAGCAGCAGCGACAGAAGGAGGGAGAGATAATCTTAGAGATTGTAACTTACTTGTAGATGTTTGATCAGGCCACGACTATGGGCGATGGGAACCACCGTTGTGGACCCAACCCGCTGTGTCCGGACCGG
This sequence comes from Scomberomorus guttatus, assembly GCA_038419695.1. Lineage (NCBI taxonomy): Eukaryota > Metazoa > Chordata > Actinopteri > Scombriformes > Scombridae > Scomberomorus > Scomberomorus guttatus. The sequence continues at coordinate 16,404,858 of CM076467.1, forward strand.
ATGGAGGCAAAGTGCCGCGCCGAGATAGGGAGCCGGTCCCCGGTTCAGAGCTCCACCGACACCCCGGGGACATCAGCGTCCACCCCGACGTCCTCCAGCGAAGACGGTCACGACAAACTTTTGGGAGTGGACCCTGACTACTGTCGAAGGATATTAGTAAGGGGTAAGTGGGCCAAAATATAACAAATTAGATTTATTCCGTGCGTAAAACAATAATTCTCAAAGTTGGTATCAATGACAGTTTTCCGGGTATTTTAAGTTAACTGTCATTTTATCCACAGTTATCCCAATCATAGGATGTGCAACAATAATAATCCTAATCACTGGGTTCACCCCAGACACTTTTATCTCCACACATACAGTGTAGGCAGTCGTAAAAGCAAAATACTTTAAATGTGCAACAAAATCTCTGCATGTGGGTTTGTTGATGCTGCTTCCATTAAAAAAATGTTAAAATGTAGCTCTAAAATATAAAAGTCAACATATACTGTGGACTGTAAACTGTCTAAAACTTAGACTGATTCTTCCAAACATATGACTTGGACCTTGAACAATACAACACCTCTGGTGCAGGGTGGACTACAAAAAGCTCCTGCAACAATAGGCTACTTTCACTTCCGTCATACCTAAGTGATTGTAACACCAGACCACACCTTTAAAAATTCATTTTGAATAAAAATAATATTGAAGTGTGATTCTGAGCAGATTACTGTCTGGCACAGGCTGTGACAATTTGGTTAAACCTTTGTTCATTTGAAAATATAACAAAATATTTCTTAGATTCATAGTAAAAACAAAGAAATTGCGCTTTTCTAAATATTATCTCTTTTTTTTCAGTGCATGTAATGGATATTTCTCTTAAAGACATCTGTGTGGCTGATTGTTTGAAATCAGACCTGAGAAAGAAATGAAAACAAAGAAAAATGGCCAAGAGAGAAAAGTGCAGGACAATCAGGTGGACTTCACCCCTGTAAGCTGTTGTCTCGCCTTAAAAAACAAAGGAGCTGATAGAACATCACCTTATCCACAAGTTAGAAGCTTAGGTTAGTTGTCAGTGACTGATTGTCTTTGTGTGCCAACGTTATGTTAATGAGCATCAGAATAATATTTAATTCAATATCATACTGAGTGTCCACGCCCTCCTGCTGGAGGCCAGCAGCTTCTGAATGAACCTGACTTTAAATTAATAAATCCAGAAAATGAAGATAAAATCACTGCAGTCAGCAGCCATTCTTAAAATAAAGGATATGTGCTGTCATTTGTTTTTAAAATATTTTTAAACATCTACATGATTATCAGCTGTTTTAATAATATTAACTAGCCTAAAAAATGCTTGTTTAATTTATGGTTGCAGGATAAATGATTAGAAATTAAACTGTGCAGTTTATGTGTGTAAAATGTTTGCAGGGAAAAATAAAAAGCATCAAAAGTTCTGAAAAATACAAAGAAACATGTTTATATCTGTCTGCACCTGCAGGTTATTTAACTTTATTTGCACGTGGCACATTTGTAATTATTATTTCAGCACGTAAACACGTCATAAACCCCAGTGAGACGAAATTCAAATTTAGAATATATATTTTTGGGGAAGAATTTGAAGTGTGAGTGCCTGAACTTCCTGCAAGGTGTTAAGAAATGTTTGTCTGTTGCTTTCCAAGAACACAAAATGTCACCAGCTTGTTCACATCCATTCAGAACTCCCTAAAGAAAAACAAAGAATTAACTTGCAGGTATTTTTGTGCAGGACTTTTTTTGCAGTGGCACAAAGCTTAAATGCTCGCTGTGTGGACAGGATCAATATGTCGGCCTATCAATTCTCGGTTATAGGCGGATGCTGGGGATATTGTGGTTGCTGGCTGGTTACTTTTATTTCCTATTGAACGTTTAATCGTGCGGTGTCCTGGCTCGAGCAGCAACAGCTCGTTTAACTACAGATCAAAGTAAAATTCATATATTATAACGAGCGATTTTAGATAGAAGATGATACATGAGAAAATCATGTCTGGAGTGAAAAATACACACCAGCTTGCTTCTTCAGAGTCTCGATCAGTTCCAGTAGAAGTTGTTTTTTCAGCTGCAGGAAGGAATATTTAGAAAATTGTCCATTTTTGTATGTTGATTATATTGATTATTAGTGAGCCACTGCTGTCATCTGACAGCCAGAATTTTATATAATTTCTCCACTGTTTATTATAATTTCTGGTCCTACCCAACACATGAAACTCCAGATATATTTTTTCACGAGCTAAAAGTGTTGATATGTTGTCCTCTGTTGACGCCTGTGAGTGGTCGCTATTGTGCTGCGTCCCTCGCTGGTTCACGGTGGCCGTTAGAGAAGGAAGTGGCCTGCAGAAAGAGAGAGAGAAAGATGTGAACCGGTTTTGGTGGAGATGCAGCTCGCACCGAGCGAAGCCTGCAGTGTCGCTATTTGTTTGTGAAGCTGAGTCTGGATGCTCTGATTTTCCGCAGAGAGGCCGGGGTCACCCAGAGGTCAGCAGGTCTGCACACAGCTGCCGTGTGCTCCTCTGCTCGCACATGTTTCCATCACAGTTTGAGCTTTTGTTTCGCTCCTGAGCCCGCAAGAAATGTGTAACTGTATGCTACTGTGTGTGTTTGCTCTATTAGGAAGGTTTACGGCCTGTTTGGTGCAGTATCTCACTTGCTTGGCGAGACGTTACGCAAAAATTGTTATACGTGCGTAAAGATGGAGACCTCGTAAGCGTATTTCATTATGTGGTTTGGGCCTGTAAGCTAACCAAACACTCAAGAATAACTGTCTTTTACACTGTGCTTAAAATAACTGTTAAATACAGACGAGCGTGTGCAGGGAACGTAACTGATGACGTTACTGTTTTATTATTAAGTATTCTAATCCCATAGTTTTTCTTTTACGCACGAATCTTGTATTTTATAAGCCTATTAATGTTTTACTGACTTTTTCATTACGTTTATGCAAGTTGTTTATGTAAGTGGTGACGCAACTTTAAAAAGAGTCCAAAATTTTGCCTTTTGCTAAAAAAAAATAAAAAAAAATAAAAATGTAACCCCAGTTTTTACTCTAGCCGATAGCCTTCCTATAGAAACACTACGGACGTTCGGTTGAATCAGTTTTGTTTCATATTTAATTCAGGACTCTCCATATTTTAACGGATTGCATATTTCATGAGTGGGAAACCTTGGACAAAGAGGAGGTCTTGTCTGACCTGCGCTTCCATTGGATGTGGTAAATACGAATAAATATTCAGGTAGCCTATTTTTTCTTAGACTATAGATATTATGTGAAATATCGAAGGACTTCAGCGTGGGAAGCAATTATTCAGGAGCGCCAAAATGTGTGGACTGCAGCCAAACTAAACTGGTTTATTTATTTTTATTTATTTTTTGAACAGTATATCCTGTAGGCTTCTGGATCCAGGACGTAATGGCACACCTTCACTAATATTCTAATTTACTTTAACATGCCTTTGATTGTTTTTTGCATTCTCAAGTCTTTTTTTTAAAATTTTTTTTACAAATGTAAATTAGTTTTGCAGACAAGCTTTGGTAACAACCATAAGCAGCCAACTCGTCACAGATCAGTTCAGATGAATAGGAGGCCACAGGGAGGAAAATAGAATATAAAAAATAAATAAATAAATAAATGCACAATAACAGCAGTAACCTGAAGCCAAACAGGCCTCACTAAAAACGAAAGAAAGGGCAAATACCCTGTTTAACAATAGCTTGTTTCAGGAGCCCATACACACGCCGTGTTGTTGTTGTTGTGGGTGGATAATGACGCACAGCCGCATTACTTGGAATAGAAACAGTGTTTGAGAGTGAAGCGTTTGATTAGCTATATCCTCCAACTAGTTTGGAGTTTAATGAATTAAATTCCATGCATAGAAATAAAGCTACACCTCATGTTTGTGCAACGTGACTCACTGAAACACTCTTAATATCCCAGTTTTACAGTCAGGACAGAGATTCACTCTTCAACGTAAAAAAAGGTTGAAGAAAATGAAACCAACGAGCAAGAATGAGCAACTGATGCCTATTTTATTACTTTCTGTATCAGATAAAGTTTCAGATAAAGTCTTCTACCTGCTATGTTTTGTTTTATCCCCTTTAAATCGATACGTTAAGAAAACAAGACGCGTTTGCTTTAAGCTCTCAAACCAAACCTAGCCTGTGGCTATGATCACGTGGACTAACATTACGCAGAGGCAGTGCACGCGCAATTTAGGAGTTTTGGCCACGATGTAAAACTTAACACTTTATTCAGTTTAAATGTTCATTTCGCACAAATATTTAGCCTAATACAGTAACGAAACAGGCCTGTTGAGGGATTGACTGTAGACCATGACGACTTAAGGCCTTTTTATAAACACGCACACTGTCACCAATGTCAGCACAATTACAGGAAAGAGATTTGCCTTGAAAATATCATTTTCAACATATCGAAGTGACAATTGTATAAATAGCATATACGTGAATGACAAGAGAATAGAGTTTGTTATCACAGAACACACCTCTGTTAGCCTATAAACTCCCCTACTGTTAAAAATAGCGCACGCCTAGCTTGTTTATCTCAGAAACGCTCAGGCGCGCAGCCGTCCATTAGCCAATAGTCCTGCTTATAAATATGACATCAGTTTGGCACCATGTGGGAGCAGATTGACTCCAGCCTATAGGAAGGTGTCTAACGGTTTTTGCAGCCTTAAACTGCTGAAAAGTGGTTAAATTGAGATTTTAGTACAGCTAGACGTGAATTATAATAATAGTAAAAACCTGACAGTCTTTAATAAGAGAACAGAGTGAGAACTCACTCCTGCTGAACTTCTGTTCCAGTTTCTGTGATGTTTCACTGAGTCTTTGTGTTCGTTGTTTTTGTTCTGGACAGACGCCAAAGGCACCATCCGGGAGATCGTCCTGCCGAAGGGGCTCGACCTGGACCGGCCCAAGCGCACGCGGACCTCCTTCACTGCGGAGCAGCTGTATCGGCTCGAGCTCGAGTTTCAGCGGTGCCAGTACGTCGTGGGGCGCGAGCGCACCGAGCTCGCGAGGCAGCTGAATCTCTCCGAAACACAGGTAAGACCAAGACAAAACAGACATTTTCAGAGGGCAAAAATAATTAATGTCATAATTCGTTTAAAAAAATATTTTAAACGAATTATGACAACAGATTCTTCCGCAGAACAATGTAGCTATTAGGCTAGTAGCCACCGGTTGCTAGGCAACATAGACCTTAAGGATATTTTAATTTAGGAGCATAGCGGTGGCTTTATTTTTCTGTGCTAAAGCAGATGGTTTTGATTAGCCTTAGAATAATATTTTAAATGATTTGACCACAGGTGCGTTTGGAGCCATTAATTGGCTCCTCAGCCAATCAGAGGCGAGGAGCGCCACAGCATCCCCCGCCCAAAACACTTTTCCTCGGCTGTGGCTACCCAAACAGGCCTATCATACCTGTCAATCACAGTCTGATCTTGCAGGCATGATTTTGAGTTAAATGCATTCTGCAAATAGGTGGAAACAGACGCCAAAAAAAAAAAAAAAAAAAAAATCATCCAAAAATAATCGCCGAGGGTTTGTGGGACAAGGAATATATTGGCCTGAAGTGAGCACAAAGCCTTCATAAAAGGGCCTGAACCAAGCCTAAAAACTATAGTGAAGTCCACTTTTGCACGATTAGCCAGTGTATTAATACAGCATATTTATCAACAGCACGTGATAAATTATGTTGGTCCATTTAAACATTTTGTTTAGCCACATTTACAAATAGGACATTATTTAAAACACTATTAAGTACAAAATATTTATTTATATACTTACTGTGAAAATGCGATGAGTCAGCACAAAGACAACCTGAACCAAAATCCAACATGATCCATTTCAAAAAGGGAGTTTTTGTTATATTAAAGGCCCATTTGGATAGAATTGGGTTACGATGGACAGGATGCAGCATACACATGTATCCTGTGTCATTTTGTCTCACTGTTGCATTTCGTTCCTATACTGAACACTTCAGAGAAGAAAGGGAAAAAAACATGACTGCTTTTGTGTATCTGTGGCACACTTCATTTAGTTCTACATATATTTAAAGATAAAAACGTGTGTTAGGCCACATAAATCATTAGTCCTGTTTATTTTAATTAGCCGTTTGCAGCTGTGTGTTTTTATAGTGGAAAAGTAATGTTCCGTATCACCTCTTTGAACACTGCAGACAGTCGATCATTGACCTCGCGCGTTTCATTCAAATTTTCCTGCAGCTCCACGAGCCCAACCCCTCCGTGTTTATCATGGCCGTCATCACGTACACACCCGTTAACCATTCACAGCAATATGAATGTGTGTTGTGCAGTAATTATGCAGTGCACAGTAGTTTTTCTTTGCAGTGTTTCAGGCCAACTTTCAGTTTACTCTCAGTCTCCATATTTAAAAATAGTTTGGACAATATTAGTGCGCAGTTTTCCACAAACTAGATCTTAGCTTGACGACCAACAGGCCCACAGCAATAGAATAAATATTAATTTATTTAACATATTGTAGATTTATAGCATTTGTGCTCTATCTTTAACATTTCTGATTCATTTTTAGGCGACCATGCTTGTAAAAATCATGAAATTTAGTTGTGAATCCAAAATATTGTACTTGATGGGCCTTCCAGGACGAATCCCTGCGCTACTGGAGAGTTTTAATTCCCACTGAAAACAGGGCACTCACTGCGGGGGTGCTCAGAAACTAATTTAAGTCAATAACAACAAAAAGCTTTTATGTGTATGTGTGCGCGCTGACCAAATAACCCACAAGCAAGTGCTTCCATGTGGACAACACTTTTCATAAAAACAAGAGCAATTCTGGGATGATAAGAAGATATGTGTCCAAAAGGGTGCAAAAATAATAAGACAAAAATCAAGTTGTAGTTGCAGCTACACCATATATATTCATAAAGAAACCCTGAAAAAAAACAAAGGCGTCAAATAGAGCAACATCAAATAAAAGTAAGAAGGAAATAAACCTGAAATGTGGCATATTTAAATTTGAATTTTGACAGCAGGAGGCTGGTTTGGAGGCAGAGTTAATCTCCACTTGTGTAAAAACACTTGTTGAAACCAGAATAAAATTCTTTGTGGGACTCAAACAGGAACTTTACGCATCATCACTGTGGGCTGAAGCCAGTAGTAACATCTAAGCACAAAAAAAACGCACTCAAACATTGTGTGTGTGTGTGTGTGTGTGTGTGTGTGTGTGTGTGTGTGTGTGTGTGTGTGTGTGTGTGTGTGTGTGTGTGTGTGTGCAGTTTTGGGAACACAGAGCCACTGTGTTCCTCATTAGTGCTGACACTAGGGGTGTTAATGGGAGGGCCTCAGCTTCCTGCTGCTGCTGAGGAGAAGCAGCAGAGGTTTGACTGAATGAAGCCGCCTGAAAACAGTCTGACCTTCAACAGAGAACAAAATGTAAATAATAAAAAGTCTCCTCAGTAATGGTGTGAAATATTAAACCCATTGCATTGAAATGTCTTAATGCTTTGTGCTATTGAAGCAGCTTTTAAGAATGATCGAAAGGCTTTTAGTTGGCATTAGCGGAGTTTTCCTCTTTTATTATTATTATCTTCTTTCTATTCTTGGCTTTTGCATGTTTTTAAGCAAATGTACCATTCAAGGCTAATCATGCAAGTTAACAAAAGGAAGCTGGAGGCTCTCAAACCTTTAGGTCCTTTTTTTCCTCGAGTTATTGTGGCTATTTTTCTGGTTTTCAGGTGACTTACAGTGTTTGTTGGTGTTTTTGGTTCGTGTCTCAAGGTTTTTTTTTTTCCAGGTTTCTCTGGCAGTGATTTGATTTTCAGGTCCACATTTAAAACGCTGCGTAAAACAGCAGCTCTACTGTAGCAAAGAGCGTTTGCAGGTTTTTTCTCCACTTTTATCTATCTATCTATCTATCTATCTATCTATCTATCTATCTATCTATCTATCTATCATTTTAGTTATTTTTTCGATTATATTCAGAAATTGCAAAAAAATTACAATTTATTTTGCTGAAATGTTAAAATTTTAATTTGTGTAAAAAAAAAAAGTCTGCCACTCTTTGGCACTTCATGAACTTCTCGCATTCATAGATTAAAGAAAAACTAAATACGGCCATTTTCTTTCAAATGAGACTTTTCGTTGTTCATTATGGCGCAAAACTCAAACAACTTAACTTGTAAAACACGGAGCCTGAAAAATTCTGACAGAAATGTAAAAAAGAAAAAAAAATCATCTTTGTTTTCAATTTTAACCACAAACAAGCGCTTTAAGAAACACGTATAAAACTTTATGACAACTAATGCGTTTTTTAAATCAACTTTTATAAACATGACAGGCCTCTTTATCTGTGACTGAAACAGAAATACTAATTACACTAATATGGGAGGTTGGATCGTTAAGTGTTTTTTAACAATGTTTGGGGATTTGGTCATTGACCCATGGTGTAACTCCAATTAGTTTGGTCAGGTATTCAAACTGATCACGCAATGAGGCAGCAGACATTGGAAACACACACATACACGCGCGCGCACACACACACACACGCACATGCACGGACGCACGCAAAATGCAAAAAGGGCTCCGATCTTCAAATATTTGACAATTCAAGAATTATTGAAACTTTGCGTTGGAATTTTTCAACATTTCTAAGGACAAACTGGAGTCATACTGACAGCAGGATATGATTATTACACATTATTCGACTCAAATGTATCCAAAGTGTCTCGCCAAGCCGCACAGAATTAAACATAAACCCTGAATTGTGTTTTTAGATATTTTAAATATATTTCTTTCTTCTCTAACTTGCGTTTTATGTCTTTTTTCGTCTTAAAAAGCTCAAACATGGACTTAGAATGACATTTGGGGTGTAATAGCTTACTGAAACATTGATTATTGTGCTCAATTTCTTCTCCAAAAACTTTCGTCCTATAAAGACTCAGACAGCAAAGAATAAACACAACAGAGTAAGACCCACAGAGTTCAATAAACAAGAATAAATGATAAAAGCGTGTAAAAAATCATGTAAAAATTGGGTGGAGTCTGGTTAGTCGATACGTGCCTCAGAACTAACACTAACATTAATATATCAGTCAGTCATTTAAAATACGTTAGCCTATCTGTCTTTACGTCTGTTTCATTCTTTAAAATTCGTAAATGCGTAAATTTAAACCGCACAGCGCTCATATCCAACATTAATGTTTGTGATCCGCTCAAAAATACGAACAAATTAAAAAGTTGTTCCACCTGCAGAAAGAAAAATGAAACTTTTCATCAAAGTTATACTTCCAGTCCAGTTTTTTTTGGTTTACTGGATGCATTTGTGGGTAATTCAGCTTCACTGTGATGTTTTACTGGCGACCAAAACACGTGTTTCCTGACTTATTTCCGTCTTTTTAGTAACTGCGGCATCACGACAGGAAATGGATAGCTCCTCGTGCATTCAGTAACGCGTTACCGAGTAATCCGGTACCACGTCAGAGCTCTCCCTTCATCCCAGCAGGTGGCTCCCCGCTACAGGGTAACACAGCAGGAGGGGTGTGTGTGTGTGTGTGTGTGTGAGAGTGTGTGTGAGAGAGAGAGTCTTTCAACCACACACACACACACACACACACACACACACACACTGAAACCATGAACTAGAACATGGAAGCCCCCTGGTTCATTTCAGTCATCATCATCAGTCAGTCTTCATCATCAGTTTGCTGATGGATGATCACAGATTATTGAGGACTCTGGTGGATGTCCACGCAGACTTCAGCTCTTGTGAAGGTATGTTTTGGTGATTCTTGTACGTGGAGGAGGACAATTTACTGCTAAATTCATTATTTCTTGGACTGTTTCATGTCTCAAAACTGAAAAAAATGTCTGTCAGAGAAAGATGTAACTGCTGTTTGGATCTACTTTTTCATCTCAAGATACCTTGCTGGCTTTGTAGGATTCCTTCTAAGTTATGATATGAGCATTTGGAGGCTTTTTAACTCACATTCTCAGACTAAATATGTGTCTTTTTTTGTAAGAAAAAGACCAAAACTCTTCAAATTCTTCACCTCGTCTTGCCTGTTCCAACTGGTTTTGGCAGTGTGAGGTTTTAGGACACAGTGCTGTGCGGTCACTTTAAGCTCCTCCACAGTCCTGCCAGTTGAGTGCAGCTGACTTGTACATCACCATTGTATCAGTCTATTGTTGTTTGCAGCCCTTCCATGGAGAAGCTATGGATTTAATGGTCTCTGGTCTGTGTTAAACTGGTTTAATCCTGCAGCAAATGGGAGACAGCTCAGTGATGGTCATGCTGGTTAATCTTTAATGTGAAGCTGGCAGAACAATGCACAGATATTTGCATTTGTTTCCCTTTTTTCCATCTTGTTTATTGAAAGACAGAAACAGAATTTTGAGGGTATTTAGTGTTTTGATATATATTTCTTCACTTAATCTTTAGGTGTCACAAATTATTGAACCTGCAGGTGCAGGATTTTCTGGGGTGAATAACCCCCAAAACACCACTGTTGTTGTCATTCAGTCACAGTCACACAGAATAGTTGTAGCATGATGGGTGGAGGCAGGTTTTTAATTGATTACAAGTACAAACACATCTTGTAGGAAGGAAAAAGAATTTAGATTTTTGCAGAAAATGTGCACATTTTTGGGGCGTTTATTGTTAAAAAAGGTGTGTATGATGTTGTGGAGAATTAAAAAGGTGAAAGCTCATTTTTAATCTAATTGTGATTTTATTGAGTAAAAATAAAGTAGCTAAATATTAGCTAATATTAGCTGGTTGCGGTGATGCATGTAAACACAAACATACACACAAAGTTTTCACAAAGTGCTTCAACTTGTTTTTACAGTTTGCAAGTGTGTGCTTTCAGCCTTCATGTTGCATCTGACTTTACATCGCACGAGTTTAAAATCCAGATCCTGGTGCAGTAGAGATTTAGTTTATGTGTGTGTGTGTTTGTGTTTTTCCGTGTGACTCTGAGTCAGTTTCATGTTGGGGCTCAGTTAGCGCTCACACAGAGCCGAGCTCCTGTGGAGAGCTTTTAAAACATGGAGACGGCTCTACAACACTTTCATTTTTCTCCCAGCCAACACTTGTCTCACTCTGGTGCGGCTTTTTTTTGGTTTTGTTTAGTTGGCTGTCAGGTCAAAGTGTAAAAATATTTCCAGGAGGATGAGGAGAAGATCAGGAGCCCCACAATGTGTCTCTGAAGGTGTTGCTGTGATCTAACCCTTCGAATTTAAAGGTACATGTGTGTAACATGAACTCTGGTTGAAATTCAGGCATTTGAGTGTCTGAAATCAAGTTTTTGACTCCACTGTGAATAACTGCTGAACTCATTTTATTGGCTGACAAAGAAAAGTGCCAAACACATAAAGTTTATATAAAGAGAGTGTACAGTAGCCAACGGGGTCATATTGTGAGAGCAAGCAAAGACAAAAAGTTACCAGCCAGTGCAGCAGTGATCCTTACTAAAGTAGCTGCTGAAAACATGCTTGGTTAGTGTACTCAGATACTTGATATGACCACCATCATCTGACAGGTGTGCGAGTCATCCGAGATCAGTGTCACAATTCCTCTCACGCCCTGCCGCCGTCTTTTCTCTCGGACAGACAACGTCCCCATACCAAACAGCCTCAAGCACAGTTTAGTGGAGGCTGCGAAAACTTTCAGACAGTTTTACTTGTCGCTGTCGTGTATTTTTGCTTTTTGCCCCCCCCCACCCCCACCCATGTTGCAGGGAGGTCAGAGGTCAGGGATGGCCACAGAGAAGCACCCCTAAAGTCCTGCTCATAAGCCCTTTGGCAGGGTGAAGAACCCAGAAAGACAGACTCTATAAAAACTAGGTGACTCTGGTGGCCTTTATGTAACCTCTTATGAAACCTGGAAAAATGTATTTCCCTGTTAACAAGTTACAACTGATTGTGAAATACATCTAAAGCATTTGAATAATATGATACAGTGATACTACCTATGCAGTGTTTAAGTGGTAAATACAGTAAAAACACACTTTTGCCTTGATTGGTTGATCATTATAAGGCGAACAGCCACTGATATGAAGAGAAAACTGCTTTTTTTTCTGCTTAAAAGACAAAAATACTCTATTTGGTGCCACATTCTGTAGAACATTTTAACTAAATATACCCTGTACTGGGTCCCCAATTACACATCAATCTCTGTTTCCCTCTGCAGTCTGACGATAGAGGAGACAAGATGACAAGTTGTACGCGTGTGTGTGTGTCTACATACAGTGAATGTCCTCGTTGTGTGTATTGTTCTCCATGACGGCCCAGACAGACGGTGTCTGGCCACTTGTCTGGGGCGTAGAGGACCCGTCCATGACGTATAGCTGTGCAGATGTAGCCGAGAGGCGGCCGCACAGTACGGGGATTGTCCAAACACTCAGAATAGAGAAAGAGATAGGAAGGGAGACAGACAGACACACACTCGCTGCCTTTGTGCTTTCAGTTTCAGTAGAAATGTTTGGGCTTCGTGTTGTCGTGTTTGTGTAACTCTTTCCTCTTTACTGTGCGGCGAGCATCATCTTCAGAACGGGAACTTTTGTGACTCGATGATGGTCAGGAAGAAACCTGTGAGGCCTCTTATTATCTAATCAGTTGATTAGATAATCAGAAGAACATAATAGCAATTAATTCTTAGTTGCCTTTGACCCCAATCACTCTCAGATTGAATTGACTTGTTTCATCAGTTTCTGGCAGAGTGAAGTGTGTGTGTGTGTGATGCCAAGGATGGTGTAATTTTCTAAACATATGGAGGACCATGTAATCCTTCAACTGATGTGAAAACAGGAAAATCAACAAAATTGGACACAAGTGGTCTTCACTTCTCTTCTCCATCCTTTCTCTCTCAGACTCACACACACACACTTACACAATCACACACACACGCGCGCTCTGAAAGCCTCAAGTCGGACGCCGAGTCGCCAGACGAGTCAGCGTGGTCAAAGGTTATCCATGCAGCCACTTTGTGTCATTTACCAGGCAAATGTCGTAATGCAATTAAAGTGGCGGATTACCTGAGTGGGAGCTTACAGACACCTGCCAGTGAAAAGGAAGGCTGAATCCCCACCATGTGCCGAAATCATTTACACATTTATGAGAAAATTGTCAAATCCATTTTGTTTATATAGCGCAAAATCATAAATTAAAATCATAAAGGCCTTTATAATCTGTGCAGCACACGACAACTCGGTTCAGATAAGGAAAAAGAAATGTCATTGTTGCTTAAGTCAGTGTTACTGGGCGTCATGAGGCTGCGTGGCAAAGACCCAACACTTTTTTTTTTTTTTGTTGCCGAAGGTGATTCCACTCACTGTGGGATGACATGCAAGCAAAATCCTGGACCACATCAAAACCCCTGCTGGTTTTTGGTGACTGGGTGCAGCACGTTTCTCTCTGGCGTGGCAGTATGTGAAGAGAGGTGGTAAAGGTTGTTATCTAAACCTGGAGGGGGTTCGCCCCGGGTGGGAAGAGGGCGGTGAATGGACGGAGGACAGGAGGGAGGAAGAGAGAGATGGGCCTCATAACAGTTGGAGGGCTGCAGTGTGTGTGAGCTGTTTATTTGTTTATTTCATGATTTGCTCACTTTCAGCTCAGCACCTGCCCTCTTTGGTTTGGATGTGCGTGCATACTCCTATTTGCCTCATAACAGTCCCAAGTGCTTTTGTGCTAAGGAGGATTAGGCAGCCATATCTACCAGCGATTCTATAAGACGGGGTTAACCCCTGGCTGAACCTGGCTGGACATGTGCTGCAGCGATGGAGGACCAGATCAGGTTTATTTGGGCAGGTTTCGAGGTTTAGAGGTCAGATAAAATGTGATGTTGGCTATGATGAAATCGGCACAGGTTCAAAGGGGGCAGCGTAAGAAGATACAAGGCAGGTTGAGAGTGCGAGGCCGGGGTGGTGAGACGAGGAAGGAGGGAGAAAGAGGAGGAGGATGGTGGTCAGTGCGGAGGTGCACAGGATGAGGAGTTCAGCAGGAGTTCAGCAGATATTGTCTGGATTTGCTGCAGGGGAGGCTCGTACCGACGCGAGATGCGTTTGCACAAGCAGTGTGCAGGGGTTCGGAGTGAGGAGGGATGGAGCGGTGTGTAATAGTAACGCTGATGTCAACACGGATTTGAAAAAAAAAAACATTCTTTACATTAATTTAGTGCAATTATAGTACTTGACTCTAATGCTTTCCCAGCTGGAGGAGAAATTGCTAGAGGATCACTGATCTAGCAAACATACGTAGTGTAAAAAGTACAGTAATTATGATGTAACACCATATTATTCTGTCATTATTTCAGAAGTTGTATTTATTCCATAATATATGCCATGTTTTCTACCTGCAAAGAACCTGATGTCTGATGTTTTATGGACTAAAATCTGATTAGTCTCATTTAACGAGAAATAAAAAAGTAAAGATTTTTTTTGTATCGTTATTTTTAAAACAAAAGTTACACAGTGTTGCTTCACAAAAAAAACAAAAAAACAAAATGTGAAACAGGCAGGATAGTAAACAAACTCGAAAGCAACTAAAAAGAATAACAAAACAGAGTAAAAAAAAAAAGAGAAAAGTGAGGGAATATCTTTAGGAGATTTTAAAAAAAATGTTAATTGAATTGTATGAACTAATAAGTAGAGATAAACTGTTCCAGACAGAAAATTAGTCTCCCTTAATTTTAAGACACTTGTTAATCGATCTGAGAGTTTTCAATTCACTACTTAATTAAATAACCCAGAAAGTGTTATGCTCCAGTCAATTTTGGAACAAATTTAGCCTGAGTAGACATGTGTTTTAGATAGCTCCAAGTTTTGCTTTTGTGAAAACCCATTTTGTACTTGTTACATTCCTTAAAAAACGCTTTAAATATGTGTTGATGTTCAACAAAATTAAACATATTTTAGATGACTAGTTGTTTACTTTCCACCCTGTGTTCTGGGAGGGTAATTTCCCCATTTTTCTAGAGTTGTTGGTCCATCAAATGACTTTACTAAACTGCAGATTTAGCAGAGGAAAAAGTTAAAATTTACCAGAACAGTAGGCAATTTGTACAGATTTCATTATAAAAGCTAATCATTTTAATTGTAAATAATTGGTGCTGCTATCATTTATATAATCTGGGACAGCTTTAAAAAGAGACTGATGTGTTGATCCATCAGACACAGTTGGGTCCTTGTTACTTTTTGAGTTGTCGCTATAAAGGGCATCCACTCGTCCGTCACATACAATACAGCTGAACGGACAGCTGAGTTGCCATTGGACCGTTACATTACATATAGTTGAGTATCCACTGGTCCGTTACATACAGTTCAGTAGCTGCTGGTCCGCCTGGTACAGTCTCCATATAAAAGAGTTTTCATTGTGTGCTGCGGCTCATCACATGCCTGGGATCAGGGGGTCTGAACAGGGTCACAGCGGGAGCACCGAGCGGCTGGAGGGGTCATGGAAAGTGTGAAAGACAGTCACCAAGCGTCCTTCTTAAAGACTTTACCGTCACAATCCTTCATTTCACTTTGCATTACGGGCATTATGTGGCCAGGCAGGAGAGTGTGTTTTATCTCTTAGATGTTTTAGTTAATGCTTTCCATTGTCGTAGCTTAGCTCACTTCAGCCTTATTGCAGAACAGTAAAGCTGGGATGTAAAGTGATTAAAACACAGTAATAGAAATACAATGTGGACAAACAATGTAGTACAAATAAGAAAGAATTTGAAAAAAACAACTTCTTTATTCGAATTTTCTCCTTACTGTTCCTCTTTAACTTGATGTGGTGTCATGTTGGGACATGGCAGAGCTTAGCTGATTTATTGAACACACACATATGGATTCCCAGTTGATCTGTATACTGGGCCTTGATCTGGCTTAACCTTTCTACCTCTAGCCCAGTTTGCCTGTCGCTCTGTTTGCAGCTGTCTAGAATCGCAGAGCAGGTCTCTGATTGGCTGACCTCTGCCCGACTGGCCTGTGTATTCATGCGTGCTGGTCTGATCATCTCTCCCTGACCTTGAATTTACTGCGCCCTGCATACATTTGCCCCCATCGTTTTCATATTCATCCATTACCTCGCCTTTTGTTACCCAGCCCCTCGTGTCCCACCTCCGTCTGATTATGTCCCGTCTTGTCTGCTTCACTCCTGATTTCCGGCTGCTTCTTTCTTTCCCCTCTGCTACTTTTTTTTAGTGGGGAGAGATATTTTAAAAAAACAACAACAATGAGATAAAAAGCCAGTTTGTTTAAGTGGAGGTGGAGAATTGTCAGTTTTATGAATGATTATATAGTGAGGTAACAAAAAATTAAGTTTTTCTTCATTTTTAAAATTTTTCGATGTATTTTTGTATTTTCTCAAGATACTAATACACATATGGACACATAACTGTAATTATAAAATAGCAATTAAGTAAGTAAACAACATTTTTTAGTAATTTTACAAAAGTAAAATTTCTATTGTACCTTTCAAAACAGAGTTACAGTCACAAAGTACTGCACATGTGCAAATAAAAATACAGAAAAACAGAGAGAATTAAAACAAAATTAAAAACAAACTATGTTAAACCATTTGGATAATAAATATATACAGGTAGATTTAAAAAAAAAAGCTTTTTTTTAGTTTTAAGAGCTGTGGAAAGTTTAACAGCATTTAGTTGGTAGTAGGGTTAGTAGGATAATAATTTCAAATACCAGAAATATTTAATGTAGCCAATGGAGACAATGGAGAGCGTTAAAAGTACTCAAAAAGTCTTAAACTTAATTTTAAACAATAGTATATCAGTTTAATTGCTACATAAATCCTGCATGCTATATTTCTGAACTCTTCCTGTAAATATACACATATATAAACCACTTTTTGTGTTGCTTTTAGTGTATTTCCCTTTACTTACCTTTAATCACAATGTCTAGATGTGTATGTGTGTAATTTTTTCATCTGTTCATTTAAAATCTACTTTAGTGTGTTACATTCTGTGCTTATTATAAAAAAATGTGCAGTTTTCCTTTTTTGATACCAACTTTTTAATTGCATTTCATGCAATTCACACAGAACAGCACAAACATGTTTAAACAACTGAAATACTGGTGAAAAGTACAACAAAAATAATAAAAGTGAAAAAAGGGTAAGAAAAAGGCAAAAAAGAGGGAAAACGATAACACAAAAACCTTCACACGCACCCTTTTGTCACCCCTCTTCAAGGTTCAGCTTAATTGTAATTGTATAATGAAACGCAGTTGTAGCCCCCTTCGTGCTACATACACAGAAGATGGATAAAAAGGTCTTAATATTTTAAATAACAATAGAATAAAAAATATAATAGGCAATAAGAGTAAAGTAGACAAAAAATACAAAAAGTAGCACTGAAGGTAATTAAATGTAAAACATACAGTTATGTACATACTTGTGTGTGTGTGTGTGTGTGTGTGTATATATATATATATATATGTGTGTATGTATATATATATATATATATATATATATATACAGTATATATTTTATATACACACTCTCGCTGCTTTGCAAATCATATATACTTTTTTTAAAACTTGAAATATATCTACAGTACCAGTCAAAGGTTTAGACACACTTTCCGTTTTTACATAAACAATCAGTCATTCAGATTAAATTTACATGTAGGATTTTCACTAAATCAGCTGCTGTGTTAAAGGACAAGTCTGGGGATATTCTGTATTTTTTTCTGTGTTAGCAAAGCCAATGAAAAAACCAAAACCAACAATGAATTTATACAACAAACACGTATTGTCTGTGTAACTAAGGCCAGATAAAGCTTATTTCTCTGTGCCATAGACCTCCATTGTTGTCCAAAAGCTATAAAAAACATAAATGAGCAGCAGTGTTGCACTGCATGACGTGTTCCTTCATTGCAATCAACATGGGCACTGTAGTTTATTTTGATTTGATCACTGTGCTGCTGAAAATACTCACTATAGCACCAAATATGTATTAATCCGCAGCTGAAAATAGTCCCCAACAAATGCACAATTTATGTCTGTTTAAGTAACATTTGCTTAAAACTACAGTGCCCAGCTGTTTAAGGAAGATACTTAACATTTTAAAATTCATGACCCGATCTTTAGTAGGAACCAATGAGCTTCGGAAAGTATTGAGAGATGGATCGGCCATATCCTTTAATGGCAGCTGTTTCTTTGTCATTAAGAATATTTGTAGGTTCACTGTTCTCAGTGACGTAATGGATGTTTGACTTAAAAACTTAATGACAATAATAGGAGTTAATAAGGTGGATATGTTTAAATTTAACCTCTTGTTGTTATTTTGCTCATCACTTACCATGTGTACATTTCCACCAGTCTCGGTTTTGCCCTCCTCACCCGGGCTCTAACCCTGTCGCGGCCTTGCCCGGCAGGCCAGAGTGTAGCAGGGCGGGGTGCAGAGGGCGAGGCCGGGGCAAATGCAGGTCACGCTAGATCCAGATATCCCTTGGTAATCTCTGCCCCAGCTCTGAACCCTGGATCCCATTAAAAAGGATTTACATCCAATAGTGTAGATGTACCAAAGGCAGCTTTGTTTTCTTCTCCTCTCATCATTTTCCCTCTCTAATAAAATCCCTGTAAAACACCAGCACGCTTTTTTTTTCTCCCCCCCCCCACGCAATGGATAGGAGGACTGTGATGTGAGCAGAAAAGTGAGCCACACCCACAGACCGGGGATAAATGGAAAGGATTGGTTGGGAGTTTCATCCGTAGCGAAAGCCTTTTATAGGATGTGGGTGTTTGGCAATCAGTGGCGCATGAGTACAATACAGAGAAAGATCTTAGAGAGGCAGTGTGTGAGCTAACAAGGAAGAAGCAGAAGCAGCAACAGACGGATCACTTCAGCGACTCATCCCACCCTCCTGTCGTCTCTCCCTCCCTCTTTCCCTCCATCTCCCCTCTTATCTCCATTTCCACTATCCCTCCTTCTGTGCCTCTTTTGGGTCTTTGCAGTAAGACTTGTTGGCGTCAATATTCCCCTCTGAGCTGTGGGATCCTCTCAGATCCCATTATTTGTGTCGTGGTCAGTAGCTGAAACTATGATCTCAATTGCCCCAGCTGCCTGTTGAGCCTGCCTAACCCTAACAGTGCAGTGATACTGTAGATGACACCAGCTGGCCTGATCACCTCCACACAATCAACAGCAAGGTTTGGCTTCCAACTTGTGCCACCCAATTAGGCAAGCTCCTTCTCACGCTGACGAAAGGTGTTTTAGGAGATATACTGTAAGCTAACTGATGTCAGCTGCATGAAGGTATCTGTGTTAACACGCTACAGACTAGAAGAGACTACATGAATCACTGAGGTGCTCTGGAGAAGTTGGATAAAAGATGTAAACCGGTGATAATTCTCTGCATCTTTAGGAAAAGTGCTCTTCATCTCAGCCCCGAAATATTTCAGTGCCTCACAGTGATCAGCAAAAGATGAGCGTTTACTTGTACTCAGCTTAGTTGCTCCAAGATCAGCCCAGTATCCTTGGGAATTATGTCAAGATGCCAACGTTTACTGCCAATGAAGGAAGTGCCGCATGCTTTATGTCGTGAGGCGTGAAGTAATGGTGCAGATCGGTGTGTAGCACGTCTGATTTTCATGCAAGAGACCAGAGTTTGCGTAATCTTTCACTTACCCCAATCTTACCCCAATCATTTATTGGCATACCCATGAGCAAGAATTTTAAAAACTTTTAAAAAGAATCACTGAACACTTACTTTCTTGGTTAGTGATAAGGTTTCCTAGAAGTTAAGATTTCTGTGTTGCAGAAAAAGAAAATTCCTTTTTTAACAAGCCTAATCTGCATAAATAAAGACAATAAATTGGTTAAACTTGATAAAGACTCGTTTTTCACCAGAGACTCATTCCAGTACAAACTTCAGTATCAGTAATCAGATCATCATAACCTGTTACAATGTCCCAGCTTCTCAGCTCAGTGGGGTTTTGATATTAATGGGCATTGTTAGATTTTTATATGTGTTTGGTTGGTTGTGTTTTGGCATATTGTCAGGAGCCGTAAGGGTTAGTGTGTAAGTGAGCAAGTGTTTCTTAATGACATGTCTATTGAGAAGCATCCGCTTTAGCTCTGCAGAGACTCCATCAAACACAGATAATGATTATCTACCTTGAAACACAACAGGATGTTTTTTTGGAAGTAGAAAGTGCAGAAAGACAGAAAACATGGGTCGAAATATGACATGCAATAAAGATCCCTTGCTGGAATTGAACCACAGATGTGATTATGGGGTATGCATATAACCAGTAGACTACCAGGCACTCAGGATTGGTGCTTTTAAGGTATTTTGGGGTATTTGTAGAAGCATACAGTAGGGAGCTGATAGCAAATAAGGGGAGAGAGAGAGTGGGAGAGAGGCGGGAGGTGAAGGGGAGGGATGACATGCAAAAAGTCCCCAGCTGGACTTGAACTGGAGACATTAGGATTTCATCAAGTCAAATTCAAGTTCTGTCTTTATTTTTTTTAAGGTCTTTTCCCTCGAAGTCAATGTTTTGTTGTACCCGTAAAAATGAGAGTGTTTCGTTTAAGAGCAGGCTGATATGAAACTGCAGCAACTAACTCACACTGTGTTTGATGAACCTTTTGAAGATCGATCGATTTGGTTGCCTGTGACTGCTACCGGTATTCTTCTGCAAAATTTGGACTTTAAAATCTTTTTGATATCTACTCAAAACTCTCGTCAAATGATCTCGACCCCCTAAGGGTCCGCTGACAAAGCAGTTTGGGTGTGTGAACATGTGTGACTGTCACGTGTTCTGTTCACGTGTGACCTCTCTGTGAATGTGTGTGTTTTCTGATGCAGTCCTGCTGTGTTTGCATTGTACCTTCATCCAGGTTTTATACATGTATTTATGCATGTGTCATCTGGCTATTGTGCAATCAACAAACTGTTATGAAACCTTTTTATTAAAGCAACATTATGCAACTATTTTACCTTAAAATAACAGCTTCAGAATAATTTTGGTGGTACACTAACTTGTAATAGGGAGAATGGCGCCTCTTTCATTCCCTCTCTGCGCCTCGAACGCCTGTTCTTGCACTATATAACAGGTTGAGCCGGTATGATCACCCACAAGAAATAGTAGTTGCATGGATGTAACTCCAGTCCTATGAGTATGTGCGGATGGGTCTTCAGCTAATAAGCGACAGCTAGCTCGCCTGATGCGTCCTTCGGTGAATTACAATCATTAGTTATTTCACCAATATGTAACTATATCGTTATAAATAGAACTAAGATACATATTAGCAGCCACCAGACTGTATTTTCTGCAGTGTGAGAAGATGATGTGGATCGTAACGTAAGTCAGTCAGTATAATGCTAGCTGTTAGCAACTACATTTAGCACACAGCTGCTGTGGGTTCAGACGTTGACGATCACAGAAATAAGATCAGCCAGAAGCACACGAGCGAAGTGTTAAAGTCTGTTCCCCTTCAAATAGTGTGGTACCCTCACTGCAAGGTAAAATAAGTTGTTGAGGCTACCTGCTGGAGGTGTGCTAGTCGTCTACAGCTCTTCATCAAACATCTCGCTGTGGCTGTTTCTGCTTGTACTCTTCCTCTCTGCATTATTTCTGACTGATCTGCTGAACAAATATCTCCAAATCTTGTTGTGTCGACTTGTTTTTATTGAAGAATAGCACTGCTAACGAAGCTCTGCTAATAAAGCTCTGCTAACGAAGCTCTGCTAACTCAGTGAAAAAACACATTTAATTTCACAATAAACTTTTGCTTTATTTCTTGTTTTCACTGACTGACTGAAAGATAGGATTTAATAATGCAAATTCTGGGCTCCATATATTTATCACTGGTGGTTGGATCACTCTTAACAGACTGAAACAATGGATAAAGCAGCTTTTAGCACTTCTCACACTTTTAACTCCATAACAACACTTTTCTGACATGTGATTAAACATTAAGAAGCTAGGAGAACAATAAATAGATAAATATGAGGAAAAAACACTGGGCTACATTAAGGAGATTATTGAGACTGTTTTAAGTTAAGTAAATTAGACTTGAAACAATTAGTCGATTTAATTACATTAATTAATATCAATTAACAGATATTTTTGAAGCAATCACTCTCTTTTTCCAGTTTCTCAATGTGAAGATTTTTCTCTTTTCTCTGTTTTTAGATAATTGCAAATTGAACATTGGTTTTTGTTCTGTTGGTCAGAGAAAACAAAACGTTTGAAGACGTCACTTTAAGGTTCAGGAAACTGTGATGGTCATTTTTCAATACTTTCTGACATTTTTTTGACCAGACGTTTGCTGGAGATTAACAAACAATTAAACTTTCTTTCTTTTTTCTTGGTTAAAATCGACGAATCAACTTATCATACTTTCCCTTCTAAATCCTACAACAACTTTCAAATTCTACCAGAAAAAATAAAGATTTGCTGCCTAACTGGTGACTTCGCTGTATCTGTACTGTTAAGTTAACCTGTAATTCATTGCACTCCTGTCTTACATCTGAAGGAACATCACAGGTTGAGGAAATGGAAGAATAGGTCGAGAAAAAGAGGAAAATGTCATCATATGGCAACAAGATTCATTGTTGTAAAACAACAAACTATGAACACCTTGACTGGTATAGATTTTTTATCAGTGTGATAAAGAATCATAAAACCTTCCCAACTTCAAGAATTCCCAAACTTGTTTCTGATCTGATTTTGTGAGTGATTTTCCATTTTTATCATTAACTTTGAACTTTGTGTCACAACAATATTTGATTCAAAGTCTCGTCAATGACAACAAGGTCAAAATATTGAATTATTACCTGGCACCCTGCATTGCACAGCGTGAGGTAAAGTGAGTCTGTAGTGAAACGCAGAGCGCACTGAAACTCGGTCAGGATCGTATGCATTTTTCATGTGTGTGATTCCTCTCAGAGGTGGCTCTCCGTGCAGCGATCTCCTGTGACCTCACCGTGCCCTCCAATCAACATCCCACCCAGCCCCAACATTTCCACACGCTATACATTAAAGCTGTGCTGCAGCGCATCAATTAACCATGGCGGACAAGGACAGACAGAGTTCACCGAGCTTTTCTCAATCTGCTGCTGTGGCATGATGGCTCGTGTGGTGAAACTCCAAAGTTGCCGTGAGAGGGGACGCTGGTGCAGGTGTTGGTGGTGATTATGATGATGAGTATGCCATGGGTTTTTTGTTCTTTCAACTTTACATGTTCACTTTCTTTTTCCTCTGCAGCCAAAAAAATCTGAGTTGTGGTGTATTTACATACTTTGTCTCATCTGTTCTTCATTTTCTAAGGCTATATTTAGAGTTTTGCATACAGAAAGTAGTGTCTGTGGTGTCTTTCTGGGTCTCTGGTGGGATTATTTCCTCTCTGCTTTATATGGCTTTGATATCACTGCCCTTCCCCATATGTGCATTTCTAGCCTGTTAGAGCCATGAAGTGTGAGAGGAGGTAAAGTGGGACCAACCATGATCAAATGTGCAGAGAAAAACAACACAGTTGATCCAATGGCTGGTGCCAAGGGATTACAGCATCTCTGCTTGTTCGGCACGGATTTATGCGTGTATGACTGGTCTACCGCTAAGGTGTTGCGTGCTCTCGCCGCTTGCAAACGTGAGCACACAGAACATGCTACAGCATAGACATGCATCAAACAGAGGTCACAAAGAAGTCAGTCACACACATGTGCAGCCTTTCAACTTTTGGGCATGTAAAGGAAATGTGGCATAACATCAGGATATGAACTGGAGAGTATGTGTCAGGTTCATGTTTCTGCATGTTGGAACATCAGTGAACTGCACAAGTTAGTAAAAGAAGAACATGTAGATAGCACGAGTCATGAAATACTTTTGGTAGATGAAGTTTTGAGGTTTATTATAACCACAAAATATACAAAAGTGGCATAAAAACTGAGGACTGTGTCATCATTTTCTCTTTCTTCCTGGTTGTGTTGCTGCAGGTCAAGGTGTGGTTCCAAAACCGTCGGACCAAACAGAAGAAGGACACCACCAAGGACTCAGACAAACGCTCCTCCTCCTCGTCCGAATCGTTGGCCACCTGCAACATCCTGCGCCTCCTGGAGCAGGGGCGCCTCCTGTCGGGCCCCGCCCCGCCACCAAACACCCTCCTGGGGCCTCCGCACCCGGCAAACGGCTCCCTGCTGGGCAGCCCTGGCGGAGGCTCCTCCACCTCCCCTGGCATCAGCAGCAATACTCCTCCCAGCTCCCTACCAGGAGGGACTTTTGGGCTGTCGCTGCCCTCGCTGGGCGGCACCCCGCCCTCACCACGGCTGGGTGTTCCTCCACCACACTCCCTCTGCTTCTCCATGCCTCTGCTTGGGGGCGCACATCATGAACTGACATCCACCTACGGCTGCGGGTCCTCTGCTTTTGAGCCGTACATGCGGCTGGACAGGAAGGAGGCAGATCTGGGTGGGAAGAAGACAGTTTCTTAAGAGATACGTCCCCATTCTAGGACACCAGGGGACTGGGAGTTGTATTTGTAAGAGCTTTTTCTCCTCAGTCTCTCACCCTGCTGCCCATTTGACTCTCAAGCGGCTGATGAGGCTGCAGAAAAGGGGGAAAGACTGCACCCCGGATCATGAGAAATGTGAAAGAGGAAGAGACCAAAAGGCTTTCCTTGCGGCACCATTTTGTGCCACAGCACTGTTTGGCACACTGACACAAAATGGTGAAAAGGACGTGATGTGACAGAGAGTGATGATACCACTCTCCCACATAAAAAAAAAAAAAACAACTTGTGAATTTTTGCAACAATGCCGTGTGTGTATGTTGAGTGAACCCTGACAGACAGATGTTTTTATTGCCACTCTCTTTGCAGTGGTTTTAAGTGACTCTTCACTTTTGTCCAGTGAGTTTGTGCGTGTGGTTTCTCTCTATACAGGCCTTCATTTACTGTTCAGGAAAAAAAAAAAAAAAAAAAACTTGACATGGATAGTTCAGACTGAATCAGTGTCTGAATGAGCGGTACTTCAAAGAGAGCAGTTTGTACACATTTCAGTACATATTCCCGTACAAGTGGCCATGTTTGATTTTAGTTTATGTGCTATCACAATATGGAAGAAACACTGAGGAAAAAAAAAGAATCGTAGCATTTTAATATCAGTCTGTTTGGTGTCCAGCAGTAGTTTTTGTAAATTCTTTATTTGGTTGTGTTTGTGTATGAAATAATATGTGGTAGAATCTGGATGAATGGTGCAAAAAATCACATATCTAGATCCAATAGTTTAATATAAAAGAACATGGGAAGAAGAACAATAGTTGCGTGAGAAAGCTGGTTAGACTCTGCCAAAGCATTCATGGATTAAGCTTTGGAGATGCCACACTCATGTCCTCCAATCACTGAAGCAAGTCAAGGTCAGGCTGAGAGAAATTACTTTTGAACCCAGATTAACTCTTCAATCCTCACAGATGTCACACTTTCCCTTTGCATAATTGTCTAAAAGACACTCTGATTTACTCAATCAGACTCAAACAAGAAGAGTTTTGAAACAAGTTTGTATTTAGAAAACCAAATTTGCTCTTCGAGGAGGCTGTTAGTCTCCGTCAACACTCAAAGTAGTGTAGTTGGGACGTACATGACAACGGGCCATGACACAATTTGTTGCTGTTTCATCCAATATTTCATTTTTTCTTCCTTTAAAAAAAAAAAAAAAAAAAAAAAAGTTATGGTTTGCAACAACATCACAACGACAGCTATCAGACGCACTGTTTCATCAGGTCATATCCATAATCGCAAGAACTCCTCAATGCATTTCACACTGGAAACTTTCACTGTCTGCACATGCTTAGGACGCAAGAAGCTGCAGCATCACGTGTGGAAATTTGTCTTGAGTTCTAAGCTTTTTAAGCTGTTATGTGTCTTGAAATTGGTATTTGTGTTTGCTCCGTGTTTCCTTTTTTTGATGTTTGACAATGACATTTGGCTCGCCCTCCTGTTAGACTTTACCTCGGCCAGTCTTAAACAAAAAGATTTCCTCTGCTTGTCCCTCATTGAAAGCACTTTATGTTTGTAGGTCTTTATACACCCTCCCATTTCTCCATTATATATATATATAAATATATTCTAGCAATTTCATGAACTTCTCATTGAAAACAGACTGAAAAACATCCACAGTTTGGCATTTTTCTGAATAAACGCCTCAGTTATTTTTGAATAAAGTGCAGCTTCCTTTCAGCTAATTGATTATATGAACTTATGCAGGCAGGATGAAGGAAGAAAGAGGAAGGATCAGCTGTAGTATCCCCCCCGTCTCCCCATGATTTGTCCAGGTTTTCTTCATGGCCGAAGAAAATCTAAAACTCTAAAACTCACCTGCAATTCGTAACACTTTGCCCTCAATTTGTGCGTGTCAAATGAGTTATTGCCCCTTTTCCTAACTTCTGTCTCTCGTCTGTTTGGTGCTTCTCATTTTCACCTCTTATTTTCCCATGTATCTATTCATGTCGAGGTTTCTTCTCATTGTGAGGTGTAATACGTTTTTTCCGATCCCTTTCTCTCACGCTTGGTGAAGGTGACTCGACATCTATTAAAAACAGACACTACCATGACATCAATTTAAAAAAGGCGCCTACAAGTCAAGGCCAAGTATGTTTCCAGCTGCAGATAAATCTCTCGTGGAGTGCATGAAAAGATTCTGAAGTAAACAATGACCTCAGCCTATGAAAACTCCCAGTCTGCCGGCTCACCGGGCCTTTTTGCACCCGTGTAGCTCCGGCTGGCAGCTAGTGATTTGTTGTTGTGTTCAGACCCCAGCAGTGCTGCGAAAACGCCTGTTATCTCCTCGCGGCTCTTTGCAGTGGCGCACCTCTGCTGTTGTTGAACACTGTATTATTTTCTATAAGCACCATCCATAATTCACACGCTGTGGCATCAAATATTGAGCAGAGAGATGGAGCTGAGAGGTCAGGAGCTTCTTGCTTCTCGTGTAAGGCCATTGTAGCCTCTTACGAATCCTTTTTTTCAAAACTCAACATCTTGACTCACAACGGGGTCGTTACGCTTCCTTGTTAAGTTGCTGCCCTGCTGTGTCGTCACTAAAACGCAGTCTCTGATCCCATTTTTGTTGGGAGTATTTACATTGTTTTTTTTATCACTCCATACTTGATGAGGTTTTAGCCGCACTAGAATGTGCATAAATAAGTTATCAACATGCTCTTAATTAACAAAAACTTAACAAAGTGGAAAATAATTTGGTTTCTGCTTTAAAAAAAACTCACTGAATGAAGCTAATTTTTAGTTATTTCTCAATTGATGTGACAGGAAAAGAAAAGTCGGATATTAAAGAAGCAGTTTTTTGTACTTGTGGTTTCTCTCACTCCATGTGTCCCTCGACATTCAGCACTGGCTCCATGTTCTGTATCTCTATAAGATAGTGTTTTGTAATGTAAATCTGCAGTGTCTGTTGTACGCTCAGTCATGACGAGGCAGTGGAGAGGCCACTTCTCTTCCAGGCACGTACAGGAAACGGAAAGAAACTTTGTAAAGCCTTGCGTCAGTTAAACAAAGCCTTTTTTTGTTTTTAATTTCGGTCCTACAGTTTTTTTTTTTCTGAGGTCTTCAGCCTCCTTTCAGTTTCTTCTCACCCTCGCTGAGTGGAAGCGGTGCTTGTGTTGTGTGCAATCTGTGACATCCTGCACTTGTTTAGGTTACCACAGGTCTCAAAGCTCCATTTCAAAGACATAAAGGGCCTTCAAATGGCTCTAACCACTGCATGGTGATTTATGCTGATGGGTAAAGTCATTTGAGATTGTGTGGAAATGTTCTTTTATTTTTAAGTGAAGTGATTCTGCTTGGTTTACTTTTTCTTTATGCACAGCCAAGGTCCTGCATGTAGGCCATAACTTCTTTTTTTTCTTTGAGCAGTAAAGGTTAATGTCAAGCTAATGGTACCAGCTACTACTTATGATGAACAAACTCTATGTACATAGATATAAATTTATATATAATTATATATAAATGGGTCTTTGCACAAGTATCTCCATGTCCGCTCCATGTGATTTTAACAGGAAAAACAAAATGCGAAGGAAAGTTCAGAAAAAAAAGACTTTATATATGCTTTACAATTCTTTGTCTCATTAACATTTTGCACTTATTTAAAGAGGCTTACTTCTGTTTCTGGGCTGACAGAGCTGTTTTCACGCTCGGCCAAGATATTGTACAATATGTATATGTATTTTTATTCATATGCATATAAATATATGTCTATGTAATTTGCCTCCTGTGTTCTGTTTTCTTCGTTCTCTCACCTGCCTCAATGTAGGCCTCAAAAACTGAAATGTAAGGACAGTTTTTTAGACTTAATCTAGAAAAAGAAATGTTTTATTTTAGCATTTGTACATTTATAACAGCACAAGGATGTGTGCGGTATGACTCAGAAAACTCTTTGAGAAAAGCAGGTCATTTCAAAGCTGCTTTTAGGGAACTATTCAGTGAAAATATGAGTTTCTTTTTGTAATAAATCAACAAACTCCACACACACACTGACATCTGCAAGTTTGAACTCTCTCTATTCACACTGAGGATTTTCTGGGTGTGCCTTTGCTTGCTCACAGCTTTATTAAAAACCTTGACTGCTTCGTCTTTCCTATCTATGTGGCAAAAAACATCATGGCGGAGGACATTTTCAGGTCTTTCTGCGGAGGCATTGCCTTTAAATAGCTTGCACGTTTAATTCTGATTAGGTTAGGATGGTGGCTCACAAAGACTGAACTCTAATGCCCTTGGGACATTAATTGGATGAAAATATGAGAATATATTTCACAAAATGTGGCGTGACGTGCATTCATACTTTTATAGCAAAAATAAGTTTTATATTAGAAGTTAGTTGAACAACAGTTATTCAGATATTTCCTTCACTAAAGTTAAAAATAATGTCCTAGGTATAATTATTGAAAAAAATCTTGGCTTTGTTAAGTAAATGACCACATTTAAAGTGATCAGAGAGTTACTCCATGTTTTCCCCCAAAACCAATATACTGTAGGTGTAGATCCAGATTTCCGCGTTATTTGATGTGTCAAGAATCCCTGTGTGGTGCAGCACCTGTTACAAAAGTTACAAAGTTTCCTGGACGGACTGATGTTGGCTGTGTGATTAGTTCACTGATCTGAGCCCTGAACATGTGCAAAATTATATGTTAAAGAGTCGTGAACGGCAAGTTAACTAATAAATCTACAAAGAGAGAACAAGTCATGTACAGGTTTTAAAGGTAATACACCATGTATATCCCCCTCAGCTATGGCCCAGACTTCAGCATGGGGCACTTCTCCAAGCTGGGACAATTGACCTGCGGGGTGCCAATTATCGTGATTGGCACCTTTATTTGAGCGAGGAAGAGGCGAGAGCGCCAGCAGAAAGGAGACCAGATGGGTGGCCTGTCTCAGAGGTAGGGCCTGTCGGGAGGAGAGTGGTGAGGGGACGGACAGGAGGAACAGCAGAGGAAGAAACTGTGGTGGTAAACAGCCTCCAGTGAGGAGCAACAGCACTCAACTAATTGGGTTTTTATTGGTGTTTTTAATTGGTAATCTCTCATCAGTTGCCATAATAAACAATAAAATTAACACTGTCCTTTATCTGAGTGAGTGCAGTAAAAAACTAAGTGCTGATGGTATTTTTATTTACAAGTGAAGCAGAAGTGGTAGCACTTTATTTTATAGGTCTTTCATAAACAGTAAAATAATAGGAATATTCTTAAAGGACCATTTCATTTGGTGATACTATACTGCCAATAAATTAATACCTTAATATTTGGTGTTACCTACAGTAGAGAGTGAATGTGAATGAATAATGAAGGAATATTTGCTTGTATTTATTTATGAATTAAATGTCTCACTGTTTATCAACTCAAAACAACTAACTAAACTCTAATGACTGACTTTGTCTCTTTCCCTGTTATTAGAAACAGATTACACAGATCTTTCCTAGAAACTTGCAGGAAAATTATTAGGAAATAACAGAAGTCACATTGCTAAAAAAAACCCAAAACACATTATCAACAAGCATTTTGTCTAGTTTGTGTCTGTTTGTGCCAGTTTGACAATGAAAAACACATTTTCCTAGACTCATTGATTTGCAGTCGGAAAGAAAAGAAAAGAAAAGAAAAGAAAAGAAAAGGGAGGAACTTAAATCATCAAAAAATGCTTCTCCTCTGTCTATCTATAGATAATTTATTCAGTAAAGCATCAACTATAAGATAGATGTGTATAACTCAAACCTAGTTGTTGTTTGTTTGTGTGGACTTAAAGTTCCCCTCCAGACATGTTTTAACATATATAAAAACTACTCTGCTTTGATTACTAGTTTGTGTTTGATATGGTTTGATATGGTCTCCTTTTTCCTCATTAAAAATCCAGAATCTATGAATATGCAAATATTTCAAAAGTTTAACTGGTGGACACAAGATGTCTCCTCCTTCACTGTAAAGTCCATTCTCACTGTTTGTGGACTGGAGACTTCAAGTTTCCACGTCACACTTGTGTAAGTTGTATACTGGACCACAAATCATGCTCACTGGTACACGTCTTAAACTGAGCTTTAATGAGAGCGCAGAGAAACTTTCCTCCTTCGGCAGATTCATTTGAAAACAGCTTTCTAGTGTCAAACTCTGCACAGTGAAGCTCAAACATCACAGTCAGGTGACAATAAGAAAAACACATTTTTTGATTGGAGGAGGATTTTAAAAATTTGCAACATGCAGCATGAACATTTATATAGCAGTTATATAAACTACATCGCTTTTTGCACTAAACAAAAAAAGTCAGTTTATATGCAGACAATACTGTCATTTCCACCAATGCTGCGACCATTCAGCAAACCCTGCAACAAAAATATGAACCGTGTGAATGTACCAACCGCCTATACATAAAACTGCATACACACAAACACCACACACACATAGAGCAACATCCACTACTTTAGACATTTTAGAGGTCACAGAGGTCATGGACACTGTATCCTGCCATGTTTGATGCACTTTTTTAACCTTCTTTTTAACTGAATGTTGTCTTTGTAACTGAATGTTGTTTTGTGTCTGTTATGTCAGGTGTCTTGGCACATACACCTGGTGAGAAATGCCTTTCATTCTGTCAAGTGTATTTTATTTATTTTTATTTGTAAGAGAACATGTACAGTATTAAACATAAATGTTACCATTTGATCTACTGTTAGCTTTTCCATCTGCAGTCCCTTGGCAGGTCACAGTTAAAGGCGCAGTGTGTAGAATTTGGTGGATTATCTAGCAGAACGGACTTGGCAGAAATGGAATATAATGTTCACAAGTATGTTTTAATTAGTGTATGATCACCTGAAAATAAGAATTGTTGTGTTTTTGTTACCTTAGAATGAGCCCTTTATATCTACAGAGGGAGCGGGTCCTCTTCCACAGAACCCGCCATGTTGCACCGCCATGTTTCTACAGTAGCCCAGAATGGACAAACTAAACACTGTCTCTAGAGAGGGTCTTTCGTGTTTTTTCGTGGTTGCAACCTACACACTGCACCTTTAAAACATATGCACAGTAACAGAACAGTATGTAGAAAAAACAAACAGGACACGTAATACAAAGTTGCACATCACACACACCCACAATATCAACTACAAATGACAAGTGTATGTTTGACAAATTAAAATCAATGTTATTGTAGAAAACCAATAAAATGTAGTAAAATGTATGAAATACATGAGGCTACATGAGAATGACCATTAAAGCAAATGTGAATCTGAATCTGCATCCACAGAAAACCGATCTTAGATGGAAAAAAATCTCTACTACTCGTGAAAAAATTACACATAGAGTTAAAAAAAAACAAAATATATAATAACAATCTATAAACAGCAAGAGAAAGATAAAAATAAGAATAAGTAAAGCTTTCTTAAGGCTGTTTATCATGTGCACTTGAAGCTTCTCAGTAGTCTAAAACGAGCAGCGGATCAATTCCAGATCAGCACTCAAAAGCTGTTTGTTGTGAATCAGCAAATGAACTCTCAGCTCCATGTTGGGTCTGTTTTTCCTTTAACACTGTATGTGTGTGTGTGTGTGTGTGTGTGTGTGTGTGTGTGCGTGTGGAGGGTCCACAGACCTTTAGGAATGCATCACTGTCCTGCCACCCCCACCTTTCCTCCCCTGCTCTCCTCCCTCCATTCCTCCATCCTTCCCCCCTCCTCCTCCACCTATAAAGCTGCTCAGCGGCCCATCAGGGGGGCCCCTCCACTAATTAGGGTCACTAATTGGGGGTCGGCCAGGCCAGAGACCCCTCCACACCTGCACGGTCATGTGACATTCAAAGAGGTGGGCAGGGTCAAGGGTCGCGTAGTCGAGGGGGGGGCGAGGAGAGAGAGGGTTTGGATTAGTTGGACTGAGAAGACGGAAAAAAGGGTTACAGCAGGAAAGATGGACAACAGCAGGCAGCTAGACGACAGAAAGGGAAAAATGGATAATTATGAAGAGCATCAACCTCAGTGAGCAGGAATTTTATAATTTATTCATTAAAAATGTCACTAAAATGTAAATTAAAAAACACAAAACAAGATTTAGTTTTAAAAAGAAAGTCTAAGCATGAATGAACAGATTAACAGGTGTTCTATGGTCATCACAATATGCCCAAAAACCTGCAACAGGCGGAGAAATATAGAGGGAGCGCAAGACGACAGAGTGAAAGACACGCAAAGAAATTAGGGTGGGGACATACTGCCCAGTCAGAGGTTAATTGCCAGGTGACCTAAAGGGCCGGACAGCTCAGTGGAGGCCCCGAGCCTGCC
The DNA here is from genome assembly GCA_038419695.1 of Scomberomorus guttatus. NCBI lineage: Eukaryota > Metazoa > Chordata > Actinopteri > Scombriformes > Scombridae > Scomberomorus > Scomberomorus guttatus. The sequence continues at coordinate 16,437,624 of CM076467.1, forward strand.
TGCCTCTCTCGGCTCTCGTGGACTAAGTGATGTCTGCCTGTTTTGACATGATTCACACAAGAGTCGGGCTCAAAGCTCAGCTGAAAAGATTCACAGCTGCATTCCTGAGACCCAAACCGACCCAACGAGGGAGAGAAGATGATTTTTTATGAAGCAGTAAAAGCAGATATATGAGACGATGATAGAGGTGAAAACGACATAACATTTTGAGCTCAGACAGAGATTGTACATGGGTCTGATTGAGACACCCAAACAGCTGTAAACACACTGTAATAATATTATAAAAAAGTTTTCAGGAGCTTTTCATGATATCACATGATCATTATCAGCAGATGGAGTTTGCCCGTTATCATGGAAATGTTGATGTTTTCTGAACAATTTAAGGACTACCATCTGCCTTGACCCAACCGGTCAAGGCAGATGGCCGCCCAGCTAGAGTCGGGTTCTGCTTGAGGTTTCTTCCTGTTAAAGGGGAGTTTTTCCTTGCCGCTGTGGGGGCTGCTTGCTGATGGGGGAATGTTAGGTCTCTGTAAATTAAAGAGTACGGTGTATGTGAAAAGTGCCCTGAGATAACTTCTGTTGTTATTTGGTGCAATAGAAATAAAATTGACTTGACTTTTCGTCCATTCTGGCTTAAAAATGTAGCTCACATAACAGTGCCAATTTTGGAAATCTGTTTTATAAAACTAAGCCGACACTGTCCTGCTCTAAAAAAACATACATTTATGATTGATTCACACCTTTGAGAAGGTGTAGCTCCTTTATGGAGATGGGATTCAGAACAGCATTGGCATGTTCATTAATTACTGATGTATGGTAAGTGGGATGAATTATTTTTTGACTTGTGTATATATAATTATATATATATAATTTTTCTTATCTCTTATCTTTTCTTATTTCTTTTATTTTGAGGTATTCTGTACTCCCCTCCCAACAATTGTACGTTTTGATTTGTTTGTGCATTCACTTGTGTATTTGTTGAAATATTTTATCAAATAAAAACATTTATTTAAAAGTTGAGCCTGATAGTTAATTCTTGATCTTGTCTCTCAGCTGCTGTCACCAAGGTGAAGAATAAACTTTAAACCATAAAAGAAGAAATTAAAAGAAGAAATTCAAACGTAAAAAAAATGTATCACTTCAGTGACTGGAAATTAAATAATTACATATTTAAATGAGTTTATATAATTTATAGAGTACATAATATAGTACAGTAAGTTGTTCATACAGTACATTTATGTATCAAACCATGTATGTCTTCATCTTCCTCAATGACAGTTTTTCATGTTTGATTAAGATGAAACAATCCAGCGTCTTATCACACGATTATAAGATAGTGTCTTAAAAAATACTACTTTCTTCTTCTTCTTATTTCTTATTTGACAATGCATGATTGGAAGGTTTGCTGAAGCATTGTTGTGCTAAAGCGAACAAGCTCGCATTTTCAGGGGATGAAACTATTTAAAAAGCTTATTTTCAGCCCCATCTGCCAACACTAGGATCAAGGCCTAACACAGGTCGAAGCATGTGGACAAACAAGCATTTAGACCATAGAATTGTCGGTGACCCATCATAGTTGTATTTCGTGGCATTGTGACACACGCACACACACACACACACACACACAGTCACACATCATTGCACTGTGACTCTGTTCCCATTTTCAATTTCTCAACCTTTCAGAGAGCTGAATGAATCTTCCCTCTGCATACAAAGAACCGCACATGAAGACACAAAAAGATGAGATTACACATTGTGTTTTGCCCCCCTGCACAATAAATATGAGCATTGGTGTAACAGGAGGAGAGGCCGCAGTCTCCTCTTTTCACTGATGACTATGACTTGGCTATCTAAATCTCCTTTTCAAGACACAAGGCCTTCAATTTACACTTTTCTATTGTTGCGGGATTCAAGGATGCTTCCCCCACTGTTCCCTTGTTTTGTCTGTGCACCCAAACGCCTGAGCGGGCCACAATTTTGCATCACCTCCTCACCTCTTCTTCTGCTTTGTGACCGTGTAGCCTGTATTCAGATAGTCCAGCTGTGATATTATGTGAACAAGCAGCAAGTGCATCAAGAACATTCCAGCGTTGTTTTGTATTGTGCTGCGAATCAATGGGGAGAGCTGCAGATTGACTTGCTAGATTTGGCCTTGGGTATAAAGCTGCTTTTGTGGAGCAGTCATTCCTGCGCTTATATCTTCCTTGATTAGGTCAGTGGATTTTCAGAAAGTGATCGCACCTCAAGGACACAAGATGGCACCTTTATTTGTCTCCTGGACCACATTGCACCCAGCCTCAAAAGCAACGATCTTTCACCATTAACCACCACAAACAGTCTTGAAACCTTGGACTGCTTCCTGAGTTAGAGAAAACTTGGTAAACTCTGCTTTCATCGTCTCGAAACAAAAGTAATGCACAGCGCTAATGCACAGCAGAGTGCTTCCTCCACTAATTAATGCAAGGTTTTGTACAGAAAGCTTATATTTTGTCACCAAACTCACTGAATTGGCAAAGCATTCAAGGCAAAAGTGCCTCGACAATAGCTAATTACATATTCAGCAACGCTGAGAAGGAATATGCTATTTGTAATTCAACGGCACAAGAGTGCTTTGGCAATAACAGGTGAGATGATGAGCAGAGTGCAGTCTGTGGTGAAAAATGCAGCATTTAGTCAGAAAGAAAGAGGAGAGCGAAGAAAATACTTAAGACAACCTTAATAGAGTGTGTGTATGTCCTTGTATGTGTGAATGTCAGTCATTTGTTGTTACACTGGAGTCTTAAGTATCTCATTGATCGCTTAAGGGCACTTGTCTCATATAAATGAAGTTTTCTTAGGATATTTGTGTTGTGTTATTTGTGTCTCTTTAGTCAGATATTGATCGCGTCTTCCTTCATTTCTAAAGAATTTCGAGTGATTGGCTTTCTCCATCAAGATCAGGAATTTAATGTTCCCTTCATTGTAATGTGTGTTTTCAAGTCCATCTTAAAATAATAGTCAGGTGCCCATGTGAACAGAAGATTCCCTTCAAATGTGCTTTCAATGTAAGCGATGGGGGCCAAAATCCATCATTTTGAGCAAAAATGTATTTAAAAGTTTATCTAAAGATAATATGAGGCTTCAGTGGTCTGAATTAATCAAATAAAGCGGATATCTTCCACAGTTACAGTCTTTTTATTAAAAAAACCCTCTTTGTGTTTCCCTGTTGAGCTGCGGTGGAAGTATTGTAACAAAAAGAGGGACTAATGTGGATGACTAAAGCCTCGTATTAGCTTCAACTAAACATTCAAACACACTTTTGTATGGAAGGAGGACTGTGGATTTTGGCCCCCATCACTTACATTGTAAGTGCATTATGAAGAGATCATCTAATAGCCAGTATGAACAGGAGGAATGATTACAGCAAGAAAAATATGTGTCAGTGTTCATATGGACACCTGATTTGATGCATTTTATGGCTACGTACCTACGTGATATAGCTCATGCTAAAAGACTGAGGCTAAAGCTGTGCCAGGCAAACAGTTTTTTCAAAACAGATGTTGTACAGTCTAACATAGACTGCGACCTGCAAAATCACTTTTATTGCACACTGTTGAGTTAACATTTTACCAACTGAAAGCTAAATCAAGCTCAATCAACCTCTTCAGCTGTAAACTTGCAGTTCAATATAAAAACAGGCGCTACAGTCACACTGCACTTTGGTCTGGTTTTACAAATTTTCCACTAGACAAAATAGTTGGCAAATTTGTGATGTCATCAGTACCCTCTGACATCAGAGACATAATTTTATAGAAATATGTTTCACGGACAAACCTCGTCCTCCTGCCGCCTATTCTTCCGTCACTCACCTCAACAAGTATTTTTCAAATGGAGCTAATGGAGAAAGTTCAGTCAGGAAGAGCATCTTTGAATGCATAAGCCTGTAGTTTTATTTCTCACACCATCATGCCTTTCACATCTCTCACGTGTGCTCAATCATAATTTCCCTTGCTGTCATTATCTGGGGCTGTCAATTGAGCTATCAGCTATTCACATCAGCTGGTCACATCTATCCAATAGCGCGGTGACACACCTCCATTGTCAGCCTATCATATCGCAGCTGTCTTTTTAAATATGTTTCTCTGCCCTCCCTGCTTTAGTGCTTTCATGCTGTCCTTATGTGTACCCCACCACCTCCCCATCACCACCCAGTCTTCGCAGATTCATCACTTCATCACTTCATCAGCCTCATCAGCCTTATCAGTCTCAGCGGAAGTCATCAGCCACCATCACCAGTGTCTGGACTCAATTGGGGGGATTTATCTTGCTGCTGCTCAGGACTGATGTCTCTCGATTACAAAATCTCCCTGTAGAGTCTAAGCGACTTTTGACAAGACTAATTATCAATATCATCTGTACAATAAACAATTATCTTTACTTCATTCACTTGTCTCTCCTGATTGAAATGTGTCTGGCCGGCAGAGACAGTGACTGTCATTAACAGTATCACCTTTCCTTCCTCTTCAGTTGGCGGAGATTTAATTAACGGGTTTCCAGTGAACCTTTGCTCTCCGGACACATTGTCACTCGGTTAAATGACAAGAGACAAGTGAAGAGTTTCTACCTGCTGCACTGTGTCCATTTTGGGACAAAAATATGAAAAGTTACTTGATATTTATTGCTTAGTACTTTAAAATAAAAGTACATTATGTATTTGAATGCAGACAAAACCTTTAAAAGGTATTTTGTGTGTTAAATATTGTAGGGTTGACTTTCTGAATCCATGGTTGAAGCTTTAATCAAGGTTCAATTTGAAATCTGTTTCACTTTTATTTCGTCAAAGCAGGAGGTGTCACATGTCAAAATGTCTCATTTTTTAATCTCTATTTCAACTCTTCACTTGGATCATCCCATCAGGCTCGGCTTGACCCTCTGCACCCTTGGGGTCACCGCAGGTTGCCCTCATTAGTAACAGGAGGTCTCCACCTTGACCCATTTCCATCACCCTATTTGTGTCCTCCTTAATAGAGCCACAGCGACCACACATGAACCAAAGTTCCTACCCGGACTGTAACCTCTAACCCCGGGAACTTCACTTCGTTCTTTGCCTCCATTCATACTCCATTCACTCGGGCTGCAGCAATCCGTTTAGTCAATGAAAAGGGAAAAGACACACATGCACACAAGAGATCATTTCCTCGTCCTGCCCTCGGCTCAAACACAGGACGCCCACGCACTCACACACACACACACACACACACATACACACACACACACACATCGTCCAGTGCTCATGCAGTGCTCTTTTCCGGGCCGGACTGAAAACGGAGGGAGCTAGTGAGAGACGGAGCAGGGGCTCAGAACGGGATTATGGGGGAAGAGGAAGGGAGGAGTAGCAGGAGTGAGGGGCTGGGCGGAGGGTGGGGGGCTCTCTGCTTTTCAACGGACGTGTGAACAAAAGCCTGGTCAAACTGTCGGGCCCGCAGCCTAGGGTGTTTACTGCTCTTGTATCTATAACCAACAAATCAAGGAACCCCCCCCCTCATCACCACCACCATCTCCACCACCTCCGCAGCTCTACTCCCCCTGCTGCCCCTTTTCCCTTGAGCTGCCTGGCTTTATTGGGAACAGCAAATTAAGGAACCATCCATCTGGGTGTGATCACCAATTACGGAGGGAAGCTGTCAGCATGCATTAAGGCCTGCAGGGAAGGCGGGCGTGTTAGGGCGGCTTTTATGAAGAGGGAGGCGAGGGAGGGAGTTAAGGAGCGAGAAAGTAATGGGATACGATTAAAAAATCTTTTAAAAATGAAAACATTTTCTTTTTTTTTTTTTTTGAGGTCTGAAATACCTGGGACTCATTCGGGCCCTTCTTGATAACCATGTGTCTCATTGTGTTTGCCTCTGCAAAACAAAGTCCTCTCATTATTCGCCGCTTTGCCACTCCAAACAACTTTCGTTAGCAGAAGCGAGGACGAGTGAGTGCACTTTTTCAGCGCGACATAAAGTGACCATGTAAGCGATATAAATATGGTAAAAACTCAATGGAGCTTATGGACGGCCCCCTTTTGTCGCTGCTCACTGGCACAGGCGGTGATTCCCTGTAACACTTCTCCTCCGGCCAGCTTTCTCACAACACAATAGGGCCGTCATTAACTTTTTGCTCCATCGGAATGCTGAAAGACCCCATCGACCAAATGCCCCCTTCCCCTCACTTCCCCTCCCCTCGCTCCACCACGCATCCCGCTTTTCTCTCCGCTCGCTGGTTTTCCAGGGCCCTAATTTGCGAAGGCCAGGTGTGCGCGGACCCACAGTAAGGGGTGGGGGGGGGAGGGGGGTGAGGATGGGTGATGAAAGGGGTGAGCAAGGGGAAGAAGGGGTGGGTAGCACACAAAGGGGTCCCACAAACCAGAGGGCATCGGTGCAGACTATTCTCTGGCATATTCTCACAAGTGTTTTAGTTTGTTTGCATGTTTTGTCTGTTTATTTGTGCAAATTTATCCACTAAACCACTGGTTCTCAACCTGGGGGTCAGGACCCCAACAAGATAAATCTGAGGGGGGTCACGAAATAATTTACAGGAGGAAAGCAGCAAAAAAAACTTATCTGTTAGACACAGTTTTTTCAGACTTTACTCTCTAATCTTTCATTTTTTTTCATGCGAATTATTGGATAATTTTACCTTTTTAAGCCTTTAAAAAATGTACAGTTTTTGGTTGACCTGGTCATGATGAGTAGATATATGTAATGTTTAAGCGTTGCAAGCAGACATGTCTTCGTTTTAGTCAACACTCACATATTATCACCTTTTAATTAGATATGTTGAAACTTTTGGAGCAATAGTAACATTCATTTGAAGTCGTGTTTTGAAGTTCAATAGTTGCTCTCTTTTTGCTCTGTTTTTGGTCTCCACCAACCCCTGAGGAAAACATCTGACTCTTTAGCTGCTAAGGCCTACTCCACACGTACACGGGTATTTTTGAAAACAGGGTTTTTCAAAAAAAAATCCCATCTACACAAGCACTGTTTTTAAAAAATCTCCATCCAAACGAAAACGCAAAAACATTTTCAAGAGCATGCCAAACCAACAAGCGGTGATATAACACTAACCCTAGAGCCATGTTGGCCACTCAGAAGCCTGAAAAAAAGCTATTTCCAGTAGGCTACATGCAAAGGCGCATTCTGACACCTCTGTTCCTCAATATAGTGGAAGAGTAATTGTACATTTATACGTAAACATACAGTATAAAAAGTCCTGTTAGCAAGGTTAGAACCAGCGCTATTTTTCCACGAAATGTCGCCTCATGTAAACAAAGGAGGTAAGGATGCACACTCTGACGCCACAAGCCAAAAATCACTGTATCTTCACCCTGGAAGGAGTTTTTTCAAAAGGTCCGTTTTCAATGACCTAAAACGCAGTTTTCGTGTGGACGAAAAGCCAAAATGCCAAATAGAAAAACCTACGTTTACAAAAATACCCGTGTACGTGTGGACTAGGCCTAAATGTTCACTACGTTCACCAGCTAGTAGCTGCTGTAACTTTGCGTGTCTGTTGTTTGGTGCGGGTCAGCTAGCATACAGTGGCTTTTCAGAGCTTTTTTGCTAAAAAACGCTGCCTGCTGCCACTGGAAACGGTGCTATCACACGGTGAAAGTAACCAAAACATTACAGTTGCAACCAGAAAAGCAAAACAATAAGCTGAAAGATGCCATAAAGTTCTGCAGAGTAGGATAGTAATTTTCTGTGGGTTCGTCACTACGAATGACACTTTTCACATTACATGTTATTTCATCCTTTTGTTATGATAAAAATATTGATTATAGCTGCTTTAGTTTTGTGTGTTTGTGTCCTGCAGATTGTGCGTTGCATTCATGTACGTGCCTCTGTGTTGCTCCCAAATTGGATCTGTGGGAGTTTATGTGCAGAAAACTGTGGTTTCTATGTGATGTGTCACTTTGAATATGTGCTCTGGCGGTGCATATGAGTATGAATGTGTGAATGAGTCATTGTGTGTGTGTGTGTGAGGGTAATTGGAGGATGAAGGGGGGGTGGAAGCTACAAGTCGCTCCAAAGTTGTTCACCAGCCGGCCTGCCAGGTTGAGCGAGTTGCTCAAAACTCGGCAGCTTTGGGGTTTTTTTTGGAGAGACACAGCAGGCGGGTGAGGAGGGAGGTGGCAGCGGAGGGAGGAGGAGGATGAAGAGGGGAGGCAGAGAAGAGGGGGGGAGGACCAGGACTAATTGCCACTAATTGAATTGGATGTGCTGATCAGATGGGAGGCTGTGGAAGTAATCTGAGTTGTCACAGCAGATAACGCTGGGCCGTCCCAGAGTGTCCGCCTCATGTGACAGCCTGTAACATAGCCTGTGAGAGGGCACCGGCCCCCTTTGTCACCGCCACAAAAGGGGAGAGAAGCAAAGTTGCCAGTTACAGTGAGCAGCGACAGGCTCAGAGCGGGAGGAGGGAACAGAGGAGGGAGTCATGGAGGGGAGAGAAAAAGGGGGATGGAGGGAGAGGAGGAAACAAGCAGGGGAGAGATGACTGAGATGAAAGAGGAAAGCTGAGGAAGGGGAAATGGTCAGTGGATGAAAACAGTGGTAAAATGAGATGAAGACATACAGTGGTAGGAGAAGGGGGCGGGAAGAGGCGAGACTGGAGGGAAATTTGCTTTCAGTGAAGAAATCTGCAGAGTCTGCAGGTTTCATTCACAAACAGCAGAAGCCTCATGTGTCTCGGGTCTTTTACCAGAAAGTTTTAACTCTGGGTGTCCACATGTTAGACCCCCAGACACAACAGCATTTTGTGGTTAATCATCAATCAAATCATTAATTAAAAAGCTGTGTAAACTTGACAAAGGGGAGTAAAAGCTGGGGACATAAACATGTCAAAATACTCATTTTAGGTTATTTGGATGGTAAAATGCTCATCATCAATTTACAAACAAATGACTTTAACAGGTGGTATGAAACTGTGAAAAGCCTCAGGTGTATTGGGTTAAAGTCAGGTGACTCACCTTGTTATTGGTATTTGATATCAGCACTGGAACATGCAGAATTTTTTTCATTGTAATGATTTTCAGGATTGAAAACAAAAGCAAAATGAAATTATAATTTGAAAATGAAATGAAATTAATGAAAAGTCACCTAATAACTTCTCCATAAACCAGTCTGTTCTTAATGCACTATAAGGAAAACATTTCTGAGATATTATAGAAGTAATTGTGCCACAATTCCACCAGAAGTAACATTAGCAGTATGTAAAATGTACTTAAAAATAAGTACACATTTGCAATACTGTCATTTTCTTTTCACATATCACTGATTTAATGTAAAATCATGTATGGATGCCTTAATGTTTTTTATATGAATAAAAACAGGATTTATTATGATTAATTACATTATTAGAGACAAAAGAGAACATATGGTAATATACAGTATGTTCAAGTTTTATATTATGTAAAGTTTTTATTAATTTTATGTTCAGTAGAAGTTGTGGAAGTATTTAGTTTAACTTAAAATTAAAATTAGATTATAGTAAATACACTCAAGTAATGCAAAGTGTACTTTACATTTTACAAAATCATAATGAAATTCTCAGATAGACACAGTATAGAGAATCAACTTTATCAGCATTATTACTACATCTGTTGTATTGTCACATTTTGTTGCACTGAAATAAGTTTCTACTACTAGTTGAAAAGTGATTTAAAGGACCAGTGTGTAGAATTTAGTGGCATCTAGCGGAGCAGATCTGGCAGAAATGGAATATAATATTCATAAGTATGTTTTAATTAGTGTATAATCACCTGAAAATAAGAATTGTTATGTTTTTGTTACCTTAGAATGAGCCCTTTATATATACATAGGGAGGCCGCCATGTTGCATCGCCATGTTTCTACAGTAGCCCAGAACGGACAAACCAAACACTGTCTCTAGAGAGGGACTTTTGTGTTTTTTAGCGAATTTCGCGGCCACCGTAGGTTCTCCTACACGCTTGGAAGGAGAGGGGTATTCAGTTAATTGCAATCTGCAACCTCACCACTAGACGCCACTAAATCCTACACACTGGTCCTTTAATATGATTTTTAAGGGGCTAATTTTGTGGTTGTTAATACTGATTTTGAAGCTGAACTGCGGTGCCCGCTTGATGTTTTCATCTGATCTTTGTGAAACGACACAAAACACCAAGCCACACCTGATGCTGCTAAATACTAAATATAAATGCCTGTTAGCATAAGTGGAAAAAAAGTCATGGGATGATGATGATGATGATGATAATTGGTAATTTGCCTCTGAGCTTCTCCTTTGTTACGTTTCAGTGGATTCCCAAAGCACACCTGCATTCGCCGCAGCTCTGCAGTCACTGTACTCTGTTGATCATAGAAACACGGGATAATGCGAGGACAGGTGGACGACTGCGGCTGACAAAAAGAGAGAGAGAGAGAGAAAACTAGAGAGTGGCTGTGGGTCTTTCCCAAGCCTGCAGCAGTCCAATTAAGCAGGATTTCTTCCACTGCACATCTGACTCACACACATACACACACACACACACACACACACACACACAACACAGCAGCTGTGCAGTCAGTTGGTGCTATTGAGGGAGGGGTTAAGTCTTGTCAGCATGATGAAAGCAGGCCAGAGTTGTGTGTGTGTGTGTGTGTGTGTGTGTGTGTCACTTTGTTAATATACTCTGCAGATACAGATGCGTGTGTGTCTATTCGGGCTCTGTGTGCATGAGTGTGTGTGTTGTAAAGGTTGAGTTATGCACGCAGTGGGCATCCCGGGGCACGCAGATGTGTGAGTGTGCAGGACTAAGCTCTGGCGATGCCCGCTGCGAGAGGTCACAACCTTTACAGAATCAGTGCCTCTGCATGTCAGGACTAATGGAAGGGCCCCACCAGCTGCACAGAGAGGAGGAGGAGGAGGAGGAGGTGGTGGTGGGAGATGAAGGTAGTAGAGAGAGGAGTGTAGGAAAGGGTGAATAAAGACTGAGGTGGGATAAAAGGGAAGGATGGGAATACTTGATGATGGAGGGATACAGTGGGAGGAGAAACAGAGAGGAAGAGAAGAGGAAGTCTGAGTGAGGAGGGGCTGCAGTGGGAGGGAGCAGGAGGAGTATTGGGGGAGGAAATGTTTAAAGAAGAGCGTTTAGGTGAGAAGAAGCAATAAATTACCATTTTTGGAGGAGGTTTAAAAAAGTTTTGAGAGGTGGAATCGGGGAGAGGGAAAAGACCGAAGAATGTTGGACATAATGGATAGAAAGAGGGAAAGATGCAAGGTAAGGATGAAAAATAGAGTTTCAGGCAGATGAATGAAAAAAAAAATGTTTGGGAAGGAGGCGGAGTGATGGTATGATGGCGGGATGACAGGAGGATGCATCATAATGGAGTGATAGAAAGAGAGAGAAAGAGAACGGGAGAGATGGGTGTGGCCTCGTAGGCAAATAGAAGGTCGAGTCCTCTGTTTGGTCTCATTTCTCCTCATATTTTTATCACCTTGACTTTTGTTCTATGTCCATAATCTCGACGTTGTTTTATTTAGTGTAAATCTAATCATCTGTTGTAGATAAATATGTCTGATGAACCGACTGTGATTGGTGGATGCTCTTAAAGTTGATGTATTGATTGTTGTGATTGTTTTTAGACATTTACTGGAGTGATGACATCCTGCCTGAAAATACATAATACTATATATCTACATTTTCTCAGGTGCTGTTGATGCTGTTGTACTTTCCCTGAGTAGATCCATTTTATAATATTTCATACTTCTACTTAACTTCATGTCTGACGGAAATATACTTTTTTCTGCATTTATTTGACAGCAACACTTTGTGGTATCTTAGCAGATTTAAATTAATCGAAAAATGCTACTAGAGTTTAAAATAGTAATAAAATATAAAATTATATATATATATATATATATTATAATTCTCTGGAATAGGCTACTGCAAAATGAGTATTTTTACTTTCAATACTTAGTTTTTTAAAATAACTTCTTTGATGAATAGCAGTGGACTATTTTTACTTTGTCATCTGCCACTTTTCCTGAAGTAAAGGAACACTTCGTCCACTACTAGTAGAGCGTAACGTTGCGAGACCGATACACAGTTTGAGCTGAACGAGAGAATGAGAGCAAGTGAGCTTGAAAGACCAGAGAAACATTTATACAGGGAACGTGAGACGTGTGATCAGACTGATCTCAGTATCCACTGAATAGTAGAAATATATGTCTCTCTGTGTGTTTTGTGTCCACATTTTATATCCAAGAGGCAAAAAATAACAAATCTCAAATAATGCTCTGAGAAACACAAGAATTAATTGAATATTTCACATCTCTTGGCTCATTAAATGTTAGTATTTGCAGAAGAAGAGTCAGGATATAAATTTAAACCATGCCATTTAAATAGACATGACAATATGTGATTGTATTTAAACCAGCATTTAGGAGAAATAAGAAAATATTTTGAGCAATCAGGCAATTGTTGTCAAATGATGTTGAGCCGCACTGACTGAAGGCTGAAGAACAATCTCTGAAATTTCTGAAAAGAAAATAAGAGGCAATCAAGATGAGATGACAAAACAAACAGCAAGTCATGATTTAAGAGCGAGCGGTAATGACATAATTTCTTGTATAGAAAAAATAATCCCCATCCAGACAGACAGAAAGACGCCTCCATCAGTATCTATCAGCTGTTGTGCCAGCCAGGACAGTCTGCTGACTGTGTGTGTGTGTGTGTGTATGTGTGTGAATACATGTATCTGTGTGAACATCAGTGTGCGTGTGTGCCCAGTGTTCAGCTGCAGACAGTGCCACTGTGTGCCCACCATGACCAGACACCCTGCTTCCTCTCCTGTTATGACCCGGAGACGGTGATCGGCCGTCTGTGCCACTTTGTGCCGGGTTCAGCAGACGGCTTTCCCCTCTGACATCATCACTGTGAGACGGTGATGTAGCTGCCATTACAGGAGACGGGGCAGAAGCCAACGATAGAGGACACTGACAGTGTGTCTGGTATTTTGTTGGGTGTACAGTGGCTTTTTTTTCAGTTTAACCCGACATGAGCAGAGAAACCAAACACACAGGCTGCTTTATTATTTGTCATTGTATTGCTTCTTTTTTAGGGTAAAAATGGTTATAAGATGAATTTGCACATTTGCACATGATATTTGTTTTACTTTTTTAAATCAAATTTCCAAAGTTTGAATTTCTTCCCCTGCAGTTAGGGAGAATTAGAGCCCCAGCAGAAAGCTTGCAGGAAGAACCTGTCGAAAGAAATGTGGCAGAGCAACAGGTGGCAGATCACAGAGTTAGAGCGACACCTACAGAGCTCAGAGTGCAAAAACCACAAGCTTCAGTACCTCTGTGTGTATAGTATGTATGTATAGCAGTTTAAAATCCCCAAGACAGGAGCATAACTTCAAACTCCTGTTGTAATGATGGTCTTAATGAGTTTAAATTGTGTTTATTTTTGCAGGGGGAGATAAATACTGTATCATAGCATCTGTAGACTGAGCTAATTTGTTTTTTTTATCCCAAGATGAGCTTTTATAAAATACACATACAGGGCAATAAAGCATTCAATAATATATTAATTAATTAATAACACTTTGATCATTTAGTTTTGTGCTTTACATGTAAGGCAGGACATAATTTTAAATATTTTATATCAGGGCTGATTCACAACCTGGCCTTTGGTAATAATAACAACAATAAAAAAATACCTTTTCATACTTTGAGGTGTATTATGTTTTTCTACAAAACCATTTTCTGTTTTTAACAAAATAAGTAAAACTTCTCAAATTCATTCATCAAATGAAATTTTGTCTTAAAACAAAGCAGCCGTACAAGAACTTTGCCTAAATATAAAATGCAGTCCATTTTTTTTTTTTTGTTAAATTAAATTCAAAATACTGTTTTTGTTCCTGCATGGCAGGCAGCTTTGCAAATATAAAAACACACAAAAGAAGCACATTAAAAAAACCATAAAATTAATCTAAAAATACAAAAGAAAGATTAAAAGAAAAGGAAAAAAGATGAAAGATACAATCATAGCTGACCAACAGCATGAAGGTATCCACATGTCGCTGTACAAGTGTTAAATTATTTAGAAGTATAATTTATGTCGGCAACGATCTGATCAAAGCATAAGAAAACGAGACTAAGAATCTCACGAAGTATTTAATATTTGTTTTCAGTCCTCATTTCTGAGAGAAAGTATCGCGCTTCGGTAATCAGCCCTATAATAAATAAGTAAAAACATGTGACAATAATGTACAATACATTCATACAAAACAGGATAAGTAGGCGTGAAAATCGATGGAAGTTTGGACATTTAATTAAGAGTATAAATTACAATAAATATACAATTAAACTAGATCAAATCCTGATCGATCGTGACTGCGTGCTCTTGAGGAAACTGACTCAGACTGATTTAAAATGATTACAGTTATGACTTCATTTGAGTTCTGTGAAGTTTGCAGGATGATCGATAGCCTCGACACATCTGACAATTCATCTCCTCAGGTTGGCAGATCAGTGTGTGAAACTGTCTGTGTTTGTGTGTAATGTGCGCTGCAACTAATCACAGCAGAATATTGTCATTTACTCACTCTAATAGAATCGGTCATCATCCTCTGGTCTGAACTAATGCAGAGACAAATCCCCCGCAGGGGATTGACTCACAGGCTGCTATTCTCAGCAATGACAGTCACATCTAACTGGACTAATTCATTTACACCTGTAGCCTCAAATATTTATGTGCCTCCTACAACAATGCGAATGATAAAATAACTCACATACCAGTAAATGCACTTTAAATCTGTGACTACATGGTGATATAATATCAAGTGGTAAACATGGCCCACATATTAAATATCCCATAAAGCGCTTATAAAAATCCCTGTTGGCCTCTGCCAGATGGTTAAAGGATAGTTTGGGGTCATGGGAAATGATATCCTTCTGTTTTGAGGCAAACACATAAAAAGTGTTGGTGTTTGTTTGGACAAAGCGTAATGGCTCAGGCTCGGCTTTTATGATAGAGAGGAAGGAAGCGTGAGAGGAAAGGAGTCTCACTTCAAAGTGGATGGAGCCGGCGGCGGCGGCGGCAGCGGCAGCGGCCCTGTTTGTTTGTGTTTCCAGCGTACATTGGAGTCACCAGGAGGCCAGCAGTGTCTGGAAGGCTCTTGTGTCACAATGCATCCCGTCTCCCTCCTCCAAACACATTCTACCCCTCCTCTCTCTTCTGTCTTCGCCGTCCTCATCTCTGACTTCCCATAAACATGGATCCCGTCGAATCTGTCACCATTCGGCTAAGAAACACCTTCCTCTTACCACTTGTCTCTTAAAATCTGCCTTTCATTCCCTTCCTCTTCTGCTGCCCTAGATTCTGTCTTATGCAAAGGTCACGACCCTGCCGACCTCTTGTTGACCCCCGGCTTGACCTTTGCAGGTTAGCTTCTCTGTCAGTTGCAGCTGTGGCGCAGCTAAAAGCCCGGATAATCCAATCACACAGTCATTAGTGCTGAGTAGGCCAGAGCCGGAGCAGGTGAGTGTGTGTTTGTGTGTGTCTCTTGCTCATAATCTTTCTCTTTTATTCAGATTTTTGCTCATTTCACACACAGATAATCACAACCTTCCCCCTGTTAGTCATGTGCTCAAAAACACATCAGATCAGTGGCGTTAAAACCCTGAGATCTGTCACTTCAGTCCAATTCTGCTCCGAGTATTAAACAACCAGATGCTGCTGCGGTGTCACATCCTAAATCAGCCCTTTCAGTGTCATAAAACCTCTGCTTCGAAAAAACAGAGGCGTGATGCGCGGATGCAGATGAGGGAGGGGGTTGCCAGGCTCGGGGATATCAGGATGAAAGGCATGTTTGGCGTCCAAGCCAATCATGGTGAAGACGAGCGGGACTGAAGACTGAAAATAATGTAGGAGGTTTTTAGCTTTTTCAACCTGGCCTCCAGAGCTCTGAAGAAGTAAATATAAACTAATATCCTTAATGACTGTAAAAGACAATTCACATTAAACGAAGAGAAATCCTGTCTTGATATAAAACGACCTGTATATGTCAAACTTTAACACTGTTTTATTGAATTAAATCTGGGGCTCTGTTCATTTAATTCTTCCTAAATTCTATTTATGCATCTTTCCTTGTGTTTCTTCTTACCTTTCGTGTCTTTTACACTGTTTTATGTCTTCTGTAAAGCACTTTTAATTACCTTGTTTAAAGGTGCTATACAGTTCAATTTGCTTTGCTTTGCTTCACTAATTATGCAGCCAAAATGAACAGTAAGCATCAAAACATAAGCAACACACACTAGTGGATATTCTGAGGAGGCAACAAGGTCCAGTTTCCATTTAAAAAAATTGCAAAAGAAGGCTTGTTTCATCTGTGCTTACTAAAACTTAAATGTAGTAACTTTTTTTCCTGAAAAGTGCAGCAAAACTGTTCTGTTTGTTGTTTTTTAAAAATATTTCAACCTCTTCAAACCAACAGAATTAAATTCCAGTGGAAATCCCAAATTTTCCAAATATGACACCAAATGTGAGGCTGAGTTTAGGGAAATGCGTGTAAACTGCTGCACAACACATCTAAATTATGTTCCCTTAATGGACTAATGCAACCATTATTTTGAATATTCAACTTACAAGCATGAGCTTCAATGAAGAGCTGGAACAAGATGAGAAATACTGTGATACTGTCAGTCAGTGTACAAGAAGATGATCTTTTCCAATCTTGAAGCTGCCTAAAGATGGAATTAAAAGGAGACTGAATGTTAAGAGGTTAATCAACCCTTTTCATGTTATCACATGATCATAAACTTGAACTCTCACCTTGGACTTTGCAGTGGTGGGGGGCAGAACCGCAGGTGTGTGACATTATAGGAAACGGTTTAACGAGCTACGCGGACCTTTTTGATTTTTCAGTAGTACAAAACCACATCATAGAAAACAACACCAGACAAACAAACAATAGTACAATGAATAATAGAATAAAGTAAATTAAACAGTATTAACATGACATGTTATGTAAATTTGTCAGATGTCAACAGTACCACTGTTAGATGTCCACTAATAGTCCTTAAAAGATAAATGTTGTAATAGTGTCGATATAAGGCAGGAGAAGAAAAGAAAGGGGAAAAGAGAGGAAAAAGGGAAAAAATCTGGCTATTTTGTATCCATATCTATTTGATAAATGTATGTCTAGCTGTCTGAACACAAACAGGACACGTGTTTTTAAATGCTTTGGACGCTGTGGACGGCTCTCGGTGGAGGGAAGACGCATCTACCTGCTGCGTGACGCATGTTGCCTTATTTGGACATCACTCCCAGAGTTGGAGTGTTCCCCAGTTATAAAGCTGATATAACTGATAGAAATTATAAATGCAAAGAAATAATTGACTTTGAAGTTCTTCCCTGCACCTTACAGAAATGCTTAGTTTCAATCAGCATGTACGGATTGTTTGGCATCTTTTATAAATGCAAATATTTTTCTTGCGAAAAAAATAATGCCATATACTTCTTATTAATGGGAATAATTTCTTTATGTGTAAAAAAAATGTTTTTTTCTTCTCCCACCTTCCTGAAGGACCAGAACGCCCATCTGCCAAAGGCTCATTATGACTTGGGTAGCAGATCTTTCTGTTGCTGACCCTCACTCTCCACAACTTCTCCTCATGTATATGATCACCTCCAACATTTACCAGAACTGAAAATGCCTCCTGTGAGCATGTTCCTTTTTCTCTGTTTCATAGCGTGGTAGGGTTTTTTCCCCAAGTGTGAAGTTAGTACAGCTTTGCGTTCAAGCTGGTGAACATACTCAGGTTGCAGCCTCCCCTCAGGTCTCCATTCATGTCAGTGCACTCCTAAATAACTTCACATCACATGACTGATGCACAATGTGGACACGTTATTCACGCGCTGTTCAGGTGTTTCACTGTATTTAGTGACCCATCAGATTCTGTGACCTGCAGTGTTGGAAGAAGTACTCAGATCCTTAAGTAAAAGTATCTGATATATTAAATAAATCTAACAAAGTACATCATTAATACTCACAGCCCTGATTTTCTGCAAAATTAGCACTTTTACTTTAGTCCTTTAAGTAAATTCTATACTTTTACTTAAGTATGATTTTAAATGCAGGATTTTGTACTTGTAATGAAGTATTTTTACATTGTGGTATTGACAGGCTACTTAAGTAAAGGATCTGAGTACTTCTTCCAACACTGCAGGTCGCAGAATCTGATGGGTCAGACCTATTTTGAAGAAATGCCTCAAAACATTGAACATTGAAGCTTGAATTAGAATATCTCTTCAGCTCAGTTATATTGTAACACAACTGAGAGCAAATATGATATGACATTTTTTTTGCGGTCTAACACATAAAAAGATGAAATAAAATAAGAATTTCAAACTTTAAAACACAGACCAGTCGTTTAGGTGAGGATCAGGGCCATAGCCAGGATTTTAGAAATACTGAGGTCATCTAAGATCCCCCTGGGGCCCCCAAGGATTTTTATTTTTTTCTACAACAAAAAATATTTGTCATAAATTAATTAATTTGTCATAATCAGTTGATAGATCACTGTTTGGAATAAAATTCTGGTGGGAAAATGCAGAATCCGTTATTGTTGGCCTAAAAGTAGTCAAATCTAAATATGCTGTGCCTGAAAAATACAACCTATAAAATATCCACCAGGTGCTAACTTTTGATTATAGGATCTATAGGATTATAGGAAAACTCAAAATTCCCAGAAAAATGTATTGAGGACATGACTTCAGTGTCCTCAATGGTAGCTGCAGCCAATTAGGACTGTTTCTCAAGGTCAATTTACATTTTAGAAAAGAACACGACTGTATTAAAAGAGGATATTGTGATTCTAATGTTATTAACAATCTGTTTATGTTTGGTTAAAGTGAAAAAGTGTCAAAAATACAGTTCACAACAATAGAAATGTTGTCCATCGGATTTAGATTTCCTGTTCTGCATTTTTTTGAATCATCATTTTCTCTCAGTACATGATACAGTATTTGCTCTTTAAAGCAGGCAGATTAAAAGAAGAGTGATACAAAAAGAGTGCCATAAAGGCCAAAGCTTGACTGAAAACTGATTCAAAGCCAGCCTTTTTTTAGTCTTTGTGTTTGATGTTAGGTGTTTCCCCAGAATGATGGTGGATAACCAATAATCAGATTCCACAGATGAGATTTTCTCAGTTCAGTATAGAGACAAATAGTTGGTACATCATCTAGAAGAAATATGCTGAATCATACATAATAATGAAAAAGCGATATCAGTGTTGTTAAATAAAAATAAATCCTGCTGGCCTCATAATCTCTCTCTATTTAACCAGAATTTAAAGACCCAGTTTTAATGAGGACCACGTTTTTGACAATGTCGCCCACTGCAAGAAACACCAGACAACGGCTAATGTTAAGTGACAATTTCACCTTTATTAACATGGTGAAGAATCATTAGTAAAGGTCACGGTGACAGGCTGGTGGTGCTCAGGTGGTGCCTGTAAAGAGAGCAACACACTGAGAGAGAAAAAACTCATTAAATCATCAGGATGTCACTACCATGAATCATAGCAGCTTTTTATCGTTGAGTTGTACAGGCCATCCATGTGTATGTTGAAGGTGGTTTAAAAGAAAAAAAACTGAATGAGGTCTTTTCAACATTTGATTATTTTAGCCACACCTGTTTTTTTATTTTTATGAGGGAATTAAAGTAGTTTTTGTCCTGTGTGGAAAATAAACAGCTAATATCTTTTGGACTTTAAAAGGTTGCTATGCGAGGCCACCATTAAACACAGACATGTTTAAGCACAAAATGTGAATGTTAGAAAATAATTAAGAATGGCAACTTAAAACGCAGTGTGGAGGGATGCTGGTTCCATTTATGTAATGTCTTTGGACACAAGCCAAAACATTGCAGCAGTGTTAGACGCTGCTCCATTAATAATAATAGTTAATATTGTTCATCTCAGCTAAAAGACATCCTATATTTTGATCCTGTATATTGTAATAGGATGTAACGGTTGCTAATAAGCATCTGTTTGGAACAGATTGCTGTCATGTCTTTAAAATTTAATATATTATAACCCAGCAGAAGACTTTGCCACAGGAGACTGCAGTTAATTTCCTGTTTCCAACTGTGAGTGTCACATTTCCAGTCAGGAAAATTAAAAAAAAAAAAAATCTAACTATGATCCTTATAATCTTAACGCTGTGGTTATCATAGTAGCTGAGGTGATGATGGTCGCCTACCATTAAGGAAGTAGTACCTTTAACCTACACCACATGTCTAACTTTAACAAAGTGATCATTTTTACCCAAACCACGATCTTTCCCTAAACTTAACCAAGTGGGTTTTGAGCCTAAACCTAACTAGACGTTAACCACATCATAAAACATCATTATTTTTTAACAGTAACAAAAATGCTTTTGGAAAGCACAGTCAAATGATGTTGTCCTGATGATTACTGCCGATTAGAAAACGCTTCTATGTTTCGTTCTGGAGTGCACACGGTCAAACGATGTGTTTGGTTGTTTAATTTGTAGGACTTGTTGACATGGTGTATGTGCTGCTGTAAATACTCACTAGAGCATCAAATGTGTATCAATCCACAGCTGAAAGTAGTCCCCAGCAAATGCACAATTTACTCCTGTTTGAGCATTTTATGCTAAAAACTACAGTGCCCAGCTGTTTTAGGAAAATATGAAGCCATTTAAAAAAACATGAAACTATAGATATGTGATGCATTTTTAGTCTTCCATAGGAACCAATAGGCTTACAGCTGAGTGCAACAGACAGAGTAAGGAAGTCGGAAAGTATTGAGAGAGAGATTGGTTTTGGTGTTTTCATGGGATTTGTTGACAATAAGAAAAATGTGGAATAATGCCAGTCTTATCCTTTAAGACAGTGTTCTTCAATCGCCAATAAGCCCTCATGCAGCAAACCCCACCCACCCGGAGCTCCAAGCACGCCAAATTAAATGCTCAAAGCTAAATACTGTACTGCACATAACCCTGATCGAGCTCTCATTGTTTCTACTTCCTTAAAGTTACGCAACCACGTAAACGCCACGACAATCATTGTTACAGTTTAAAAAAAATGTCTCGACTCGCAGTTGGAGGCGGGAATCAAACCATCTATGTATCTAGCCATCCACCCAACCCGCCTCCTCCTAGTAAGACAAATTGCTACGGCTGCTAAATGGCGTAAACTATAGATCGTTTTTGCCGTCTGAATTTTAGACCTAAACTGTCATTTTTCTTGTGAGGATGGGCTGCCTGGAAGGCAGGAGAGTAAATAAAACAGGAGTGAAGAATGGGAAATTTGAAGACTTTAAATTATTCACATTGGGGGAATGTGTAACATCATCACTGCCACCCATCTTTGTCATATCCTGAATTATCACCCAGAATTTGGTTCCCATGGCAGGTCTGATGTTCTAGAGGTCATGAACTCCAAGCACAGATGCTAATAGAGCAATAAAAGCAGCTTTGCTTTTGCCCCAGCTGCTTGAGTGACGTTGATCTTGCAGTAGAGAGACAGTGTCGTCCTTTAAAGACCATATGCATGGACAGAGGCTGCATTTCCCACTTCTCACTGTATGAAAAGAGGGGAAAAGTTCAAACATCTCTTCCTGTAACTCATATGTGACATTAAAAGCTAGATTTACCCTCATTTATCCTTTATCAAGAGGAACTTGTTGTTTAGCAGTCAGAAACACATTAAAACTCTCTCATCAGGATATAAATCCACATTAAACTGTGATGATTAAAATGTTCTTTTGGTCAATGTGAGGAAAAAGTTCCTCTTTTTGAAATCGTGACAGTGGGGGAGGGTTCAAGCAGGGATTTCTGGTTTCTTTTCTACATAATAAACCGAGTGCTGCTCAGACAGAAAGCAGCTTTTTGTTCGTGTGCGGTATAATTTAGTTTTCAGAGGAGCTAAAAACTCAAAAACCGTGCAGATAGCAAAATGTGGTTCGAAGATGAGGACTGTGCAGCTGCAGGTAAGACTTGATATTGTGGATATTTAAACTGCTTTTGAGATATTTTTTTAGTCACATGATGAGTATTGTAGTTTCTTTTAGTAAGATTTTCAGTATCCAAATAAATCAGGTTAACTGTGGACTTCCTTTTGGAGCAGAGTAAGATTATCAAGGTGTCTTAGTTTAGATATTTAGTTTATAACTAAATGTTTCTTAAATGTTGGGGATTCAGTGCATACATTTTTTTAAAAATGTACCTTTTAATGAACCATAAAATGTTTCCATTCTGTGCTTTTGTTCATTTTATAGAAGCAGATTTTGTAGTTTTAACAGTGGATGTTCACACTTTTGATTGGTGTCATTAAAATCTCTTTAAGATATCAAAAACAGCCTTTAAAAATTGACATTTTAGGAGATACACTATTTAGTTTCCTTGCCGCGAGTCAGATGAGACATTAGATACCATTCTTATATCTGTCCACAGCTGTGGTTAGCTTAGCTTAGCGTAAAGACTGGGGTTTATGTGCGGGACAGCTTCTTGGCCAGGCCTGTTACATTACCCCCCATAACATACAGAGATATGTGTTAATAAGTGAGATTTAGACATGTGGATAGGCAGATTTTGTTACCTCCGGAGCCAGGCTAGCTGTTTCCCCCTGTTCATGTTTCATGCTAAGCTAGGCTAATTGCATGCTGTCTCTAGCTACAGTTTGACATTTTTTGAAACACACTAATTTGCTTTCTTACTTAGATAAGAAGATCGATACCACTCTCATAGCTGTCTGCTAATTATAGCTTAGCTCAAAGACTGGAAACAGGAGAACAGCTAGCTTGGCTCTGTCAGAAGGTAACAGAATCTACCTACCAGCACCTCTAAAGCTCACTAATTAACATTTTATAGGTAAATCTCATATCTTGTATCTCTTCTTTGAACAGTACAAAAACACCCTAAGTATAAAAACATGCTCTGGTTTATGTACTCGACTATGTTTTCATTTAACTCTTGTCAAAGAAAGTGAATTAGCGCATTTTCTAAGATGTCAAACGGTTTTTTTAAGAGCTATAAAGCTCTCGGTTTGTTGTAAAAAAGTGAAGTAGCAGCTCTAAACGGCCGTAAGTCAGAATCCACAGACAGCGAAACTTGTTTATGGAGGATCCTTCTGTGATTTCACTTCTTGTATTTCTCCTGACCACCTTCAGGCGACCTCGTGAAGTTCCTCTTGTAGTCACACTGACAGGATGTGCAGATCCTCAGCTACAATCCGTCTGTTGACTGAAGATATTAAAATGACTTTACTTTTCCCCACAGAGTCTGACGAAGAGAGTGGTTTATCCTCTGAAGATGACGAAGACATTCAGGTATCACCGTTAGTGACAGGGAACAAATTACTGGTTAATTAATGTCACTTACTAAGAGAGAATCAGCATGGGAGGAAACACTAAATCCTGCTCCAGATGTACTTTTACCCTGCTGAAAGTGAAATGACTTCTCCCATGTGATGGTGAATTAACAAGAAGTACAAGTACATACAATTTGGACTGACTCCCTTTGGTTAACAAACTGAAATGCATAAATAATAATTTAAAAAAAAAACATTTCTCTTCTAATCTTTGCCAAGTGATCATTAATTTTTCACTGTTTTAAATGAAAAAGGTGAGAGAAAAGGGAAAAAAGAAATTACTGAATTAATTAATCCAGCAACAAAAGCTGCTGGATTACATTATAACAAGGATAAATGCAGGTTTTGTTGCCTCAACTGTTGGTGACAATAGAATAAAATGTGAATCAAACTTACTTGTTGGGTGATTGATGTCTTTTTTTCCTTTTATGCTTATTTTTTTTTAATTGTTTACTGTAATTGTTAGTATGAGATCCTGGAAAAGCAGAGGGATGAAGCCAATCAAAGGCTGTCTGAACTGGAGGAAGGTGAGAATTTAGTTCATTTATTCATTTTCATTACTTACTTGTTCCCACAGTAGGCGGACTGGAGACTCTCCCAGTATGTGCTGGATACCAACACACCACAAGACAGATAGACAAAATCACATCTAGCAATATAAATCTTCTTAAGAAGGAAGGAAGAATAAAACACACGCTAAATAATCTTACTGAGTTTAAATTTCAGGTTTATTTTGTACGTTTTTCAAATGAGTAAAACCTCTCCTCTCATCTATTCTCTGTGTTTTATGAAATAATCATGAGTGACAACATCTCCTCTTTTCATTACCAGTCTCTAATCAGCTCCTGAAAGAGATGAACGTATTAGAGATCCAGTTCCAGATTGAGCGTTCCTGCAGAGAGACTGCTGAGGCGCTGGCTGTCCAAGTATGCCCATTAACTGTTATACCCTTCCTGACCTTTTTTGTTCTTTTCTTTTTCTGTAATTTACTTTCTTTACCTTTCTTTTCCCTTCCTTTATGTTTTCTTTCTTTTCAACTCTTTTCATTTTCCTTGTCCTATCTTTCATTTCCTTTCCTTTCTTGTTCTTGCCTTTCCTTTCCTCTTCTTTCCTTTCCTGTTTTTTCCTTTCCTTTTTGTTCCTTTCGTTTCCTTTCCTTTTCTATCTTTCCTAACCCTGACATGTTAAGGAACTGCTGGAAGAAGCAGCTTCACGTATCACATCAGACAATACTCTAACCTTATTTGTCATTTTAATACTAAAAAAAAAAAGTATCACACCAGCAGCATCGACCTCCAGACATACCATCGCTTCCTCTGTTGCCTAGGTGACCAAAGAGAACAAAGTCCTGAAGAGAAAGAGCCAGATGCTGATGCCGCTCATCCCTGAGATGCCTGAAAACCTGCCTGCCATGACCTTTGACCCCGAGACTGACCCCACAGTTAATGGTGACGTTGTTGATTTTGGCGAGAGCAGTAATGACGAGACGCTGCTGCTGCAGAGCCAAACCAAGATCGCAGGTTAGACAACACACGATTCACCTGGGTCAAAAACTAAACTACAGTGGGACAGACACCATAATCATATATTGAACATGATATAATATACATTACCATTTCAACTAATTAGAAGAAGAACTAAGTTGGTGACCAAGTAACTTTGGTGTTACTCCTGGCCCTGTCTCCTGTGAAAAGAAAATAGTGTTCTCTCAGATTTAGGAGTTATTTTTGTTATTATTTTCTTTAAATTTAAGGCTCTGTGTTAATGTCTACAGCTCATCATAAACCTCTTTCTCTCTCTCTGTCAGAGCTGCAGGCGTCAGTGGACGGTCTGCTGGCTGAGAAGCTGCAGCTGGAGCAACAGGTGGAGGCTCTGAGCAGAGATCAGGCCCAACTCAGAGAGCAGGTAGTGCTGTCAAACACCACTGTGTTTGTGAGAGTGTGTGACTGAAGATATACCAGCGAGCCTCACCGCCGTTTTGTCACCCTTAGCTTGCTCTGGAGGTTGAGGAGAAAGAAGCCGTACTGAGGAAAATTAACAAACAGAGCAAGACCATGAATAAAATCAAACGAGGTAAGTCCTCATTACGTTAGAGCTGCAACTAATGATTATTTTCATTATTGATTCATTGTTTGTTCGTCTGTTCTTGTTTCCATTTCTGGTTTTGTCTGACTAACAGTGCAAAATCTAGAGGTATTTAAAGGGTCAGTTCATGTAAATTCCAAAACCACCATATCTGCTAACTGTTTTGAGATTTTGAGATTTCTGCCACCACTTCAATACAATGTAAGTGCATATTTTTTGGTAATTTGGGTGAACTGACCCTTTAATTTACAGTTAGACATATCAGTAAGAGAAAAGCAACTCATCCTTTTAACCAAGAGGCTTGAACCAGATAATATTTGGCATTTTTATGTGATAAATGATCAAAACTGCAATTAATCATTTCAGCACTACACTGTAACAACAACGTTTAATTTTCAAACATTGTGAGAGTAAATGCCACTTATTTGTGTGTGTGTGTGTGTGTGTTTGTGTGTGCACAGTCTCCCAGCTTGTCACAGAGGAGTTCACAGAAATATCTCAGAAGCTGGAGCTGGAGCAGGGCCTCCGGCAACAAGCTGAAGTCTTCGCCCACCAGGTGTGAGCATGGCATGCATATGTGTGTGTGTGTCTGTGTGTGTGCGTACGTGTGTGTGTTTTCAGCACGGCACGAAGCGTTTTGTCATACATTCACACCTATATACACTGAAGGTGACAGGTCGTGCCACGGGAAGGGTGCAGGAGTGTTAGCG
Organism: Scomberomorus guttatus; assembly: GCA_038419695.1. Taxonomy (NCBI): domain Eukaryota; kingdom Metazoa; phylum Chordata; class Actinopteri; order Scombriformes; family Scombridae; genus Scomberomorus; species Scomberomorus guttatus. The sequence continues at coordinate 16,463,799 of CM076467.1, forward strand.
CTGACCTTCGGGCTGCTACAGCGAACAGACGGACGCCCCGACTCGGGGGAGGGAAGGGACACACACACGCACGCACACACTCACACACTTCCGTTGTCAGAGAGCAGCTGATGTGGCGGGACAGGAGAAGGGGTCTCCATTCTCTGTTTTCACGCCGATGACACATTGGTCAAACCTGGGCTCTCTGTGTGAGGCGAGGCATTCACACACGCACACACACACACACACACACACACACAAGACAAAAGCAGAGACGTAACAACACACACTTGTACACAAACACCAAATTCACTGAAAAGCCACATACCCAAACACACACACACGCACAAACACACACACACACACCACAGTTTTACGCTGCCCCAGCTGCTCCTATAATGAAGGCCTTTTCTTTCAAAAAACGTCTCTCTGTTCCCTTCCCTTCCCATTTAGCCCCTCCCTTCCCCGTAATTAGTGGTCATCACTGCTGCCGAAGGAGAATAGTGGTCTTTAAGCACAACCTGTCTTTGCCTGACACCTTTATGTTTTGCCGAGCATATAGCAATTGTCGCCTTTGTGCGCAGCGTCCTCCATTTACCGGACAGGCGCACAATGGGCCACCTCACAGGGGTCCTTACCTGTGAAAAGGACCCCCAACTGTTCATACAATTCAGCCCCTTTACTCACAATTCATGGTAAAAGACCCCCCTGTGCTGAATGCCTCTTGTATGCACTACTATTTGTCTGTTTTCATGTGTTTTGAAAACACCAACCATTCACACTTCTTCTCTGTGATGCATGGTGGTATAATGATGCAGGGCCTCAAACAGGAAACAATTTAGAGCTTTTTTTTTTTTGTGTGTATGTGTGTCTTTGTCCCTTTTGTGTGGCTGTGTGTGTGCGTGTGGGTGTTTGCTTGGCTCCGTGTGTTTGTATGTATGAAATCATTGTGCTAATTGCTGTGTGAAAATTGCTCTCCTCTGACAGGGAAGAGTAAGACCAGAGATTAGAGCGGTGTAATTTGCAGCGCGCAGCCTCGTGCTGCATGTGCTGATACAGAGCTCAGCAAACCTGCTGCTTCTGTTTGTGTGTACAGTAAAAACACAGAAATGAAAGCACCTTTCTCACACTTCCTGTTTTCTTATGACTGACCTGTTCTCAAAAATGTCCAGACAATCTATCAGAGAGGTAGTTTATGAATCCAATATGACAAGAGTCATGTCCTCTGTATTGTTTCTGGGAATTAGAGGATTTTAACAACTACAATAATACATAAATGACACATTATAGGATTTTAAGGATGATTCATGATTTGTGATGTGTGTGAAATGAAATCCATTTTTTAAAGACTTGCCCACAGGTTTGTATTCTTGGCACTGTGGAAACATTTGGACAATCATGTCGGGTGATAAAATTTGTGGTTACCAATCAGAAATGTCTTATTCATCAGTGCGATTGCTGCACACAGATCTTTATTATATTTATTCTGTGTTCGGCTTGTCCTCTCACATACCTACAGCTAGAGAAAATGCTTCCACTTCTAACATATTAAGCATATTTTTGTGATGACTGCTATTACTTTATCTTTTATAGTTACTGAGTTATGATTTTTTTTGAATGGCGGTCTATAGGAGAAAAAAAAGCATCTCAAATCGCCAATAGGCTATCTCAAATACTAGACATGCTAAAGATGTCATACTTGGTACACAGGTGCCCCATGTATAACATAATAAAACATGTTATCATCCACCATGTGGTCAGATATTAAGAGTTTTACATTTTGGCTAATAACAGTTGATATAGGCCGTTTGCGTCTTTAATTTTTTCCATCATTTTGATTTTTTTGATTAACACCTTTTTTGCTTCCTATTCTACATATTTTATGCAATCTTTACAAAACTTGATAGCTACCACAATTAGATGATCCCAAATAAACAGCATCCCTTTGTTTATAGATATCTCTTCCGTAATTGGTTATCAAAGTTTTGTAGGCGCAGCTCATTACACTTTCAGAGTCATAACTCTTCAATGCATCATCCAACTGCAACCAAATTAGGTAAAGCTGTACAGACTGAATACGTCTGAACAATCTGATGCAATTTCACCCATAGGTGGTGCTACAGAAAAAATGTAATTGCTGTAGCAGCAGCAGCAGCAGCGATAACGCGCATTTTCTGCACGAAATGCAGATTCTACTTATTTTTAAAATCCTGGCCATGATCCTGGATATAACCACATCACAACTGTTCATGTAAATGTATGTTTAACACACTGGTTCCCAACCTTTTTAGCTTGTGTCCCCTTGAAACAAAACAATGTCCACATGTAACCTTTCATTATAGGTTTAATATTGAGAGCACCAAAGTGTTTTTTCCTTCTAAAACCCAAAAAAAGCTAAAACAATCAAGTATTTCTCTAGAAAAAGGGAACAATTGGAGAAAAGTTAGAAAAAATGTGTGTAGAAGATGTTTTTGAGTTTCTCCTATCCTATTAATCATCCCATGAACCCTCAGATTCATCTTGCGTCCTGAACCCTGGCTTGGGAAGCAGTAGTTTTTTACGCACTCTGGCAATTTATGAGCTCTACACCACAATTTTGCCGTATTGATTTGCCACACCATAGAAAAAAAAGCCACTTAACATAATGTGGAGGAAAATTATGATCACTCTCACAGCTAAAACATTCTGTTTGTATTGTTTCTATTCTTCAATGAAGTCCGATGAGTAACATTAACAAGGCTTCTAAGTCATTGTTCAGTCAAACACTGATTTGAAAACATTTTCTCTGCATTGTGACAACCTCCTGGGGGGAGAAAATTAACAACCAGCCATTTAGATCTCACTTTATTTTTCCTCTAATTGTGGTTTATTGTTGTTCATGTATTTCTTGTCCATTTTACTAGAAGCAGATAATCATAAAGATGTGTTCAAGATGTCAAGAGGTGAAGCTAGATGTGTTTTTTTTTTTTTTTTGTCAGATGTTGGTGCAGCAGACGGCGGCTCACGGACAGAGCATCATGCTGATGCAGAGCTCAGAGACGGGTCTGCAGCTGCAGCAAGCCCTGGAACAAATATCAAACATCAGCACAGCGCTGTGTGATATACAACGCTGCTACCAGGACCAGGTGTGTGTAGATGTGACCACAATTATTAGAGCAAAATGGATATCCATTCTGGTCTGTTAATATTCCTCATCATGGCTCCGTTTCTTTCGCGCCTGTGTTCAGATAAAACAGAGTCAGAGCTCCATGGAAGAAAGCGGTATCCTCTGTGAGCTGCAGAACCTGCGCGATCAGCTGGCGAAGAGCGAGGAGGAGAGGAAGGCCTTAGAAACTCAGCTGTCCGAGGCCAACAGCGCTGTCACACAGCTCCAGGATGAAGGTAGCTGCTAGTGGGGGAAAGTTTTTCTCAGAAACATTTCTTAGTGTTTGTTTAAAGCTCTCTAGATGGAACAGGATGGGGTGTCAGCGTCTGGTAAAATGAAGCCAATGAAAGCGCGTTAACATGAAAGCTCCTCGACTGACATCTAGGTGGTAGCTCCTAAAACCTGTACGGAGACCAGCAAGAAAACCCCCCAAAATACCAACTAATGAGTATTGTCTAATATGATGTCTTATAGGTGAGTTTTAAACTTGCTGCTCACTTGTAAAGATTTGTGTGTTTGGGAGCATCTTCTGATTGACAAGTCTCTCGGTTTGCGATTGCCGCTTGCTTCCCCCGAGCATGAACCCTAACATCTAGGCTTCAAAATGTCAGTACAGAAACCTACTGTGTGGATGACGTTACAAACACTAGTTTCTAAAAGCCAGAGTCGAAAGTGATACTCAAACACATCCTGTAGCTGAATAGTACTTCAGGCTAATGTTGATTCTTTCTTAGTTTATGAAACTGGTGATAAAGGGGACTCTCTTCCTTTGTAGTGAAACAGTTACAGGACACACAGAAAAAGGAAGAAAAAACTGATGAACCAGAGGAGGAAAAATCCATCCCTGCTCCACCTCCGCCACCTCCGCCACCCCCGCCTCCTCCTCCACCCCCGACTACTTTCACCAAGTACGTTTCACTGAAGCCAGAGCTTCCTCTGCCATTGAAACACAGCTACAGTTATTCATAGCTGCACGTGATATTAAACACATGGTCACAGAGGCCGAACTCGACTATAACTGTAAGCTTTAGAAATTATGAACTCCTGCATTGTTCAGGAGTCAGAGAGGAATGAAGGTCAAGTTAGAATCTGTGCTGATAAAGGACACTATTTAATGTTGTAAAATGAATGTAATGATGAAATACGAGGATTTAACCCCTGTGACCTCTTTCTTTCTGTCTCTCTGTCTGACTAGTACACTTGATTTGCTGAGGAGCAGAAGGAAAGATAGAGCTAATAACACAGAACAAGACAGTGAGTCACTTTCATGGATTTCAATGATATTACACAAAATATAAGCTCCATTCTTACAATAAGTAGAGAGTTCTCTAGAGTTCTTGTTAAAAAAAGGGTTATACTACATATTTTCTTTGTTTCTATGAAAACAGAAAATTATTTGTTCTGCTTTCTATTTAAGATTAGACATTAGATGCAGCACATTTTCTCAAATTATACAAAATACTGTATGCTACAGTGAAAATTGCTGTGTATTGCCATTGAGGGAAGAAAGAAGAAAGGTTCCCATCTTCTGTTAGGTCCCAGTTAATGATATGTTGTTTTAAACTCCTATAGTGTCTGGGAAATGTTCTTGTTTGTACAGAAAAACTCAGTATAAGCAACAATAGTCGTGTCTGTTTCATGGCTGAACAGACACAGAAAAGAGCCCCACATACAATAAAGATATCTTTTTTTTCTGTTTCTAATCTTTAAGAGACAGCACCCGGGTTGAACATGAAGGCGAGAGCGATAGATGAGATGATGGCGAGGATAAAGAAAGGCATCGTCCTGAGGCCCACCAGCAGAATACAGGTAGACAAACTGTATTTACAAAATATTTAGTTAATAGATGATGATGATCTTGTAGAGCCAAGTAGAAATCTAAAGTAATTGATTAACATTTGACTTCCTCTGGTGAGTTCACAGGATGACGACAGCTCATGGAAGGTCAGTAATCCTCATACCTGTTTGTTCCTTTCTCTTTTTTTTAAATTATAATTTAAAACACATTTCCAAAATAAAATTTCCTATCTTTTGATTCCTAAATTTTCTTGTAGGACCAGAGGAATGAAAACAGAAAATCAGCTGTTATGGAGTTAAAAGGAATGCTGGTAATTGTCTTTAACTCACAAAGTCAACCAAAACCTGAAGTGATAAATGACAACTGTTGAAATATCTTTAATCATCTAACACACCAGAATAACATGAAACGTCAGAACCACCACCGTGTGCCGTCCAGGAGGGGAATCGGCCGAAACGTTGGGGAGGCGGAGCTCCTGCTGGTGCTGCAGAGGAGGAGGAGAGCCATGGGAGACGCACAGGACCCACTGTCCTCAACACAAACACAGGGTATGCTGTCCTCTGTCTAAACTGTCTCCTGGTATATTTTTATTTTTCATGAAATTACAAGCACTCAATTGCTATTCCACAACAATTAGCAAATCATATGTCTCGAGTTGATTTGAAAAACAGGACAAACAGTAACACATAACATCCATAGAATCCTCTAAAACAACAAATTAAAAAAGTCTCAAAGGATAGTTGAGCTGCTTTTAAACCTACAGTACTTCATAGAAGGGTTTAGTTCAGGTGATGCAAAAAAATAATATCCAGAAGGTTGGGACTGCTGCCAGTACAGCTCAGAGTTGAACACCAGAAGCTGCATCATATGTACAATATTATCAGTGGGTATGTTATATAATACCAGGGCCAGTGTGCGTTCATGTAAAGTCGCTCGATTAAATGATGTAGCCAGAGGTTCCTTTGTCTTTACACCGGTGCAGCGTTCTGCCACACATCCAGTTGTTAATAATGAAAGGGGCTTATAGAAGTCAGCTTAGGACTTATTTATGCAACAAGGTCACAGATTTATAATGAAATCTTCAGTTACATTTTTACTTTAGCTATCAAGTTGTCCTTGTTGCACTGAGGTATTTTGATGTGGGCGTTATTATTTTTGATTTAAATTGTGGTGATGTGTTTTGGGGATTTCAGGACTTTATTGTTAGTTTAAAGTTGAATGCCTTGTGTGTCTTTAAGTTTGTTTGTCTTAACATCTTGGGAGCACGTTGGAAATAAGTGTTTTCACTTTAACATGTTGTCCCTTGGATTTTGTTTTTGTGTCTGTAACCTGCAAATAAATCATATCATATTATAACTGAGGGCCTAAATAATTCCCCACTGACTGGTAGCTACAGGACACATTGATGTGTAAAAAACAGTGAGACTATCATGGCCCTGGTCTCATCTTTGTTCCTGTGCTGCTATTAATAGGAAATGAAACCGATACAAATGTGAAAGGCCTACCAGGAGATAACTTGCAGTCGGCCCTTTCACATCTTTTTTTTTTTTATTGTTCATTTTTTAATGATTTAGTGTGAAGCACTTTTAAAAAGTTAGATGAATCAATGTTATAACAAGGTCAAGATAATGATAAAAGTGAAAACTATCCTTACACGCTCAACCATCTTAACACAAAGAGCATTAGTGCTTCTGCAATATTTATAATAATTCTGTTGTGGTCAGCTGTTACATTACAACCTGCATTCCTCGTTTTGTGATTCATGTTGTGACGATCTCCTGGTTATAGACCCCCAGCCAGGTCAGCCGTGTGCCCCAGCAGCGGCAGACGTTCCCTGGGCAAGCGAGTGCGGCGGCGCCCCTGTGCTCCGCAGACTGAAACAGAACAGGGAGAACAGGGACTCCCGCATCAGAGCGTCAGCGCTGATCATCAGCCAAGAAAAGCAGTCAGAGAAATAAACACGGCTGTAGTGAAATTGTCATTGCTAGTGATGAGTTTGTTTTGCTTTTACTTCAAAAGGGATGCGTTATGTATTTGAATGTGTATTGAATTAATGCATGAATGCTCTGCTTTTGTGGCTTTTTTGGAAACTGCTGGTTGATCTTATTCTCTAATGAAAAGGTAACAAAAAGACTCGAGTTGTAATAACTGCCAGATCCAATACTGTAAGAAAATAGTTCTTATTGTTTATTTTACCCTCCTGGGAGTAGCAGACGGGAGGATTATATTGCAAATAAACAATAAATTCCACATTCAGGACAAGAGGAAATTTTTTTTCAACATTTTCAAACGCCATTTAACCCAGATCTGCTTCAAACAGCCAGTACTTGTTGCGTGTCAAAGGAAATGAAACCCCCTCAGCCGTGTTTAATGTCCAATATCATTCTCTTAAGGTGCCTGGATTTAACTGGTTCAAGTGCAAGTTACAGGATTTTGCAATCCTGCTACAAAAAAATTGATGGAAAGTGGCCATTGGAAAAAAAACCACTATATGAATACCCTTGCCCATTTCTCTCCTGAGGTGTCTGTCTCTTAAAGCTCGATCCAGCAGAAGGATGGAGGATGCCATTTATTTAGGCACATTAAAGCTCTCACACCCAGAGCGCAGAGGTGTTGTTAGATAAGAGCCCCAGGTGATCTGTGCGCTTTCCCCCTGAAAGTATCTTTAAATGCGGCAGGTCGCCTTTTGTTTTCTCACCTGCCACACAGATACTGTATATATGTGTGCATGCATGCATGAATGAATACACACACCCTCACACCACGCCATCTATCCACCTGCCTATCTGCCTTTGTTAAAAGCGTTTGAAAGAAGGACAGAATTACTCACCTTTGACTCTAACACCATTTTAGTGTCTTCACACTGTTGCACATTATATATTTACTTTATTTAGCTCTTTTTACTAGAGGGCCTGCCTTTCCACTCTCTAGCATACATTTTTTATTGTTTTCCTCCACAGAGGTGTTGGCTTTTTGGAATAAAGTAATGTGTGCTGCCCCCTCTGTGTTATTGAGTCCATGCACATTAAAGCCACTGTGTTTGTGAGAGAGAGAGGAAGTTCTGAAACTGCTGTATTAAAGGACACGGATACAAACTGAAAGGATCAACGCACTCAAGGACCCAACAAAAAGTAGTAACGTTATGTGCTTTTCCCTCTCTTTTCCTTAGATTAGACCACGCTCATCACAGTGAATTCATTAGAAGCTATGGGAAGATAATAATGAATGAACGAATGAGTGAACTCTGGCTCCAGCACTGACACTGGTCATAATCAACCCCAAACTGTACATCTTTAAATATAGCTGGAGCAAGATAGCTGCTTTTCTGTCAAAAACGATGGCCTCGTGTTTCCTAAAGAATTCAACCAGCTTTCATCACGGCCACATAAACAGTCCACCTTGAGGAATTTTCCTGACCATAAGCTTCTGTCTAGGACTGTATAAAAAAAGTACAACGACTGAAACAAATAAAACCAAGCAGAAGTCCCGGAGAAGCATACGTTTGCAAATGAAGGCAACAAGTTCATACCTGCTATCACAAGGATTACCAAAAATTATAAGCACTGGAGCTCAGAAAAATAATTAAAAAAAAAAAAAAAAAACATGGATAGACTACCTTAGGTTCCAGGAGAAGTGATTTGAAACACGACAACACGCTTGTGCACCCAAACCTGGACACAAATAGACTCTACTTTGTCACAATGCATCTGCAGCCCTGCCACCATGGGCTACCCGTCACAAACCTGCATGTTCAGCAACCTTCGTCAGGTTATTAAATGACAGCTTTTGCTGGAGGGATGGATGAAATCATATCATAGTACTATTTTCTTTAGTAATATTATAGTGAAAAGGAAATAAGATTGGCATACTGAGCATTCCACTGGAATCTCTGTGAACAATGCAAGAGAAAATTATTTCTCTTCCAGGCTGCGGTCAACATCATGGTTCAGCTACGATATTAAATTTTTATCACTTCAAATGGCTGAGCATACAACCTACAGCATATATATTCATTCTCAATAGATACTTTTTCCCTGACAGTGAAACTGATTTTATTTATGTAAAATGTTTGCTTGTCTCAAATTTGGAAGCCCATTTATGACAGGAAAAGAGAAAAAACTCAGAGATATGAATAAGCGAGTACATCAAAATGTTGACTGTGTATCATCATTTTGACTTAAAAAGTTCATTTTTTAGCTCATAATTTTGCCTAAGTACATCATAAATTCACTTAGTAAGTCAAACTTTTAAATTAATGTTAACATATTCAAGGATTCAAGGACCTTTATTTTCCTCTCATCACAGTTACATTTATTCTTTTTAGCTTCAAATGCTGCCTATAAAGAAATGAAAATGTTTTTTCCGCAGGTTTGGTGAAAACTTTAGGAGAATTTAAAATTAAAAAATATTTTAAATAAAGAATAGAGAATATAGAGAATGTAAAGAATATAATGTGCAAGGTTGAACTGGGACAGGCAGTGTTCATGGACATTGATTGTGCAAAAAATCTATACATATTTGGCTAATATTCAATACAGAAATAGAGTGAATTAGAGTAACGTGGGACAATTTCTGCAATTGGCACTTCAGCAATATATTTTGATATGAAGCCAATACATTATATCTGCACCCAACACCATTCTGAAATCCCCAAGGTGTTTTCTAATCATATTATAAAAGAGAATGCAGATATCACACTTATACAATAAAAACTTGTCTGGTCAGTAACACTCAAGGCCAAAGTGCATGGTCATTTCAGTAATTACAATGAATTTGCTGTTGCAGATAGTATAGTAATGTATTATATTAAGTATTAATAATTTGCAACCTGCCTAAAAATAACTTAAAATTAAGGATTAGAAGTCTAAGACCCCTGAATAACTATTGGTATTGCACATTTAATGTACTTAAATGCATATTTCACCAATTTAACAACATATATGACTGTCCCACATTTCACACCACATTTTCTAAAGTGGGACAATGAAACATTGACTGAAATAAAAAATATGAAACACGTTTTCACCATATTATAGCATATTTTGAGGCATGAATGCATCATAAACACAATCTGATAACAGCTGGCAACATTGCTTCATTTATGACAAATTTATACCCTTAACATTAAATCACTCAAAATCCTTTGTCACTGACCTTTGACCGGACTTCACGGCAATGTTGAAAGATTGTCCCGCCTCAATCCATGGCATCGCACGTGTGGAGTCACGTGATTTCAGTCACATGACACTCCCGGTTTAATTTGACAGCGGTCCTGGTAGAAAAAGAGATAGATGCATTTGAGCGTAGGTGTCCCACATTACACTAATTCACCCTTAAGAATAATACAGAATATCAATAATCAAGAGGTTTTTTAAAGAAACTTTTCATCCCTGATTTTTCTTTTTGTGCATTCATGGAGTAAATTTTATACATCTGTAATATATATAGTCTTATTTCTGAGGGATCAAATAGAGTATTTGAGTCAAAGTTTTGCACTTCTCCACCTACCACAGATGGCACTACAACCGAAAGAAAGCTGCCCTTTTTCGAGATGAAGCCCTTCTTCGCTGCTCAGCTCAACCGGCAGTGATAACAGTGGGTTGGTGCCATGGATGATGTATTACATCCACAGTCGCTCTTAAACATCCTTTTAACCGTAACCTAAGTTTAACACTAACCTCGCGAGACTTCGTCCCTCCGGCTGATCCAACATAGCATTTATCATAACAGAGGGGGGGGAGGAACTTTGACCCGGCGCTCCAGCCCGAGTTAGCAACTGTTTTTTCTGTATTATTTTTTATATTTTTTGTGTGTTGTTTCATATGCAGAAGGATGTGGTTTATTTATTTACTGAGCTGGTTGTCGTTGGTGATCCAGATATCCTTCGTCACTCTTGCAATAGGTGAGTTCATACTGAGAAGTTGTTAATACGAGCTAATATCTGCTTGCTAATGCTAGCGGACCGAGTCGCACCATTTATCGTCCCGGTTTTACAAATCTGCGACTGACTGCTACTGTATTAATAAAAAAAACACATACATACTGTGATGCTTGCTTAAGAATACACAAATTACGTGTGTCAGTTCACTGAAATACGGGTTAGCTGGTTAGCTTGCTAGCCTTCCAGTACAGGAAGTTACAGATAAGATGTTAGTTTTTTATTTATCTAAAATCGTAACCATACATTTTTTCAGTCTGCATCTATAATAACATGTAAGGTTAAATACTGGCAGGTGTTCATTTCTAAAACGTTTTCTTAAAGCATGAGAAACGACTCGATATGACGTCTGCTAATAGCTAGCTCTGGTTTATCGATAGGCAGCATATTATCAATCAGTCGATGCATCAGCAGATAGTGTGGTCACGATGTCTGACCGTCCTGCAGATAGGTTTATTCTTAAGTAGCTGCAATCCTCATTTAGCAAGTTAATGTAAAACTAGCTCACCTTAAATCGTACTAACTAGTTCCAGTCTTCGTTTGTTTACATTAAAACGTTAGATAAGATAGGAGGTTACTTGAGAAGCTGGCTACCGAACATGCGGCCCAGCTGCCCATAACATGTTTAGTTTGCTCAAAGAGACATTTGGCTAGAAGAGCCCGTGTGTGTGTGTGTGTGTCTGTGTGGGTGTGTGTGTGTCCACGTTGTCAGATAGTTACCTGGCCACGTAACACCTGCTGCAGCTACCAGGTGTGGCGCTTCTTGTCTGTATCAGAAAGGCAGTAGGAGAAACTTTATCACAATGCAGAAATATTATCCCTAAATCTTATATTTAGAGCTGCAAAACCAAAATATAAGTTGAATCTGACTGAAAGGATGTGACACTTTAAGTCATTTCTTAGATTATACATTTAATTAGAGCTGCAAAGATTCGCTGAAAGCCCAAATTCTCTTGTTCGGCTTCTTAAATGTGACTATTTTCTGGCTTCTTTCGTCTTAAATGACAATAAACTGAATGTCTTTGGGTTGTGGACTGTTGGTCAGGACAAAACAGGACATGTGAGGATGTCACTTTGGGAAACAGTGATTGACATTTTTCACAATTTTCTAACATTTTATGGAACAAAAACAACCAACAGATTAATCAGTAATGAAAATAATCGTTAGTTGCAGCTGCACTTATATTATGTTGCGTTCCCCATTTAAGAGCCTTCCTTTTCACTGTTTGGTGTCACTCAAGTCTCTGTATTGTAACATGGCAGGATGTTTAACCTGTTAAAGCCCCCCAACACCTTTTTTTTTTTTTTTTAACTCTCCTCTCATAGAGGACTAAAGGAAAAAAGGAAATGTTCACATTTAAGCTGGAACCAGAGAATTGGTGTATTACCTCTTTAAAAAAATGACTCAAAATGATTCATTAGTTGTCATAATAGTTGCCAATTAATTTTTTGTCAATCAGTAAATCGGCTAATTGTTGCAGCTCTATCTTCCCTCCAGTATCAGCCAGTTTAATTAAAGATTGGTATTAAAAACCAACCTGTGAATAACAATTCTAATAGTAACTGTAGCCACTCACATCGACTATAGAGGAACACACACACATAAACTATTCTATTACATAAATGAAAGGAAACATATAAAAGCGTTTTTGTTTTGAGTCTTAACAAGAAAATAACAGGTGCACTTAACATTAACAATGCCTCCATTGTAAATTTCAAGTGTCCCAATCAGCTTTGACAGTGAGCCAGCTCTAATAAGACCAGGACGCTGAAAGTGGCTCACCTGAAAGGAATCCAGTCATCAGTCATGTTTTTAATGACACCTGTGCTGTTCTTTCTTTTACAAGCCTTCTGTGAAAAAGGTCCATTGCTGTGTGCTTTGGTGGATCTTGAAATTTTATCTATTTATTTTTCCTGATTCAGTATAGACCGTTTTGTCAAGTGACTCAAAATCACAAATATCATTACATATATTTGACACCTGTGCTGCTATGGGCAGAAATATGTTTCACTAGAAGCTGAATTTGAACCATTTATATTGGAATTTGAATTGCTTAACTTGAATAATTGCATTAAAAAAACTGAATCTGAATCACTTAATTTGAAATTGAATTTATTAGTTTGGAACTGAATTCCAATAAACTTGAAACTGAGTTTAAAATTCTGAAGTTGAATTCAGTTGCTCTGAAACTGTATTTGATCCTCACTGAAACTCTACATACTTCCACATTCAGTTCTCATAATTCAAATTCAGTTCTTGTAATTCAGTTTCAGTTCACTGAGACACACATCTGCTCGTTGAGGAAGAGCAATCGAGTGCAGATTCACAGATTGATTTATATTATACGTTTATACAAACCCGTGAATCGAGACTTTATGCTTCGACATGCTGAAAACTGATGGCGTTCAGCTCAGAGTATCATGTCCAGAGAACTGAAGGGATGAATACTATGATTAGTATTAACAGAAGCCCACACAGGCCAAAATGTTACTATGGCGACAGATCAGGCGCAAAACTCAAATAAAGTAATTTTTCCCTGAAACGGTCAGACATAAACTACAGTTTTTAAATAGAATAGAGAAAACACATTAAGCTTTTGAAATGTCTAGCTCCCATTGGTCATTGATATCATTGAAAGAAAGAAGTTCTGTGAATCTGCACTCGACTGCTCTTCCTCAACGGCCATATGTGTGTCTCAGTGAACTGAAATTGATTTGCAAGAACTGTATTTGTTTTCTAAAGCTAATATTATCTGATAGCTGTAGCTTTTTGATGAGTCATTAAGGTTCGTTAAAAAACCCCAGCAGGCTGCGCTTTAATTTCAATAAATGGCACAAGTTCTTTTTTTTTTAATTCATTATTTATTGTGACAAGATGTACAATGCTAAGAGAAGGAACAAAGTTAAGGGCAAGTGTGTGTGTGTGTGTGTGTGTGTGTGTGTGTGTCTGCTTGGTGGCTGACATCAGGGGTTGTTCGTGCAAGCAGTTCAAAGTGGAGTTCAAAAGTTCAAGGCAGTCTACCCTCATTATTCTTCTGTCTCCTTTTCTTTTTTATTCTCTTTCGGAAAGTGCAGATTGCTATTGCGTGATGAAGCACAGACTCCCATGAGCCTCTGCTTTGTTAGCAGTCACCTCTGGCATGCATGTTTTGAATAATTTGACCCTCTTTTTATTTGTCAAGTCAATTTTATTTATGTAGCGCCAGATCACAACAGAAGTTTGGCTGCATTTAGGCTTCCTTCCACGTGGGTTCTGGTCTTGTCTGTGCTGCTTGTTATTTTTATGAAATTGCTCCATACAACTGATATTATTTGGTTTGTGTGGCATTGCCTAGACTGTAATGTTATAACTCTATTGATAAACAGAGGTTCTTCATCCATTAATCAGATTTTTGGAGCTTTATGTAATAGTTGATTACAAGTCATCACCTCATCTTTGTCTTCCCCCAGCTGCTGGCCTGTACTACTTGGCCGAACTAATAGAAGAATACACAGTAGCCACCAGTCGAATAATAAAGTACATGATAATGGTAAGTCAGTTTGTCTTATTCCTTTGCTTTTAGGAATATGCTGTAGAAATGATGTAGCTGACTGTTGTTTCACTGTTTGTGTGAATGCGTCCAGTTCTCGACAGGCGTGCTGGCTGGTCTTTACATTTTTGAAGGCTTCCCAGTGTTGATGGTGGCAGTCGGCCTCTTCACCAACCTGGTGTACTTCGGCCTCCTGCAGACCTTCCCCTACATACTGCTCAGCTCCCCTAACTTCATCCTCTCCTGCGGTACGTACGGCAGACACGAGCGCCGGCTCCGTTGCCTGTTTATTTGTTAAAAGCATCACTTAAAATGTAAGTGGTTAATAGAACGTTAAGGATGGATGCTCGCTGGTATTCACAAGCATCTAAAAGGACAGCTTCCTTTTTTTTAAAAAAGAAAACAACTAAATAATCTTTTCCTTTTGTCTTCATGCTGCAGTGTTGGTAGTGGTGAACCATTACATGGCCTTCCAGTACTTTGCACAAGAGTATTATCCATTCTCAGAGGTAATTTCATCTCAGATTTATGATTTTAGATATATCTTGTCTTGTTCCTGTCTAATCATCTTGCGTTTGTTCCTGACTGGCCTCAGGTGCTGGCGTACTTCACCATCTGCCTGTGGGTGATCCCCTTTGCCTTCTTTGTGTCACTGTCAGCGGGGGAAAATGTGCTTCCATCCACCATGCAGCAAGGAGGTGAGCTTCACACAGATTTCTCCTCGAGCTTGACGGTGTTTTTGATTGCAGCATCGGTATCTGTTAAGAGTTCAGTATGCTTACAACTAAAGGTGAAAGTGTTTATGTCATCAGAGATAGCAGCAGGATGCAAGGAATTGTAAAGATATGGAGGATGGAACATACTTTTGGACAGTTTTTAATCTGTTGCACTCTTTTACATGGGAGAAGTGACGGAAGTAGTTGTGTGAAGGCTGAGTTCAAATCCTGCTTAATTTGTCATGTCCACACACCTGGGCATGAATGTTGAATTGTCAGTTTTGGGAAGTTATGGAAAATGTTGGATGCAGACCCCCCTCCCAATTCTGATGTTGTAAAGGTGTGGGGGAGGGTTTTCAGACGCTATTCTGCAAACTGACAAGCACTTCATTTGGAGCATAGTGATGCATTAAAACATCTGAATGGTCCTTGTTTAGTAAGATGTGTGTACCTCACAGTGGAGTTGCACAACCAGAAGTCTTTTACTTTTTTAATGTTTTATTGGATTACATGAGGAATTTAGGAAATTTTAGGGAGGTGTAGAGGGGTGAAAAGCATTTTCAAAGCCCACTTTATAATGTCAAACATGTAATGTAATCAAGTGGAAACCATGTGTCTGTCTTTTAAAGGACCATATCAAGTTTAGCCCCCCTGCTAATAATAGCCCGGCTAGCTCAGTCGGTAGAGCATGAGACTCTTAATCTCAGGGTCGTGGGTTCGAGCCCCACGTTGGGCGCACTGCTTTTTCAGTAAAGTTAATCTTTACAACACATCCCATCATTTTTTAAATTACTGACAGCCACTTTGTAAGGCTCATTGTGAGTTTTTGTATTTATTTTCCACCTTCCTTAGATTTGAATCTATAATCAATCACAGTAACCTGCCTCTCACCCAGTGTTAATTGGGTGTAGATAGCGGATTTATTGTATCATTAATAACAGCCTTTTTTTTTGTTCTTAGATGACGTAGTGTCTAATTACTTCACCAAGGGCAAGAGGGGGAAGAGGTCTGGCATCCTCCTCGTGTTCTCTTTCCTCAAGGAGGCAGTGCTGCCCAGCCGACAGAAAATGTACTGAGGAGCTACACTCGGGGTGCAGCCTTGGGGCTCGGGGGTGTGTGAGTGAGTGTGTACGCTAGGAGATGAAGGGGAAGCAGGAAGGACTGTGGAAATCGTTTTCTGGATGGGACTAAAATGAATCAGACGAAGCAGTGGGAGGAAGAGCACACGAAGAGGACGGACCAATGAACAGAACAGAGCTTCCTGCCGGACGAGCCCACGAGTTTACACAGGCCTGTCTTTGTCTCTCTGTTTGTCTGTACTGACAACAACATCTACTAGAGACCTTACTGAGGGGATCTCATCTGTAGCGCAACGCTTTCTTATCGTCACGTTGGATTCCTCCACTTTTTTAAACGTTGGTATTAAAGTATGTATGTGCAGCGTTTGAAATTAACAACCACCAGATACGTGTAAATTTGGACTTTGGTAGGTAAATCATTATCGATTTTTTTTTTTTTTTTTCCCAAGACTTCTTGAGATGACATCTGCATCAGGAGACCAAAATCGACAAGTTAAAAACTTTCCTCAGATGACAAACAGTGGGTTGAAGATAAGGGAGATTAAAGGTTAAAGGTCGTTTTTGGCTGAATCCTGAAGCCCAAACTTGGATTTTGGTGTTAAGCGACTCTAGAAAGCGTTTGAGTGGCAAACCAGCTGCAGGAAAAATGCCACAAGTCGCCACACAAGTGCTTATTAGGATTATTTTAAATGAGCAGTGCGTAGTTTTTATCAACTGACATCCTGTTTCGATTACAAGGTGTGACATGGTACTGTATGCCCTGTCTATAAAAAAGGGGGGTGGGGGGTGGGGGTAATAAAGGGACTTTCTTACTTTTTACAATTGAAACACTCATAAATTAAGGTGAGCTCTGGAGGATGTCTCCCACTCCGAGTCATTGGCATGTGGCCACAGAAAAGTGAGCTATGTGAGTTTTATTTGTGTTCTTATCTGCATCTACACCTTCATTAATCACTAGCGCTGTAGTCTGCAACCTGCCCGTCTTTTTTAGACCATTTTTAAGGAGCCACACTAATAACAAAGTTTTTTGTACATTGATTGGAGAGTAAACCGGACATCAAAGACAAATGAAAACACACTTGAAGATCAAAGCTGTGCAATGAGTCGTTGTAAGCTTGGGGGAGGACAAAAGCTGCTGAAGTGGTTTGATAGAAGTACTATTAAAGGAGCCGTTAATGTGGGATCTGAAATTCTTTTTACCAATTACTGAGTGTGGATTTATTGTAGGCTGGTATGCACACAACTCTATGATACAATAAAAGAGATTTTGTTCAAATTAAAAGGTTTTTTTTAACAGGTTGGTGTTCAAAAGAATTAAGGCAAAACAATGTTGATAGAACCACATTTTCAATTAAATCTGATTAATTCATCCATTCAGTGTTCAATTTTTATTTGCCAACTGAACTCCACTCCTTCTAGGATATGTGTGTGTGTGTGTGTGTGTGTGTGCGCGCCACACTGTCATGTTATCCAAGTCCCATGTGGCTCAGTCACAGTGGGTGCACCAGGTTGAGGCTAGTGTGCACTTTGACCCCCACTGAGGTGTGAAGTGCTTCATGAAGTAAAGGAAAAAGACAAAACCGTGACCCTGCAACACACACACACACACACACACACACACACACACACACACCTTTAGCTGATAGGCCACAACTTGTCGTTATGGCGCGCGCACACGCATGCTGTTGACAGGCCCTCACCTGGATCCCAAGTCAGTTCCCTGGGGGGGGATCAGTGAAAGTGCAGGGATGCATCTGTGACAGGTGACCCAGTTCACTGAGGTTTTCTCACCTTTCGCTCACTCCTCTGTTCACCCTGATTTTGGAGGTGCAGCATCTGGAGTGTGTTGCGTTTTTAATTTTGTCACTTTGCTTTCATGCCTGTTAGTACTTCTGATGAGACTACCAGACATATATCAGTAATTTATACATTTTTCCAAAAATAAAACTCTAATTATAATTCAATGTAAATCTCTCCTCATTTGTTATACAGATGAAGACATTTTAAATGTAAAAACAATTTCATGTTGTTTCCACCTCCATTTTAATTTGAATGTAAAAAATTTATGAAAAAAAAAAAACATTTTAATGCATTTCTTCAGGTCTAGTTGAAGCTCCTCCAGTACAGAGCAGGATGCTCAGTAGTGTCCAGGCTCCAGCACCTCAGCCAGGTGCATGGCCACCTCTGTCCAGGGGGATGTGCTCCTCCCCTGGGGGCATCCTCGGTGCTGGACCTCCAGAATGTCCTGAGGCTCAAAGTACCGAGGGGAGGTGATCCTGGAAGGAAAGGCTCTGGGGAACAACACCCTCTCAAGGACATCCAGAGGCAGGTCAGGGGCAGAGCGAGGTGTACTGTCCCACTTGGTGGCGTACTGAGGCTGCCTGCTGCTGCCGCCGTCCCTCCACACTGTGACACGGCCCCGGAGGTCCGGCTGTCTGGGGGGTTTCTCTGGCTGGAGGCCCGTGTAGATGGTCCACGGCCCGGAGGCTGAGGCTGGATGTGGTTTGGTGGAGGTGCTCTTGTCCTCTTGAGGGCGTCCTGCCTGGAGCTTACACAGGCCCTTGGCATGCTTTAAATTAGACCTGTCCTGATCTGATGAGAGGCACTGGGTGTGGTACTGGCTCACCAAGACTCTTGGGGAGAAATCCTTTAGGACAGGCAAGCTTTTCTTATTTGCCCACTCTGCCATTTTCTCATCTATAAGCGTCTAAAATCAGACATGGAGAGAGTGCGACTGGTTAAGTGTGTTTGCCTGTGGAGAGTTTATACATTTGTTGTTGTTTTTTTTAAAATTCATTACAGATATGCGAATGTCATTAACACATGACAAGAGAACCAGAAATCCTGTCTGACGTTGCACTGATAAGTTATTGATGTTGACATCTTACTGACATCTTGCATTCATGTAATCTGAACATTGATCCGACTGTATGAAGATACACTTTATAGTTTGTAAAGTAACATTTCATTCAGCTGTGTCTATAGCATATTGATAGGTGTATGTTTACTAACCTTTTTATTGAGATTGTTTAGTTTGCACATATCCACAAGATCACTGTATAAAGCTTGAACTAGCTTCCTCTCCTCCATTTCTTTCTTCTTATCTGCCTGCCACATACAGCTTTTCAGATACCTGCACAAACACATAGAAGCAGTCAATTTTTACTGACACCTTGTAATTGAACTCTCATTTTGGTATGAGAGTAGCTCATTACCTTGCTACCTTCCTGCGGCACCAGATGCGGGCCAAGTCCAGAGGTGTGTGTCCCATGCGGTCCTGGGCCAAAACATCTGCTCCGGCCTGCACGAGGATCTCTGTGCAGTCCAAGAGGCCCTCAGAGGCGGCCAGGTGCAGAGGGGTCTGCCCTGCATCTGTGGTGCTGGTAAAAAAAAAAAAAAAATCACCATTATCTTCAGTTTCATCATCACTGGTGCTGTTCTCATTGCATAATCATCATCATTATCTCTCTTGCAGCAGCTACAAACTCATTTTAATCATAATTTTAATTTTGCACTCTGTTATTTACACTTTCTATTCCAAGCTTCCCTTTAAAAAAAGCTTTTGGTCATATGAGTTCAACAAAGCAAGCAACAGCTGAGTGCCACTGCATCCAGCTGAGAATATTTTTATGAACTTCTAAAATAGAAAATAAAGTTGCCTAAACTGAAAACCTGCATGGAAGAATAATTCACAGAGAAAGGCCCCTACGCATTGACGTCGGCCCCGTTCTCCAGCAGGTATCTGAGACAGGCGGAGGTGCTGGGCGAGCTCCGGGAGGACAGGACCATGTGAACGGGACGGCGACCCTGGGAACCGCTACTGTTGATACAGCACAGTCTGGACTCCACCAGTAGCTGAACAGTAGCCAGCTGGCCGTACAGGCAGGCCACGTGGAGCGGTGACAGACCCTGAAGGATAAAACATGAAAACAAGCACAAAAGGTCATCTCAACATTGCTTTCTACTGTAAGTACTGTTAGTTAAATGATTTTAATGTTATACATTTTGAAGGGAAATGTGCAACCCTTGTCCATTTAATAGGGCTTTTCTAAAGAGGACATTTTGACAAGTAAAACAGGGAAAAGCACAGGTGTATATAATAAAATGAATGATTACTGAATTCCATTTAGCTGCTTTGATGTCGTTGGTGGTATTGTGCACACTCTCATGACTTACTGGGACGGAGACATTGTTAATGTTATTAGTAACATCTATGCTTTTAGTACTGAGATGAGTCAAAAGGTGTGTTTTGAAAAAGGCTTATTGCATTTTTAATTTTTACTTTTTGTCACATTTTTTAAACATTTTTTAATGTAAACTACCTAAGTATAACTTCTCAGTCTACCCCCATCAACACTTATATTTTGAGTGCAGACTTTTTACATCAATTTTTTTTTATATTGTGGTATTTGTACTTAAAGACCCCCTCCAGACATGTTTTAAGACATATAAATACTACATATAATACTCTTTGAATAATAATTTGTGTCTGGTGTCTTTTTAAGTACATGGCTGAGGTACCTTGTTTCATCACTACATCCTCCCTTCATTACACGCTTTTTATGCTACAGGATTAAACACTATAGTGAACCAACACTACAGTAAGTATATCAGATTTTCACCATGCTGTAATGTTAAATAACTTACCTGTCTGTCCGGCTCCAGAGTGTCCACAGTCGCAGGAGCAACAGCTGGAAACGTGTGCCCGTTTGGGGGAGCTATGCGAGTAACTTTCCTGCAACATATAACCATATAGCCTAGAAGCAGTGGTTGTACATGGGTTCAGTTCGAGCTAACTTGCCCTACAGTAAATTTTAAACGGACGAAATCCTGTCATTTGTTGCGATAAAAAAAAACCCACAAACAAATGTTGTAGCTAAATTAATTAGCCACAACATCCGTAGTTAGATGATTTTTGGCGAGTGAAATATGTAACGCTCAAAAAGGCAATTAAAATATCACATTATAGCACACAGAAGCCGTAGCTATCTTCACTAATGCATACATGTTTATATAGATATACGGCGACACGTAAAATGTTAATATTTACCCATTTTTACATCTCCAACGTCTCCGTTTTCCGGGTTTGTTGACAGGTTCCATGGTTGCCATGGAAATGAGGTCACCAGGTAACCAGCACTGGTTGTCAACTCAGCCACAAGCAACCGAAAAAGTGATAATATATATAGTTTATATATATATATATATATATATATATATATATATATATATATATGTAATGTCACTTATAACTGAGGCACACAGTAAATTAACCCAATCTTAATAATACATATTTTTATGATGGTTTAACATTCCTGTAATTCCTGTTATTCTACCACATATTTACTCAGCAGATAGATGTTTTTAAATTCATCTGCTGAGTAGCCTGTTTGTATTGTTTTCTATACAATTTCTATAATAATTTTGATAAAAACTTTTTTGTAAGGGCAAATTTGTTTGAGCAGCTGAAAAATACCCTATATGGAAAAAATATGGCATTTTTATTTTTCTTGTTTCTGTACTGTAGTGATAGAGAACCTCCATACTTTTTATTTGGTCCACTTTTGTATAATAATTATATTTTAATGTAACTGATAACTAGATTTCAGTTTAGACTGTTTAAAAGAAGTGAACATCCTTCTTTTTTTAACCATATTGAAGATAACAGAGAAAAGTTGGAAAAAGCTGCGAAACTGAAGTTAGCTGATATTAAAGTATTTTTATGCAGCAGCTACTCTAAACATGTTTCTTATAAACAGCCTTCATCAGCATGTCACTGCTAGCTGCTCTTGCATCTCTTGAATACAACTGAAAATAAAATCCCAATTCCTTATACAGCATACTCTCTAACACATGTTTATGTCTCAGTCAGTGTAATAGCTTGTGACAGATACAGGCAGATGAGTGACTGCAGGCACGGCAGAAATGGATACTTCCTCCCTCCCATGAGTCCACAGCTCTCTCCTCATACACCCCTGATACGCTCTCGTATTGACGGTGCATTAGGATTGGCTGCTCGCACTTGGCCTGAGTAAAGCAGATCAATCCTGCCAATGCTGTGGGAGCCTCGCAGGGCCCGTTTGTTCCCCCTGCACCCCAGACATGCAGCCATGCGTGAATCCGATATGAATTGGAACAGTTATATTCTCCATGTCTCTGTGGAGCTGTGGGGTCGATGGGTTGATCGGGCAGCAGGCCTCTCTGATCACAGCTATTGACCACTTGACCCCTGACTGAACTGAGTGTGGTGGCCTGCACCACACAGGGCACGTACAGAAGAGTAAATGTGTGTGTCGTGGCAGAGAGGCTGTAGTATTGAGAAATTTGAGCGGTCAGAGTCAAAGTGAGGGGATAAAACACTTCAGAATCACTTAAATCTGCTTTAAGATCTAACTTTTTTGGTTCCTTATTTTTGCTTTTCTTGTACACTTCACACTTCACTTTTATGTGAGATAGTGGTTCCAAGAGAATGGAAAGTCTGGCCACATGGGGATGCTACAATTTTAAATTTTACCAATTTTACATGTCAAAATTCTCTGAATCCATTCAGTGTCAAACATCCTCAATCCAAATCCAAATTACATTAAACTTGGCACTCACATTCTCTTTACTGTGTATATATTTGATACTTAGAAACCCCCCCCTGAAAATAAAGCAAAAACATAAAAAGGGAAAAAATGACAGTAATTTAAAAAAAAGGCACAAATGAGAAATAACACACATATATGATGGTGCTTGAAACTTCACAAAAAACATCATGAAAACTCTCATCACTTTCACATTTACTGAACTTTTTTTCCCCATTATTTTTAATTTGACATAAAAAAAATCTCATCTTAAGGTCCGCTCATTAGCTTTTTCAAGGGCATTCAACCACACTTCAGGGTCTTTATGCGTGTAGGTGGATGGAGTTTGTTGTCATGGAGATGATAATCCACTGATGTAGACTCTGGACTTCAGATTCAATTTTGTTAAATTACTATTTTGACATAGAAAAGTAAACTTTGACACTGGCTTTATTTTAAAGGGTTTTTTTGTTGTTTTCTAGGATTTTTGTTTGTTAATTTTCTCCAAACTTACTTGGAAGCAGGTGGCTGTAACCCAACAATAAGACAAGTAAGTGAGGATAATGTTGGATAGGTTAACATTAAGTTAACTTACTCATAATGTTGGTTTACAGTGCTTTAAGTGTCATAACTCAGCTATCATGTATCACTTAAAACTTTGAGCCTTTGCTATTAAAAAACCATAAATGCCCATATTTCCCTCAACCCAGCTTTAAAACTCCTAGTTTACTGCAGTATAGCTGTTCGTTCTGTCCTTTTGTGACATGCCCTTTTATCCTCTCTGTCTCTGCCTGTCAGAGCCATCAGGGTCCTGTGTGGAGGGTCAAGGACAGGCCACGGACCCCTGGCTTCCTGCCCCGAGCTCCAAAGCCCCCAGAGCTTTCGCCTTTATCACAGCACAGCCGCGCTGCTACTGCGGTGACGCATGCTTGTGTGTTTGTGCCCAGAAAGAGTGTGTGAACCTTGCGTGTATGTGTGTGCACATTAATGTGTGTTCTTGTGAGTGTATACGGGTTGATAGTGAGAGAGCAGCGCGGCCCCGCTGCAGCCGCAGTGGCTTCCTTTGACCTCGGTCACATGTCATGAAGGTTGTACGGAGCCGTCGGTGTAGAGCTCTTTCATGTTTGACTTTCAGCACAAGTCCCTGGACAGCAACCCCCGACATGACCTCTTTCCTTCTGACAGTTGAGTGTGCGTGTTTGATTGCACTGTCAAGTTCAGCCTGCATGTGAGCGCATCCTCCCTTAAAAGCGCCGATATCTTAAAAGCTTTCTGTCCTACGACTGTGTGTGGCTCGATCTGCACAAAATGTAGATGAAAGCAGCAGTTTTTGTGACAGATGTGACTCTTAGTTCAACGATGTACCCTCTAAATGTCTCTCTGCTACTCTGAAATGCACAGCACATTCAAAAGTACAAGGAAATGTGTGTGTGTGTGCGTACATGCAGAGGTTGTGCACGCGTGCATTAGCTACAGCACATCCAGTTGGTGCAGAGCAGACGGACCGATCAGAGCTGTCTAAACCTGCTTAGGGCGAGGATGAAAATGAGATCATGTCCCAGCAGCCTCGTGGTGGGCTCTCCCATTGGTCCTTTACATCATTCAATCATATCCCATCTTTTTTTATTGGTGGTGCAGTACGAGCTTCTGCTTGGCTATTGGCACCTGACCAATTGGCTATCAGTGCACATGGGACTGCAGAGAGGGATTGGTGCTCTGTGGGTTTGGAAATGCTGTGAACCAATGAAGCCTGATCAAAATATATTGAATTAACTGTGAAATCAAGATTGTCTTTTTTTCTTCTTCCTAATAATGATAATAATAATTTCCTAGTTTATATCATTTTAGACAGTGGATAAAATGTTTTTTTTAAAAAGGGAAATATGGAGTGTAAAAGTTGTTATGATTGAGGCTGGTGAGATCTTCAAGAGGAGAGAAGAGAAACAGAGGAAGAGAATGAGAAAAGAAGGAATAAAGTGAAACTGTGGAAAAGAGAGGGAGAAAACAGAGAGAAAGAGAAGATGAGGAGTAGATACAAGAGTGAACACACAGCCTCAGTATGCCTTTATATTTGATGAGCCACCTTACAAGGACCCTGTGCCCCTGGGGCTCCTGAACTCTGCTTCTGTAAGTGCGCTGATGCCCTCACTTTTCTCCCTTTCCCTCCTCCCTCGCTCCTCTTATCATCCTTTCCCCTCCTTCTTCTTGTGGACCTCCTCCCTCTTTTGCCTCCCCATCTTTTTGACTTTTACTCCATCCCTTAGCTCCTCCTTCTATCTCTTTCTCCTTTTTTTTCCTCCTCCTCCTCTCTCTCTCTCTCTCTCTTTGCCTCGTGCTCAGCCAGGCGGCAGCGCACTAATGCACCATGGCACATTCTGCAGCTCCAAGTCACAATGCAACCAGGCTTTGCGCAGTGACCGCACGGCGACCTCCCTCAGCATCGCTGCACACAAGCGCTGTGCTGTACCAGGGCCTGTTTAGGGCAAGGATGGAGGCGATGGGTTGTGTGGGTGGGGGGTGGCAGAGGATGAAGGAGGAGAGGAGAGGAGAGGAGAGGAGAGGAGAGGAGAGGAAGCAGAGTTCTGCCATTGACAGGTATGATCAGATCAAATGACAGTGAGATAAATGAATTGCGAGTAGAGAAAGGCTGAGATCCCCATCTAAATGACATTTTTTGTGCCACATGTGCGTTATCAAAGTGTCAAACCAGGGGAGGTACATGCTTATGTGTGCAGTTGTAGCACATGGAGCATACAACATGAGGAGTACCCCTGTGACTAGATAATTCTCCAAGTCGTGTGTGAATTCTTATACGGCAGAGTGCAAACATTTTGCACATTTCAGTGACCAAACAGCTGAGCCACTGGACAATTAGATTCTTTCAGCCATTATTTACAAAATCAACACATTATCCACAAATATGAGGCAAATCTGGTTATCCTGACTGTTTCTGTTGCCCTTCATCCTTTGGCTGGTCATGCTCTTTCACCCCTAAGGGCCCCTGTCCTCACACCTTCACGTGATCCTGAGCTTTTCCCCACATCCCTCCGACACGTTCCTCTCAGTCCTCACAGCTCAGCGGAAACAACCAGAGGGAAGGAGAGGGAGATAAAAAGGACTGAGACTGTGAGAAAAGGAGAGGGGAGGCCTTAAAGGTCAACGCTGTATAGGTGGAGGGGAAAGGAAAGCAAAGGAAGAAGAGGCACGGCATGAGGAAGATGAAGAAAAGAGTGTGAATATGTTGTATCAAACTAGCTCATGGCAGACCTGTCCCATTTTATTTACTTGTGTGTCGTGATTAATCTCAAGAAGGCAGCACGTCTCTCCTCTGTCAAACCTGAGGGGGATTCTGTCCATCTGTTGGTTGTCACATCTTCTAAGCCGGCCTGCCATAGGCTGCACTCCTGATGATATCAAACTCCACTCCGTTATAATTCACACACTGATCTTTAGCAGTGTTGTTGGAATAAGACAGATGCTTTGGATTAAACATGGCGGAGTTACTCTGATTACAAGAGAAAGCCAGTTTAGCGCGAGTTACATGCTTTGCAGCTACGAGCGTCCTGTAAAGAATCAGCAACAGTCGGTCACTACTTCAACTGGACATCCTCCACATCCAAAAGATTAATCCTGTAAATTAGCATGACCTACTGTATTAGCAAACCAGAGAACTTGAGATGAGCCTCCCACCAGCTTCAGAGATGCTTCCATAAGCAATCTGATTTATAGAGAAATGAAAAATTGAAGAATCTTCACTGCAAAATAGCAGCAGTAGCAGCATTAATATAGCGTATAGGCCAGCATGTCCTGTAACATGGACACTTCAGAAATGCACATTTCAGCAAAAACCCACTGAA
This sequence comes from Scomberomorus guttatus, assembly GCA_038419695.1. NCBI lineage: Eukaryota > Metazoa > Chordata > Actinopteri > Scombriformes > Scombridae > Scomberomorus > Scomberomorus guttatus. Next base: position 16,490,407 of record CM076467.1, read on the forward strand.
AATACTTCTTCAGCACATCAGCACATGTAAATAAAAATGAAATTGACCTTTTTTGGTAGCAGTTTTAATAAGACTTCCTTTATAAACAGTTTAGAAGTTGTATAAGTTTGTTGTTAAAGTGTCCGGCTGGTGAGTCATTTCTCAAGTCATTATAAGCCATCATATCTACAGTTATAAATGTTAATAAGTCATTAGTAGTAAGAATAACAGGCTTTTCATGTTCTATTAAGCCATCAGCAAAAGTTAGTCAGTCATTTGTAATTATAAATGTTATTAATACGTTATTAATAATAGTTTTTTGCAAGTTCATTGAGTCTTTAATTATAAATGATAATAAATGTTAATAATTTCCTAATAAATAAAGATTTCTGGAAATCCACTTTTTTTCTCTTAATGGCTTATAACAGACATATAATGCATTAGTAAATGAATTATTAACCAATAATAAAGCTACTTATTAGCCCTTAAGAACGGGTGCCTCATCAGAAAGTGGTGAAAAAAAGTGGTTTTAAAGTAAAATGACATCTGATCCACTAAAAAAACCTGGTTTTCCAGTTCTAATTTACAGCCTTTAATGAAGTTGTAGTCTGGTTATTTTTGTAGATTTAAGAACAGTATCATCAGTAGCTGACTGATCAGATGGCTGACTAGTGTGATGCACTGCTTTGAGCTTAAAGGTTCTATACATAAGAATTGTGAGGCAATTTGCATGTATATTTTTTTTTATTGCCAATGAGTGAACAGGTTGTAACGTAACTTAAAAAATTAGACCTTCCACGACTTTCTCGGTTGCCTGTGGACTCATTTTCCGCGGAAATCCAAAGGATGTGACGTTTTTGCGTGGTTTTGCCTTTCCCCTCTCCCGTCAACAAATGACAGCACCCATCAAAACAAAAGCTGTGCTAACTTATCCGGCTAGAAACCCCCCGCAGATATTAGCTCTCCATCTCTGTTACCCACCAGGTTGGTTGGTGGCTAGCCGCCTAACCTAACTGCTGCCTAACTGCAGCATTCCCCTATGTCCAAGTCTTATGAATAAACTGACAACAAAGTATTTTCCTTCCTTTAACCTTACAAACTTTGCCGTGACCTCAGAGTTCAGCTGCTTTGTGAACTCACACTCGGGTTGTGTGTAAAGCTGCAAAGATCAACCACTCAGCAGCACCATTAACAAGGTCAAATTTACATGTGCTTTATCCAGTCCTTTTCTATCAGGAGATTGCACTTTAACAGCAGTCAACGATCACTGCTTTGCACTATTAACCTGCACATGAATATAAAGCTTTGAGAGATTAACTGAAATGCAACCACCATGACACACGCTATAGCTGTGTACCCAGTGTGTCCTGTGTGTGCCAACACTGCATGTGCGTGCTGTCACATGGCCTTATATGTGGTATAAGCATTGCATGTGTGTGTGATTGCTTTCCCTTCACCGTGACCCCTTCTAATATGGCGGCTTCTCCTCTTCTATCCAGGTCACAGAGCATTGGCTCGTCCCGGTTCAACAGCAGGGCAACGCTCCACAAAACCCATTGTTCTCCTGACACGCACCCTGATTATACGCAAAATGTGGTGTTGGTAGAGATAACATGACGCGAAAATGCAAATGCAATTGGGACAGCGATACCACAACAGCTCCGGGACAGTCAGTCACTTTATAATGTGTACACACACTGCTTAGACAAACATGATACGACAGGGAATGAAAGACACACATACTCAGGCCTACACGCAGTGTAAATGGTGTTTTTTGCCTGAGGTTTTTTTATCTATTCAATTAAAGTGCTTGTATTTTGCTCATTTTATGAAGCCGGGGAGCTGGAATTAGGCCAACATAAACACAATAAAGGGAGGGGAGGCTGGAGGGAGGTTTGTCTTTCAAACTGATGGATGGATAGACGACTGATCTGATAATCTCATCCTAAAAAACTAACAGGCGTTCTGACAGTTACTTTGCTCTCCAGAGACATACAGCAGCTACAATCACCTAATTACCGCCTTAAATAATTCAGCAGTGTGGCAGCTACATGCAGAAACAGTGAAATCCATTTGGGCTAACAAGACTAAGAGGATATAGCCTCATACCCTGTGTATGACATGCTGATAGTTGTATTATTGATGCTGGATATATAGCTAGATAGTGTTTTATCTAGCTGAACTTAACATGGAATAGATCTAAACTTAACTCCAAGAGTTTGTAATTCACTCATAGATAAATAGCTTTGGTATACTGCTAAATAATACCAAATTAGGATTTGATACCCTAAAGTGAAGTAAAAACCGTTCTAGATATTGCTGATGTCAGGTGAAAGCTTTACACTAACAAAATGAAGAAAAAAAAAGAAGCTTTGTTTTTCAGCTTGACAGCGAGCAGTTTTGACATTATCAGGTTGATTCTGAAAAGTGTTCATAAGTTCAAGAGGTTGGAGAACAATATCTCTTTCAGCAGATGTAAAAAAAACACCAGTGCTGAAAATGCTGTTACAGTTTCAGGCTGTAGAGCAACGAGGACACAAAGTTCACACAAAGTTCTCCCATTTACAAAGAAAACTCCAGTTTAAAAAAGTCACCTAAAGAATGTAAAGCATGATAAAAAAAAATGCTTATTATGAATCTTGTGTACAAATGGACAGTCAGTGCTCATCTTAAAACATGTAGACTCAATCTGCTGCAGTTCAGGCTTATTTATGATGCGTTGTATTTGGCTGATTGGCATCTGCTGTTTTTAATATGGTTCACTATTGTTTGGCTTATTCACAGCTATGCTCCCAGTGACATCCAATCATATTCATGTAGGTGTACAGTGTGGACATTATAACCTCTGTTGTCATCACTCACTTTTACTCTCTGCTGACTATGCTAATGCTTACGCAGTTTGCTGCCGCAGCACCCTTCACCGCCCCAACCTACTCCATACTGTATGTGGTATTTCATATTGTTGATTTAACTAAGATTAAAGTTCATGTATGTTTATTAAGAAGGGATTAGCTCTCAGCAGAACCCGCGTACTGGTATTATGATTTTTAGTCATGTTTCTGAGCATCTGGTGGATGTAAGTCCAACATTCACTCTCCTTTTAGATCTCCTGACAGAAATATCTGGCTCTTTAGCTGATAAGTGCTCCACTTTGTTCACCAGCTAGTCGCTAACTGTGTCTGTGGTCTGTTTGGTCCTGGGCAGGTAACGTACAGTGGGTTTATCAGACCTTTTTTTTGCTGCAATGCTGCAATGCTGATGAGAGCGGTGAGAGTGATGCAAAACAGTAAAGTTGTGAAAACCAAAACAACGAGCTGAAAGACGATAAAACGCTTCATAGAGCTGGTGGGGAACTGAAGAATAGGGTGACTATTATCTGTAGGTTCATCACTATGAGCGACACCTTTCACATTATATGTATTGGACCCATTGTTAAAACAAAAATATTGATCAGAGCAAGTAAAAGTAAAATGACTGACTCTGTTGTGAAAAAGAAGGATAACACTTATTAGATGCAGGAACAAGAACAGTGTCATTTATTATTTCCGCTCTCGTACATCCTGTAAGTCTGTGATTGTGTGTGTCTGTCGGTTGTGTGTGTGTGTGATCCTCACCTCCCCTGGCATCACCTGCAGTGTCGACACTGAGGTCTGCCACCCTTCCTGTCCAGCTCCTCTTACTGGGGGTCTCTGCTGTCTCGCAGCGTCCTGGGTGGTGATGGGACTGCAGTAGGGCACAGAGCGGCGGATTCTGATCCCGTCTGGCATGTTTGGGCTATCTCTGCATTTTCAGCCAAGTTTGCATGCGGACACCTGCTGTGCTGTGTGTATTACGCTCTTATAGTTTGTGTATGTGAGTTTTTGTGACAACGCCACATGTGTTTTTAACATATCCACACATTTCCAAGTGTTTCCCCGTTGTCGCACTTGTATATACATTGACATCAATCGCGGTGGTGTTACGCCATATGGCTCAGAGGCTGTCAGATGAAATGTTTATGACTGGCTGTGTATGTATCCTATTATACCGTATGGGCGCCCTTATATGATCTTATTTAATCTCATTTGAAAATGCGTAGATGCGATATATGTGAGCCTTCATGCGTATACGTCTGTCAAGTGTTGGTATTCATGTGTGTGTGGACCTTCATGTGTTTCAGTTATGTGTTCATACACCCTCAGGGAGGGAGATATGACCCATAAAGTCAGGCTGTGTGAGCATGCTCAGTGTTGCCTCGCCGAGTCGGGTGAGGGTATCTCCAGATGCTTGACCCCGGGTCGCCTTCGCAATTGTGATTGAAGTGTGAAAAGAAGTCTGGGCATGAGAAACCAGGGTTAAATCACACCCCGGACCAGAGTCTGGCTCCTCTGGTTCTCAGGTGCCGTGTCTTCTCACCTCGGATAATGCTAATGTGCGGAGAAGAGACAAGATTTGAAAAGATCCTGAGAGGTTAACTAGGCTGCTTTTCATAAAAGCAAAGGACAAAGAAAGGGTGTTAAAGGCCAACATTGTTTTCTCTCTCCTCTATCATCTCAAACACCAGCGGTTCAGCGTTTTGAAAGCAATGTAAAATTCCCCTGGAGACATTCAGAGGCACGGTATAGGCTGTATACCTGTAGGAAACATCTCCACACATGCAGATATGATAGACAAAAAATCAAGTTTGGCGTGGGTGAATTGAGGGTATTTGGGACATAAGGTCAAATGGGACACTATAACTATACAGGGTTTATTTTCTTGCCTGCTGAGTAAAAATAAAATTCATGAGCCCTAGCTGTGAAACCACATATTCAATTGCACGCTCTCACTGGTGTGACATCACGTAGGTGGACAGGACAAGTATCAAACAGGAAGTTGGCCCTGCAAGGCATGAGGTGAGGAAAATGACATTTGCTTTTTCTAGCTAGTTTTCATTATAAGGTCATAAAATTGTCATAGCTAATATATTGACCAAACCTTTGATGGAAACAGGAATATGATGCGCTTCTGCAACAAAATCAGTAAAAAAATGGAAAAAATTTTTGGAATTAGGTTGTTTTTATTTTGTCCCATCCACCCAAACATGACTTTGGGTGATTGGGACAATGCTAAAAGGCTTTGCTAATGAAGAAAATGATCAACCTTGCAATAGAGAAAGCAAGCTTACACGAGGTGTGTTTGGTTATGTGTTCATACATGCTCAGGGAGGGAGATATGACCCATAAAGCCATGCTGTGAGCATGCTCAGTGTTGCCTCGCCGAGTCAGGTGGGGGTATCTCCAGATGATTGACCTGCTGGCTGCTTTTCATAAAAAAAAGTTTGACATATTGCATGGAAGTAGACACCGACTGTAATTCACACACACATGGTGAATGAAAAAGGACTTATGATGTTGTTAAAGCTTATTTGAAAGCTGAAATGATATTCAATTTACCTAAAAAGTGACTCAGTGGTATTTGTGTGTAGGTGCTGAAAATGCTAAAAATTTGTCAGCAGTATCTCTTTCCTATAAGAACACTGTTAACACCCACAAGCCTGCCACCATATTTTTAAGTTTTCATGTGTATATTCTGTCATGCATTGTGTCTGGATTTTCTTTATAAGCAGGCAATATTGCTACGAAATTACCACAATAACCGAAATGACGATGTCTAAACTATCAATAAACATGTTTATATTTATGGAACTTTTCAAAGTACTTGCAGTCCGTGATTAGAAAGACATATCACTCTTGTGAAGGGTATTTTTCTGTGTAGCTTTGCACATCACCAACTGCACATAATTAAGGTCCAATGTATCGCAGTAAAATACAGCTCATATCGTCAGACCTCAGCAAATCCTATTCAGACGGTTAGATCACACTCTGGGTGAGGGGAAATATAAGTCATGTTGGTTTTTTTGGTGAACTGTTGTATTAAACACAACCTTATTTGTACTTAAACAAACAAACCATTATTTTTAAAGTTGAACGCACAAATTTGCTTTTGCCTTTGAGGCAAGAGAAGGCAACTTCTCAGATTAGCTATAAATAGCCCGTTTCCCACAAAAGAAATGACCATTCTGTAGTGGTATGTAGCCTATTATTTATTATTACTTTCAGGCCTCTAAAAATTCCTTGGATGAAACTAGAAGGGAAAAGATCATAATGCACAGACATATTCAACTGAGGACAATAGGTCACAAGTAGACAGAGATTGAGATTGGATAGCTTTAGAAATTGTTACATTCTATTTTCACAAGTGTTTTATTAGCCATAATAATATTGTATATAAACAAAAGCTTTTCTGTGTGTTTTTATTCGTGTTTTTATTCGTATTTAACTCTGCCTGCCAGTTCACCCCTCTCTTTAGGCAACTCGTTCCTTCCGGGTAGAAAGCACTGCGTAGTAGCAGCGGAGCAAACCGTTGCAAATTGCGGTTGTATTAACCACAGTGTGAGGTTACAGTATGACTTGAATGAATTTAAATTAAATTAAATGACTTAGAGCTTCAGAATTTTATCTATTTAAAGTGACTTTAGCATCAGTGGTTTTAACTAAAAGCCACAAGTAATTAATATTAATGTTAGCTTGTTGGCCTTTGCTTTTATTAAAGCTAGCTAAATTATTGTTTTTGTCAACATAAATTTGCAGCACTGAAATGCGTCCTACAAAACAGGGGATGGACTTAAGGAGAAGAGTCAAGAGCTAAATAGTGTCAGTAAAAACATTTGTTACATGTTGATGAGCTTTCTTTACTTAACGTTAGCTAAATAATCTGTGGTGCTGGCTAGCTAACCAGCTAACGTTACTACTGACTTTAAAGCCTTTTTGCTAACATTTTCTTGTTAAATATTGCTATTAAATGCAATGTAGTCATTCAATTGTAGTTCTAGATAGTTACTGATAGGGGCGGTGTGATCATAAACATGGAAACGACAGCAGAAAATTGGTTTGGTGTGAGCATCAACATTGTAATATAAATTGACGCCCCTGCAGGTAGACATTGCTTTGCTTTAGGGGCCACATGCCACAAAGTTGGGAAAGTGTATCTGAAGTGCTAAAGCTATTATTATTAATTGGTAACATAGTACATAAAGAAAAGTGGACACAATTGGTATTTTGAATGTAGCTGCAGCTATAGATGGAGATGCAGATGTTGGTACCATCCTCATCCTCCTCCTCGTCATCTAACTGCTCCCTTCCCGGTTCCCTCTACCCTTCAGAGGAGCTGCATGCTTTTATATCACTGTGATGGTGCTCTCAGGCAGTGAGAGAAAATGACATCTCACCTCACCCATGCACACAACGAACAACACAGGCTTTTAAAAACCTCCCTGGTCCTTCCCTCAGCTGTGTCCTGTCCAATATTACACTGCCAGCCAAAGAGCTGCGCTCCCTGCTCTGCTCTGACCTAATGGGCTGTGAAGCAGAGAAGGGAGGGGGCACTGACTCTGTCTCACCTCGATGTGTGTTTTCCCTCTTGTCCGTGACTGTCTTTCCCTATTTTTGGTTTGATTCCTCTATTTCGTCCTCTAAAAACAACAAATAGATTCACTGTTAGAGACCAAAATACACACACATATGCACCCACTGGAGCAGAGGTAAATGTTTGCAGCTCAGATATCCAGCTGTTTGGATGGACAGAGAGCGGTGGGGGGAGCGGTGAGACAGATAAAGATGGAAGAAAGAAATGAAAGGATCAAAATGAAAAAAGGGGGAAAGAGCAAAGACAGTGAAAAAGACCCTCCTTCACTAATACAGTAATTATATTGAAAAAAGTGCTTCATCTGTAAGGACCAGGACGTTACAATCATACAGGCCCACATCAAGGAAACAGCAGTAAAAGCAATGGCCTCAACCTCAATTTTGTCAAGAGCTTTTTTTTTTCTTTTTGTTGCATCTCATGACTTGTCTTAAACCTGTGCCAACTTTGACTTGGATCAGTCTTGATCTTGGTCTCGATGGGATCCTGGCAGTACACTTCTCTGCCTCTTTGATCATCATCATGATAAGCTGTAAGACGTGTGAATCTTTGTATATTTTCTGCCCTGTCATGCTAAAATGTTACTGGAAAAATGATGGGTTTTACCATTTTTTTGTGCACTGATTAAATGGACACTTTTTTTGAAGATAGAGTGCAGAACAGGTTTGCAGATGCTTACAAACCTCCCATCCATTAATTTTGCATGTTGCCTAAACTAAGACTCAATTTGCACCAGTCAAGATGGTCTTTTGCAGCTCTGTCATGTCTGCCATCAGATTCCTCAAAGCCCACCACTGTCATCTGACCTAAACCAGTCCGGTCTGGTGCTCGATGATGGACTGTCAGTCAGTCAGAAACAGAAACTTTGGTGCGACAGCTGTACGTCACTGTCATGTGTTGGAGGAGTTGACCGCACAGCCAGAATCAATAAACTGGTGCACAGGAGCAGTGATCCCAAGAGAAGCCCTTTAGTGGCCTTAAAATCAAACTGCTCTCATGGAAGGCTCCCTCTCCCCTCTGTGTTTTCAGCTGGCAAGGCACACTGGCAAAGATAGCATCATTAGACCACTCAGCTCAGCCGAAGACATCATGAAAGAGATCTCATGATGGATGATAGTGGGACTGAAAGCTCAGACTCTCAGGGATGTTTGCCTGCAGGACACAAAACAGCAGCACTTCAGGAGCAGGTCCAGCTCTGTGGTCAGAGTTCGAGGACGATGCCCGGCCAAAGGAGCCCTCTCACATCAGCCTGTTTTGTTAGAGATCTGCGGGCTAAAATGACCTGACAGGGCTTGATGCATTTGCAGCCTGGCACATAAGCGAACTGAAAACGCAGAGCTATTTTTGCTGATGTTAATTTGCTCCGTGTTAGGGCCCCGGTTCACAGCTCGGTCAGCCTTCCCTGATACTATATTCCCGTTTGTTTCAGTAAAGGTTCTCCCGTCACATCGCATTTAGGTCGAGATGCCTGTGAACTGTGAATGCACTGCGCGCTGGGACTCGGCCACGCTGGGGCTTCTGGGTCCTGGAGTCCGACGGTTTCAGTGAAGGTCTCCCCATGTTGAGGGAGTTGTTAAATAATTTCTAAGTTTTCCTGGATGATGAGGATGCTGATTGAAGAGTAGTATTAGTACAGGTAATGTTTTTTTTTTTTTTTAAATCTTTTAATTTTCTTAATCTTTCTTCTTACTGCAGGAATGAAGGGAAAATTAAAGCAATCATCTTTGAAATTAGACTCAAGTAAATAGCTTGTAAAAAGATTTTAATTTTTTAGCAATTAATAAAATATTAACAAACTGTAGCATGCAATGAACTATATGAATCTGACAAAATTGATTCAATTCTTTAAAATGTGTAAAAGTATTTAAATTTGAACTAAGTTGTTGAGTTAAAAATACATAAAAATGTCACAATAGCACCAAAAATATATAAATATTGTCTATTTTTTTAAATTGTATTTTTAAGAAAGAAAAATACACTCAATTGTTTTATTGTCAGTATAAATTATTATATTTGTAGAAGTGAAAAAGTACCTGATTTGTGCAGTTGTATCCAACAAGCATCAGCAGCAGACTGAGTGTGTGTCCTCTAAGAAAAGGCAGCAGGGTCTCCTGTCTTTATACCAATCCCTCCTCAGCACGCAAGCTGATCCCTTCATTCATTCTCCTTCTTGTTATCTCTGATTTCATGAATAATTCATCACACAGTCAGAACCACAATCGAGCACGCTAATTGGTGCCTCGTTTTTTTATCATCATCATCATTATTATTATTATTATTCCCATCTCTGCTGCATGTGATTAAACATGAAATTAAATTAATGTGATGGTGACAAAAATATTTTTCTAATAGCCCCGCATTAACCCTCTTGCTAATTTGAAAACAGATTTAGGGAAATTAATTTCAAATTTAAACATGGTTTGTGAAGGGGGGAGTGTTGGGAGGATGGGAGGGGGGCAACTCCAAACAGCTAATTTAAGTATTAATTTGTGTAATCCTTTGTGTAAAGCTCAATTTATTTGCCAGTGGAGATATGCTAATATTTCATTTCAAACTAGTGGAGAGAAGTGATTCAACAGCGGTTAAAATAAAACATTAATGAATAATAACTAAATATTGAGAACTAATTCTGATCAACATCTTGGCGTTATGTTTACTCTTCTGTTTCAAAAATAACAGTCACATCAGACTTATAGCAGTGTTGTTCTTTAATTGCCTTTATTGTACTTTTTAGGATTTCATGTCCATTGTTTGTTTTTTTTAAGTATTAAATTGGCATTCTAGTGGTGCATACACAACAGCATTAGTGTGTGTGTGTGTGTGTGTGTGTGCATGTGTGTGTTCCTTTAAAACAGCCAGGAGCTGAGTGTGTGCCTTACAGTGAAGCGGTTAAACGGAGGTTAACACGTGCTGAGGCAGAATACAAACATAATTAGGTCACATTAAGTTCACGACTGAGTAAATATCTTTCCTAAATGTGTTTGTTGTCCCTTCTTTTAGATTTCCCAGATGTGATTGGTTTGCAAGGTTTGAATCGAAGTCAAGGTTGTTGTAATAAAAAATACACAACATGCAGAAGTTACATTTAAAATTGATGTAACATCTACACTTACTACTTCATGCTCAAAGGCCCACTGGTTTACTATTTTATCTTCTGCATGTACAGGTATGCTATACATGGAGGCAATAAACCAGTTGCACAAATCACTTCAGATGCAACGACTATGCCAAGTCTTGTTTCTATTTTTCCGTCATGCTGCTGCTTGGTTAAAATATGAATAAATAAATAGTCATAGTCACGGTTTCAGCATCATATAAATACACTATTAGATGTCAAGCAGACCTCAGAATTTATCTATTGGACAATTCTATTCTAGAGTATTTTTTTCATTGTATGACAAAATATTGTCACCTAAAAGGGCGACCTACACTTTTTGCAGCTTTCAACCACAGCAAATGAGAGTATTTAGCTCAGTTTCTAGGATTGGGGCTGAAAATCACTCCCGCGTTCACTCACTCCCTACTCCCTACAGATACACAATAGTTTACTCAATAGCTAGTGAGCAGCCGATTGAGATTTTGGTCACTTACTAATCATCATTTTGTGTCATAATTAAGAGTTTTTAATTCTAATTTTAAGCATTCTAAAGAGAATTCTAGAATAGAATTGTTCACACTTCTAGAGTAATTAATTCTATTTTAGAATATTCCAGAGAGAGAGAATTCTAGAATATAATCGTTCAAAGTCCTAGAGTATTTAATTCTATTTTACATAATTCTAGAGAGAATTCTAGAAGATTGTTCAAAGTTCTAGAGTATTTAAGAATTCTAGAATAGAATTGTTCAAATACAGTATCTAGCATATTTAATTCTATCTTAGAGTATTCTGGAAATAATTCTAGAATAGAACTGTTTAAAGTTCTAGAATATTTAATTCTATTTTAGAATATTCTAGAGAGTATTCTAGAACATAAATTCTAGAGTATTCTGATATTTTAGAGTATCGTAGCACAGTATGACACACTGATTCAAAACATATATTAAGCTTTATAACTACCCTGAATCTATTGGTCTGTGTTGGCAGTGCAGAGTCACAGAGGCCACCTCTGGACACCTCCTTCCCTCAGGAGCAGGTGAATAAGATGCGTTCCGATGTGTTGGAAAAACACTTGTAATAGTCCAGGTGTATGAGAGAATTGAGGACCGAGACCTGCAGTGCTACTGAAAAGCGGGCATCACTGCGCTGGAGTTTGCGTCAAAACACATTAAAATATACCTGCAGCAATGAAAAAAAAAGCCCTTGCTCTCACTCTCTGTTTCTCTTTTTCCTTCTTCTTCCATCTGTCAGGCAGCAGCAGCAGCAGCAGCAGCAGACAGTTGCCATGGCAACAGAAGCAGATGTTGAGGGTTTTCTCCTGTGTGATGGGATGTGAACTATTGACCTCTGCCTTAAAAAAAGAGAAATGGCAGTAATGGATATGGATTTATGAGTGTATGTGCTGTAGCTATCTTGCCTCTAACGCAGCTTGGCACACCATATGCCACTGTATGCATCTTTTATGATGTGGGCCTACTTACTTGCAGGGGTTGGACGGTTTCGTTCGCTCATGGGCTCTGGGGCTTTGCAACAGTACACACACCTCCTGAACGTGATGACATATAGGAATCTTTTATAAGCAACGGGCTCACGAATCACGCTCTAGACAGGGATTACTTATACGAGTATATTGAGAAAAAAAAAAAACAAGACACTGTTGTCCTGGCTTACATATGAATAAAATGGCCTAACCTGCTACATGTGACTCATACAGCCAAACCGACTGTGGACCTAATTTGACAGACTAGGATGCATATATGCATTAATGGCTGCTGGCACGACTTGAGTCACAGCAATGCTACAGTAACCACAACGGCCTACTTCTGCATGCTTTCCACAGGCTACGACATGCAGACTGCAGGCTTTGCTTTGACGTTTTACATACACAGACACACACTTGACCGGCTGTTCTTACATTACTGTCTCATATTGTTTAGCATTTACACCACTGTTTTTGCAGCAGACCAACATTGTATTCTGTCAAGTAACGCTTCATTGTTTGTGCACAATCATTCACACAAGCTACCTAGTATTGTTAAAAAGTGTTAGAACTGGCCTCAGGCTGCACTGTAGAAATAAACAACTGATTATAAGATGCCTTTTAATGCTTTATTTGCTTTGTTTATTTACTCTTGTTGTTGACAACTTGTCTTTGAGTGAGTCCTGGCCATTTAATTGGTGGTATAAAAATTTAAATAATCTGAATTAAACTGAAGTAAAGTGAGTTGCTAAAATGTTCATTTCAAATGTTGCATTCATGTGTTTGGACCAACAAGTTCTCCAAATTAAACAACCAAATACGTGACCGTGTGCACTCCAGGACGACACATAGGGCCATTTTCTAATCTGGCGCCCCTACTGGCAGTAACCAGCAGGAAAACATCATTTGTGTTTTCCAAAACCATTACAAATCACTGTGTGACAACACTATAGTTAAGGTCTGGTTAGGTTTAGGTACAAAAACTACTTGGCTTGATTTAGGGAAAGATCATGGTTTGGGTTAAAATGATCACTTTGTTAAGGTTAGAGAAACATGGTGTGGGTTAAAGGCATTAGCACAGAAAAGGAATTTAAATTATTTATTAGTAAATTATTTGTTGAGGACACATTTTGGCTGCAGCGAGGCTCTATACGGGCCTTTCCCGAGACAGTGGCCCGAAGTCTGCAAAGCAAAACTTCCACTGCTCACGCAGCTCTGGAGTGTGTCCAAGTCCTTCAGCAACACATGCAGGCACTTCAGGAGAACGATTCAGTAAAGCAGCTCGTGGACAAAGTTAAACCCTGTGCAGCCAGCAACAATCTTGAGATGCCCCCTCCCTCCAGGACATGATTTTATTGATAACACTGCCACCGTGCATTTATTGCTTGTGTATTCATTTCAGTCACTTTGTATGTGTGTGGGAATCTGCGTGTGTGCGCGCACCTTGAATATCGTCCGTGAGGCTATGAAGGAGAGTCTCATAACTAAAATAGAGTGGAAAAAATGTCAGACTTTGCTAGACAGCTTTTCTCTGAGCCATTCGCTCAGAGGAAATCATTTCTCTGTTATTTACTGTGGAGAGGCAACTTTGAGGACAGTCTCGGTCGGAGGTTGGATTGGTGTGTGTATACTTTGCGTGTTGAGTCGTGTACTCAGCAGTGAGTCCCACCACAGCCGGCCTGTTCTGTTAGCCTCCCCACTTGTGCTGTCAGTGTGGTTTGCAAAAATGCACAAAGAGACAAACACCGATCACCTCTATTATGGGCCCGGCCACTGAGCCAATTATGTCCTCCCTTCCAGTCAACCAACCCCAAGGCGTCTTATGCCCCATTTCCAACTTCTGACCTCATCTTCATAACCTTGCATGTCCATTTGGACTCATCATGGAATTTCTTTCATTCTTTGTTTCATCACACTAAAGCCTTTTTGGCCCAACTGCCAATTTCTGGAAAGGAATTCATGTTTTGTTCCAGTACTGACTTTGACTCCTTAACTGTACCTGCATCCATACAGTCTAAAGAAGCAGAAAAAAACAGGACAGCTGTTGGGAACAAAGGTCATGTACCTTTCAGTTTAAACTTGGTGGTTGAGGGATTTGTTTTTATATCCTTTGTAGGAGCAACATCCTGCTCAAGGACATAATAAAAGACACACTGGGTGCTGCAGCTTGAAGTGGTGATCTTACCATTACAGGGTAATCTTGAGGCCATCCTACTAGTCAAATATGAAGTTTTTTGTCCTGGTACAGATCTAAATGGCCTTCTCAGAGGAAGAAAGGAGTGGTATTCATTGGAAAAAGGTGGCATTGACTCAAAAATGTTTGGTGCCTCAAAAAGTAAACAAAATTGTTTAAAAAATAGAAAATAACTTGTAATAATTACCAGTTATAGTCACAATCTGTTCTGTTTTTGAGATATAAGTACACTGGAGAACTTCATGTAATGTTTTCATTAAGTCATTTGGCTTGGTAAGGTCACTGTAGAGCACAGAAAAGCTGGAAAAATGATAAAAGTATATATGTATTTACACACTGTGAATCATTGTGAGTCTTCAACAAACAATCAGTCTCTAACAATTTGTTTAGGTCAACTCAAGTCAGGGTTCAGAGTGATTTGTAGAATACCAAGCCAACCACGCATTGTGAAGTAACATAAAGAGGATGGAAAGAGTAATAGAAACACCAACAATATAAGAATGATTAGCAGCTAATAACGACTAAAGGTCACTGTTTTGCCTTGAGTTTCAATCCTACTTGGAATGTCGTAATACAAGTCATGAACTGTGTGTTGTTGGACATTGGACCTTTTATCAAGAAGAAAAGGCTCCTGGTCTATGAGGAATAAAGAAAATCTACTGCATTTTCCCCAGCCTTTCAATGAATGGGGAGGTCTGGAGACTGAAGGGGCTATGGAAGGTGTTTAACTTCATCCTGATGTTCATGAAGCAGACGTGAAAATGGATGAAGAAAAGTGGCATCACGTCCTGTAAAATAGCTTCAAACTGTGTTACGACCGCACAGAGAAATGATCTGACCTGAAGGCAACCTTTGGCTCTCTGCAGATGTAACCTGGTCTTGAAGGAGATAAAATGACGACGAACAACTAATCAGATCATGTTTCTTTATACTTTTACTGCTCAGCAAAGGTTGTTTTTCAGGTTGCGTGTCCTTGTGGCCTTGGATTCAAGTTGTCTCCGAATCCTGCAATAACACGCGATTTCGATGCTGAGCTACAGAGGTGTTAGGGCAGTGCTGTGGTAAATCTTTCACAGTATCTGTTGTGACTTTTTAACCACGCAGTTAGTTCATAACTGGGCATGCACTGCAGCAAATCTCAATCTTATGAAGTCATTTTTGTCCAGAAAGTCTTTTTTATTTTACACAAAGAGAAAGAATCTACATTTTCAACCTGTTTCCAATACAGATCAACTCATTTCAAGAATTTTTCTTACCTTTCATTTATTTATTAGGGTCAGCACATATTAATTAACATAAATATGATATAAATGTGTCCAACTGAGCCAGAAGGCACATTTTTATCTGCAGTCCCTGGGCAGGTTAATGTTATACAATAAAAGAAACATCATCCAAAAGAGGAAACAAGTTGAATGAGTGGAAATGTGTGTCAGAATCTTGAAACAAGACAGAATAAAGCAAGTTTCTGCACTTATGTCAAGAAAACGTATGGTACAATTGATTAAAAAAAGGTTATATACATAATTTTCCTTATTTAAACCTAATTAAAAAAACAATATATCTCACTAGATATTTTTCCACATTTTTCAAGGATAGGGTGTCATATGTTGTAAAGCCTTTTGAGGCAAATTTGTAATTTTAGGTTATATAAATAAAATTGATTTCACTTGTGTGTGGAGTTTTTGGTTTTTGGGTTGTTTTTTTGGGGGGGGGGCTACCTCTTGTACACTATTATTTCTCCAGATAGCATTGAGGCTGCAAACATGGTCTTTTTCAGACATTTGCATGCGCACACGCTGCACACACTTGACCTAAGCAGAAAGAAAATAGTCCCTCCAAGATTGACTTCATTATACATACACAATTAATCTTTAATCTGCTCCTCACCTCCATCCAGAGCTGTGACTCCCACTCTCTGCCGGCCCATCAAACTTTCATAAGGGTAATCGAGATAAAGCCAAAATGGAATAACTGCTCCTTCCGTATAATCCCGGAGGAAAGGTGGAAGAAAACGTTTTCAGGGTGTTACGAGGTGCCAGACGGCTCTCTGAATTAGCCTTTGCACCCAAATGTGGAGCCCGACCATCCACTGACTGGTATCGAGTGTAAGTGTTTTCCAATAGAATATTCTACGTGTGCCTGAGCGGATGGTATGTATGTGTGTGTATGTGTATGGGCCTGTGTGTGTGTGTGTGTTTCCTGATGTTTGGGGTTAGGTCTATGCTGCCTGAACTTGGACATTATGTACTAACACATTGTGGAAAATGTTCTTTTTTCAGGAGAGATTAAGAAAGTCAGGAGTTCAGATGAGGTAAGCAATGTCTCCTTTTTATTGCGGCAGTTAGGAGTGTGCGTGCGTGTGTGTGTGTGTAATAAGTTTGTACAGCCATGTAATTCCCTGCTAGTCTGTCATATGTTTTTTTTCCCCCTCAGTCTTATATAATGTAGCTCTGATAAGGTGAGCAGGTCATCCAAGGATCTGCAGGATCAGGCTCCCTGAGTGTGCGTGCGTGTGCGTGTGTGTGTGAAAAGAAAAAAAATACACGTACAAAACATCACGGCATGATGTGAATACACAAAAATAAACGCTGCCCAAGGGTGTACATTCATGCATGTGTGCATCTCTGCAGTGCATCCACATGCATTAAATAATGAGCAAAACACAGCATGGAGTTCATACTGTACAGATAGGACACTGTGTTCACCGCTAGAGAGCGCTCATCGTCTGTGAACTTTTGACCCCCGCTGCTGGGCATTCATACAATATCACATCTGTTATTACGTGATCTCGCTTTGATTAATTAGGCGAACACGATGGTACGCACTGACTCTATCACCCTCCCGAATGAGGGCAGACCAAGACGGACAATTAAAGAGGCAAAGCAAACGGGGAAGTGATGCAAATCGACAAACTATGAAACAGAGGAGAAAGAGAGAAGAGAGAGGGAAGGGGAACGTGGGTGGAGAAGGGAGAGAGGAGCTGATAGGTGTTCTCATAGATAGGTCGACACTCAAAGACATGCTGCTCTGACTGTGTGGATTAAAATACACAGCTTTCTTTCACATCTGACCCCAGATCTGTGCATCTATCCTGCTTTCTGCCACATCAATTTTTTTCCTTTTTGCCCACGTTCTTCCCTGCCAGGCTAAAGTCACAGCTTCGATTCTCCTTTTCCCTCTTGGGTGTCTTCCTCCTCCTCCTCCTGCCCTCTTTTCTCCTGCCGTTCTTCACCCTTCAGGCGTCTCCCACCATGAGCTGATCAGAGGGCGCTCGCTTAGGACCAGAACTGTTCATCATCATCCCCTCTTCTTGCATCCTGACCTTCCGCTGAACTTGCCTCATAGTGCGAAGGAGGCCACTGAGGCAGAGAAGCACAGTGTCAAAGACGGGGTGAAAAAGCTGCGGGTTCAACTTTCTCACATCCTCTGGCTTTCAGTTTGGATCCTGGCTGGACTGCAGTACTTTTGAACTTGCTTTCCACCATAGTGCAGAAGGTTTTTCAGATAATTTCCCTTTAATATAGAAAATTAAATGTTTTCAAGATCGGTCAAGACTCATGACAGTGTTCCTCTTTGCACCAAATGTCCAGAATGTGTTTAGGCAGCTTATCTGAGAACAAGTGCAACCAAAAATATTTGTCGGACATCACAGAGGAGAGCTTCTGCCTTTTGCACATAGTAAAAAATACAATATTTTATTCATGCTGCAAGATACACAGCATGTCGCTTTCATTGTCAAAGCCCTCCTCAGATATCTCACTGAATAAATAAAATCCATATATATATATTTCTTTTACAGCGAGTGGAAGTAAACCCATCATATCTGCTTGATGTCTTATGCGATGGCTTGTGCATGTATCTTGATAAAAGAGTGAATTACAGCCCTGAAAAATGATTCTCTGTGGAGGAATCATAACTCATTCAGCCATAAGAGGGAGGCTAAACACATAAAAGATCAAATACAGTATGCCTGCTGTACATACACGGTTAAATGTGGTGTATGAAATTGCTTTAGATACAGGTTGAGTTAAAATTTTGCCACTGTAAATGTTTAAAATGGGTGTTTTTTTTCATTATTGCAGCATCTTTTTCACAATTATAATCCCAGCATTTGGAAAAAGCTGTGATACACAACCTCAAAATATGTTAAAATACCCTTCATCATCTGCATGCTGTCAAATTTAAATGAAAGAAATTAAAGGTAACTTCAACTTCAGTCTATAGTTTTTATATTTGTGCAAACTCTTGAATGTTTTAGTGGAGTATACATTTCACTCCGCTCATTTAGGTTCTTTACTGTGTGCCATGCTGGATATGAATACTGTGAGTTTGATTTGCAATACGCTCTGACAGCTGCTAGCACAGGACTCGATCAACCAATCCTCTCTGCCGCCGCCAGCCTCTCGGCCAATAGGACAACATGGCACCCTCGGGGGGTGTGTCTCATTAGCTAGATTCCAGGACCTGGCTCTGGCCCACTAGACGCACTCAGCCGGAAAGGATGCAGTCCAGAGGGGGATTCATCATCTGCAGCATCGTCTCCTCTTCTTCCCTCTGCGTCTCCCCTCCCTCTTCAGGAGAGGAGGGGGCGGGGGGGGGGGTGAGGAAGAAGAACACACAGAGAAGCACGAAACTGACAGAATTTTGAAAAATTTCTCTCTAGTTTTTGTTGAAAAACAGTTTTTAGTGCTGCGATTTCCTCAATTCACACACCAACAGTCGATGCTTCTTCCAAGATCAGCTTAAGTTTAAGTGTTTGTTCTCTCAGACAGGAACGTTTTGTGCTTTTGTGGCCCTACAACTATACTTGGTGCAGACTAAATAATAGTTTTTGAGGTTAAAGTTGTTTTTTTCTTCATAAAATAAACAGGTATTTTTTCCTTACAATATGTATTTTCGTAGTGAAACCAGTAAATCAGAATGAACGATTCGCTCATCAACAGTCAATGCTTGTTTATGTTTTTAAGATCAGCTTAAGTTTAAGTGTCTGTTTTTACACAGATGTCTGGCCACCTCTTTACCCCAGCAGGAACATTTTGTGCTTTTGCAACTATTTTAGGTACAGACTCCAGAGGGCCTGTGCAGGACCATGGGTTTATGTAACTGGTCGGAGTGGGCTATCTGATTCTGAAAGGCTACTGTTATCTAAATGTACCTCCTGGGAGGTAGCTGCAGATCTGTAGCCCCTAATGGTCCATCAGGTTTGATATAAATCCTTACCCTTGAGGGACAAGCGTTGACCTTTGCAGCCATCATCATGCAAATATCTATCTGTCCGCTACAACGGAGGCCAACTCGGCCTTTGCCAGCTACTCCCTGATCACTGACATCTACAGAAAAAGGAGTGAACAAACTTTATGTCCCAAAGTATTTTGGGAAGTCGGAATAAAATACACAAGAAAATGAATTACAAATAACAGGTGGCTTATTAGAAAGTTGAATTTGAGGAATTTACATAATTCAAGGTGAATCAACAGATTAGGTTGTCTTTTGTCAATAGACATAAAAGAAAAAGAAAAAGAAGTTAAAATCAAACCATCAGAGTGACAAAAATGAACATTCAAAGCAAGACACACTTTGATTAAAACTTATTCAGAAAGACAGCTCACATGAATGAATCAACCTCCAACACAGCGAACAAAGTAATTATGTTTTTTGAGAATAAAATCCTTTTTGTTTATCAAAATACTGACTTCTACGTAATTTTTTTTCTCACAATGGATGTTTTCTTTATAATGAAACCCATATATTTTTACACCTCCACCCAAAAGCACAATCAGAACATGATTTATCATAAACTACCACCAGACTGCCACGCTAATTACGGCGAGTCAAAAATAAACCTGGAGTATTAAAGCCACTTGAATATTAATGGAGGTGTTAAAGCGGAATCACATTTATTTCCTTCCTGGGTCAAGTACTGAAAAGACAAAACATTGTTGGAAAGACCATTATTCAAATGAGAGTGCACAGACCTTAATAGAAATCAGCCAAACCATTAACTTCTGTTTTACCACAGCCTAGTAATTTTGTTTCCAACATTTGTAGACATGATTGACTGTGCCGTTCCTGTCTATTGTAGTGCATGTAAATGTGGCCCCATCTATATTTCCCAAAAAGCCTCATTCAGGACCTTAAAAGGCTCCAAATAAAGATAAATCAGGGTTACCATGTTGCCTTAATCTGAACTAATGCCAGCTAAAACCGAAATGAGTGCCCAAGAGTGGTTTCATCAGTCACTGTTTGCACCATTCAGAGTGACAAAGCTGATATGTAGCAAGGATTCACCTCTGAACTAGCAGATATAGCGGTGATTTTTTGTTTCCTGAAGAGACGGTTTATGGCCTTGAATGGAGAGAAGAAAGAGCGTGATGGCTGTCGGTGTCATAGTTCACTTAAAAAACACATTTCACATGTTCATCCTTTTCAAATGCTCACGCTTAAACCCTTCTGACTTGGCCGTTAGTCAACTTTTACATCATCACTTCGACCGGCTGAGGTCAAGGAATGTGTTTTTTTAAAAGAGATTTTAAAAAAACATCAACGTACTGTGTGTCTTCTTGTTCCAGCACTTCACTGAAGCTATGAAATGCCTACATTAAGTGAAATATTCAAACCTAAGACACCATATTTTTTAGGCTACATGAAAATCAAAAGGTATTCTGAATGTCTAATGCATCTTGTCAAAAAATAGGTTTTCAGAGATTCGCTTTCTTGCTGAGAGTTAGATGAGAAGATTGATACTATTTTTATGTCTGTATGGTAAATACGAAGCTAAATGCAAAGCTGGAGCCATGGTTAGCTTAGCTTAGCACAAAGACTGGAAATAGGGGGAAACAGCTAGCCTGGCTCTGTCCAAATGTTACAAAATCTGCCTTCTAGCACCATTCAAACTCACTGATTAACACATTATATCTTGTTTGTTTAATCCATGCAAAAAAAAAAAAACAAGTATAAAAACGACATGTTGTGGCTTTATGGGGGGTTATGTGCTCTTGTGCTCTCATGTGTCTCTTTGCTAAGATAAGCTAACCGGCTGCTGGCTTCATATTTACCATACAAACATGAGAGTAGTATCTAACTGTCTATCTGTTTAATAATGTTTGGCTGTGCAACAAGCGTTTTTGATGATGGACCAAAACTTTTTGTCTTGCACAGTAGACGAGGTTAAGAACAGGAACAGCCTGAAACATTTTAAAATTAAATTTGCACTATGTAATCAGTCCCAGCTTATGATCAATAAATCATCTGCTGTTTTGCTATAAATGAGATGTGCGGTGATAAATCTAAGGGTTTAAAAATGAAAAGGGGTGTTGCTTATTACATATTATGGCCGAGTTTGTGTCGGATACCTGATATCTTTAAAACATTATGCAAAAATATGTCTGCATCAACTGCAATTTAACAACTTTTTTTTTTTCTTAATTTCTCCCCTTTAAAACCAGCCCCACCCTGCAGAGATGATCAAAAAAGCAGGGATCCATCTTGACACAACACCCTCTCATCTTGCCTCTAAAGGCGGCTCACAATGAATGGACAGATTAAAAAACATTGCTGCCATGTTTGATACAGACCAGCACTCATACTCCATAATTATTAGCCTGATGATTGCACACAAGTGTTTTTGGATGTTGCATCTGGCTCCGTGGATGATGGAAGTTGTTGTATGTATCCACTTTCATTTTCCTGGCTGTCAAAAATTGCATTCTGAGAAAGCCGTACTCCTCTCATCAAGACTCATAATTTACTTGTCAAAGCGGGAGTCCTCTCAGCGTGCGGGAGGCTCCCTGGGGTTATAATTGCGAGAAGGTTTGGTTCTCCTGAAATGCCTCCAGTCAAGATGGAGCACAGGCCTGCTAGTCAGGCTTTGTGTACTCTTCCTTTTAAAAGTAGCCACTTACACAGAAAATTGTAAAACATGGTTAAAAAAAAAACATTTGACTAGCTTCACTATACTTTCACCATCAACTCCCTGTCATTAGTGACTCTCAACACTGATCATTTCAGTGCTCTGAGAGTAATCTCTACACTGACACAAGGTCCCCATCTTGTGGAGAGAGTGTGTAAGTCAGTCTTTCATGAGTGGTGACAGTGCAGGTCAGCTAGGGTTCATCTCAGTAAGCAGTATGTCAAATTAAGTTAAGTACTGTACTTAAGTACAATTTTGAAGTTGAGTATTTCCATTTTCTGCTATTATATATTTCTGCTCAGTTAAATATTGTACTTTTTACTCCACTACATTTAGATTTCACATTAAAAACACATGATTCGCTTATAAAATACAGTGCATTGTGCAAAATTAACGTTGTCACTGAGGCACTTAGTCATGTTTCAGATGTCTATGAGTTGTTTGCAGTTTTTAACACCCTCTAAACTTCTCAGATATATTTTTTATTAAAGTCCCCCTCCACTAAAAAATGGGTTTCGCTTATTGTTACTTCAGTTGGATGTTTGAGCTTCACTGTGCAGAGTAGATTCATCTGCTGAAGGGGGAAAGTTTCTCTGTGCTCTCCGTAAATCTGAGTTTAAGGCATTATACCTACAAGCAAGATTTGTGACATCACAACTAGTCTGGAGAATGGCCTTTACAGTGAAGCAGGAGACATCTTGTGTCCAGCAATTAAACTTTTGCATTTGCATTTTTTTCAATGAGGGAGAAGGAGTAGGTGCAATCTTAAGGATTTTGGTTAGATAATTGAACTTCTTTTGTGAAAACACCGTTTTTTTTGTCTTAAAACATGTCTGGAGGAGCCCAAAGAGGTAAAACTCTCCAGTATTTCACTAAAAAAGCAACAATTAGTAATGAGTCCAAAAAATAAACAGAAATTTGTGTAGAAGAACCTTGTTTTATTTCTTTCATACTCCATTAATCATCTCATGACCCCTAAGATTCATCCTGTGACCCCCAGATTATGAACAACTAACCTAAAGTACTTTCACTTAAGTAGGATTTAAAATGCAGTACTTTCACTTGTAATGGAGTATATTTACATTGTGGTTTTGGTACTTTTGCTTAAATAGAGGATATAAGTACTTCTTCCACACTGGTTGAATTTATTAAAAAATGTTCACATAACAAGATGAAAAACATTATCTTACATGATAAATACATAAAGTCTTTTCACAGTTCTACACCAGAACCTGCTCTCTGCTGTTCAAAGCAGCTATATCCTCCATCTTCTCAAATAATCCGTCAGTCAGAGAGTTGCTTTTCCTACTGGTCAGCACGTGATACCTGCCCCCACATCTCTCTACGAGTTCAATTAGCTCCCCGTTCCTCAGGATGTGCTGCTCTGCGCTCACCCCTAAAGTTTCCCCCCATGTGAACAGCACCAGTGTGCGCTGCCAGATCTCTTCCCCCAGCAAACTCATGTGCTCCTCCACTGCTCTCCTGTATTTCTTTGTGCAGGTCAAGAAGGCCGGCATGAGCAGGAGGACGACGT
This sequence comes from Scomberomorus guttatus, assembly GCA_038419695.1. Lineage (NCBI taxonomy): Eukaryota > Metazoa > Chordata > Actinopteri > Scombriformes > Scombridae > Scomberomorus > Scomberomorus guttatus. The sequence continues at coordinate 16,514,043 of CM076467.1, forward strand.
GAGGTCCTGGGCGACACCAGGAGATACAGTCAAGAATGCTTTTCCTTTGCGCCGCATTGGTTGGATCTGGTCCGTCTCGCCACTTCAAACCGAACGGTTCTGCAACAGCGAGACGCCGTCCAGCTATCTGACCTCTCCAAGGCCTGAATGTAGACCCGTTGAGTTTGGACACCTCTCCGCCCAGGATGGTGACAGCAGCTGGGGAACGAGACGACCAGCTCTCCCCTAACACCACCACCCTTAAATAAGTCCCAGGACTGTTCTTTGAGCTTCTGTGACCCTGACTTGAAGATAACACCTTGAAATCTCTCATGACCTTTGCACTTTCCAGTTCCTTTTCGGCCTTCTCCATTCCTTTGAGTGTTTCTAGGTGACAGTTATTGCTTTCTGCAGCTGATGAAGCTGCTTTCGTCCTCTGAACCTCCCTATCCTTTCCATCTTTATCTGATTCTCTTCCTTTTCCCTTTTCCTTCCTGTCCTGCTCGTCTACCACGCTGACCTCTTCATACATTAAAAGCAAATCGTCCACTGAGCTCTCAACTGCAGCCGCCAGATCGAAAGAATTCGTCTCATGCACTCTCTCGCTGTCATCAACCTCATGTCGTCCATTCTCTACATCTCGATCCGACTGGCTTTGCTCTCTTCTGCACAACTCTGCCTCCCTCTCTTCAAGATTCTGCTGCCATTTTCTTAGTTTGTCAATCAACATCTTTAAATTTGTCTCCTTGTTCTTAAGTTCTTCCTTCAGCAAAGCCATGTCTCGCCTCATGTCATCTAACTCCTGTGTTGTGGAGCTAACATGCTCGTTTTGCATCTGCAACTCTGACTTCCAGTTGAGCAACTCCTGTTCTTCATTTCTTAAGTAATACTCTCTATCTTTTAGCTCTTTCCCCTGATCCTTCAGCCCTTTTACCTTCTTTTGAAGGTCTTGACCATGAGAGTTTAGCTCTTTCTGTTTGCCCTCCAGAGCTTGGAGCAAGCTTTCTAGCTCCCTTTCCATTTTCTGGATATTCTCTGCTCTGATGTTCACATCTTTCTCATATCTATCCTTTTCTTCTAGCTCTTTTTGTTTTATCTCTAGACTTGCTTCCCATTTTTGAAGCTCTTGTTCCTTACTTTCAAGCTTTCCCTGTTTTTCAACAAGCGTTTCCTCTTTCGCCTCGAGTTCATGCCCTCTTTTGCTCAACTCTTCTTCGTGCCTACTCAGCTCCTGTTCCCTTTCCTCCATCTCTCTTTCCGTTTTCAAGAATCTCTCCTCAGTTTCCTCATCTTTCTTTCTGACCTCGCTTTGTTTCTCCATCAGCTGTTTCTGGAAATGCTCTCTCAGCTCATTCATCTGCCTCTCAGCCTCGCCTTCTCTCTCTTTCATCCCTTCTATCTCTACTTTTAATTTGTCATTTGCCTCTTTTAAAGCCCTGACTTCCTGATCTCTCTCTTTAAGAATGCCTTGGATTTCTTCATAACCTCTGAGATGTTTTCTAACCTCTTCTTCACTCTCCTTCTCCAGCTCCTCGCACTTTATTTTCAGATTGTCCGCCTCTTTTCTCATCTTCTCATTTTGCTCCTGCAGCTCCCCAACTCTTTTCCGGCTTTCCTCGTATTTCTCAGTGACGTCCAAAATGCTTTGCCGACTTTCTTCCTCCAAACGACTTATAGCACTGTCCTTTTCCTTTGCAACTGTTTCCATGCTCTCATCTCTACTCTTTATCTCCTTTTCATATTTCTGAATCATGCTGGTCATCTCCTTTTCCATCCTGGTTGTGAGATCCTTCAGCTCCGACTTTGTTTGCTTGATCGTGAGCCTCAGTTGGACGAGCTCTTTCTCGTTTTCTTTGTCGCTCTGCCTCAGGCGATCGAGCTCCTCTTCTTTCTCCTGCAGTTTGTCCATAATTTCAGCATCTTTTTTCCTCTCCTGCTCCGTGTGACGTTGCTGTATCTCAATGATGCTGGAGCTCTGGTTTTTATAGCTTTCTTTCAGCTGTTCAATTTCTTTTAAGTAGTTTGCACTTGTCGTCTTCGCCTCATCAATCTCAGTTTCTCTCTGTGCAAGAAGACATCGCGCTTGCGTTATTTCTTTGGTTTTCTTCTCGATGATTTCGATCAGTTTGTTCATCTCTTTTTCTCCGCTCTCATCCCTCTTCCTCTGCTCTTCCCTCCATCTCGTCTCCCTGGCGTCGGCCTGCTGTTTAATACTTTCAATCTCAGTTTCCTTTTCTTTTAGTTTTCTCTCTGTGACGTTTAAAAGCTGCAATTTCATCTCCTCCATCTCTCTTTCTCTGTCTTGCAGTCTTTGCTCTGCCTCTTTCTTTTGATTTAGAATAATTTCCCCTCTCTCTTCTTCTTTTCTTTGCAGGATTTCATCAACATCCTTTATGTGCTGCTTTAACTTTTCTATCACTCGTTCTTTTTCTTGCAGTTTCTGCTCCATCTGCTTCTTGTGATTTAAGTTTTCTCTTTCTTTCTCCTCTTCGGTCTGTCGCAGTTTTTTCTCAAGTTCTTTTAAATTCTCTTTTATCACTTCTACTTCCTGTTCTTTTTCTTTCCATTTTTGCTCCATTTCTTTCTTGTAATTTAAATGATCCATTTCTGTCTTGTCCTTTTCTTGCAGCTTTTCCATCATTTCTTTGATGTTCAGTTTCCTCTCCTCAATTTCTTTTTCCTTCTTTTCCAGTCTTTGCTCCATTTCTTTTTTGTCATTTAAAAGATCTGTTTCTCTCTCTTCCTTCTGTTGCAGCTTTTCCCTCACTTCTTTGACACACAGTTTCATCTCCTCAATCTCCTTTTCTTTTTCTTCCACCTTTTGCTCCATCTCTTTTTTGCAAATCATAACAAGCTTTTCCTTTTCCTTTTCACTTTCTTGCATTTTTTCCTCAATTTCATTGACGTGTTGACATTTTAACTCTTCTATCTGTCTGTCTTTCTCTTGCATTTCTTTCAAAATGTGTTTTTCATAATTTTGATTAATCATTTCCTTCTCTTTTTCATTCTCTAGCGCCTTTCCTTCTATTTGGGCGGTATACTTTTGTTCTAGCTCTTCTATCTCTGTTTGTCTTTGCTGCAATTGTTTCTCCATTTCTTTCTCAAACTGTTCTTTCAGGTTGTTAATCTCTCTTTGTCTTTCTTGCTCTATGCTTCTTATTTTATCATCATACTGTTGTTGGACTTCCTCCTTTTCTTTCACTTTTCTAAGAATTTCCGCCTGATGTTCAATTCTCTTTGCCTCCATCAGTGTTTCTATTTCATTCATTTTTCTTGCCATTTCTTCCTGATGCTGCAATTTTAAGTCTTCTACCTCTTTTTCTTTCTCTTGCATCTTTCGTGCCATGTCTTTTTTGTGATGGAGATCAATCGTTTCTTTCTCTTTTTCATTTTCTAGCATTTTCCCCTCTATTTGGGTGACATACTTTTGTTCCAACTCTGCTATCTCTTTCTTTTTGGCTTGCATTTGTTCCTCCTTGTCTTTTGCAAATTGTTCTTTCAGCTCAGTTATCTCTCTTTGTTGTGTTTGCTGTATGTCTCTTATTTCATTGGCATGCTGTCGTTTGATATTTTCCATATTGTCTGCCTTTTCTTTCAACATCTGACCAATTTCTCCCTGGTGTTGAACTTTCATTGTCTCCATCGCTTTTTCTATATCACTGATTTTTCTGGCCATCTCCTCCTCATGCTGCAGTTGTATATCTCGTATCTGTGTCTCTTTCTCTTGCATTTTTCTCTCCATCTCTTTCTGATGTTGCGATTTCATCTCTTCAACTTTCATCTCCATGTCTTTTTCATAATGTTTCACACCCGCAAGAGTTATCTGCTTTTCCTCAGAGGCTTTCATTCTCAGTTGTTCCCGCTCTTTGTCTTTTTCAAGCAGCTTTAGTTCCATTTCCCTCTTTAATTCTTTTTCCACCTCTGCCATCTCCCGTTTTTTTTCTTGTTCCTTTCTCTCAAGAATATTGTCATGGTGTCTTTTAGATTCTTCAATTTCTGCTTTTAATGAATCAACTCTTTCCATCCACTCTGTTTTCTCTTTCTTGTGGAGCGCTATATTTTCCTCCAATATCTCCACGTCTCTCACCCACTCTTGTTGCTTCGCTCTGATGGCGTCCTCGCTCTGTTTTCTCTCATGTTCATTTTCTACACTGACACGTTCAAGGTCGAGCAATTTCAGTTGTTGCTCGTCAATTCTTTCTTTCAGCTCTTCAATCTCTCTCTCTTTTAGCTCCAGGTTGAGCATCGCCTCGTTCCTCTCTTGTGTACTCTGGTTTAGTGCTACGCGGATTCTCTCATTTTCAATGCTCAGATCTTGAACTTCTTTTTCTTTATCCTCCGTCAGCCATCGCATCCTCTCCTCTAGCTCACCGATATCATTCTTCCTTTCATCAATCCTCCTGTCCTCATCCTCCTCTTCTTCCCTTTGAACATCGGCCTTCCCGGGTGATTTCACCTTCTTCTTCCTATCGAAGAACCACCGGATTCTCTTCATCTCCCTGTCTCGCATATTCTTCAGCTCCTCCTCCTGACGAAGCATTTTATCTGCCATATCCTTCAATCGCTGGTTGAACTTCTCGTTCCTTTGCCGGCTCAGATCCCTCACCTCCAGGACCAGGCCAGAGAAAGCCTCGCACCTGTTCATGGCTGCCATCTTTTCCACTTTCTCCAGGAGCTCTGTCACCTTAGTTGAGCCACCACCCCCTCTTCCTCCTCCAACTACGCTGCTAATGACATGGTACCTGCCCCTGCACTTCTCCAGCAGCCACTGCAGGTCCCTGCCCCCACCCTGGATGTGCTGCTCTATATCCACCCCCTCTCGAAGCTGATCCCCGTGTGTGAACAGCAACATCGTGTGTCTCCATACACCCTCACCCAGAAGCTCCAAATGTTCCTTCACATGTCCCACCCTCACCAGTGTATCCACCCTCAGAGTCAGCAGGAGAGCGTGGGGTCCAGGAGGACACAAGGCCACGCTACCGACAATCTCCCTCTTTACCCTCTCCGGTGTAGCCCCTGCTACGCCTCCCTCCCAGCCCGGAGAGTCCACCACCGTCACCAGCCGCATGGCCACTTCCGCCTGCTGACGGATGCACTCTTCTGTTACAGCCCCTGCCTGGAAGAAACAAATGTTTCCCATAATGGTGTTCCCGGCAGAGCTTTTTCCTGTCTCACGCTCACCCAGGAGAACCAGCCTGACCTCAGATAGACGTCGGGGAGCTTTGGAGAACGAATGGTGGGCGTCTAGTTCAGATGCTTGGAGACCATCGCCTGGAAGATACAGACAACACAGAATTTTTTGTAATTAGTCTGTGCTAATAGAAAGTCCAATTCTGATAAAACAAAGGAAGTTCATGTTAAAGCTACGTACATTGATTTTTTGCCACTAGGGGCTGGAAAACCATCAAACCAGATACTGACAGATACACAGCCACCATCATATCCCCGGCTCATGAAGTTGTTTTGGCAAAAGTCTTAGCAAACTATTGCCTACCTACAGATCCAGCACACATGAAGCGACATCATCAATCATTTTGAGTCGTGTTTTTGTCCACCAGATGAATTTAAGGTCAATATCAACTCTCATTTAAGTTCCACCAATCCACAGTTTGCTAGATGTTCGACTTTTTTCACCATTGGATAACTTTGTCTTTCTGCCATTTGGTGCTGGGCAGGGAGCATACAGTGGGTGTTTTTGAGCTCTTTAGCGGGAAATAGCTGCCTACAATTGATAAAATTATTGAAACTCAATCACAGAGTTAAATTTTGAGCAATAAAACCAAAACATTGAACTAGAAGTGAGTAAAAAGCTCTGTGAAGCTGCTGAGTTAAGTATTAATTCACTGTGATTTAAGCACTGTAAGCAACCCATTTTTAAACAGAGTGATCTGATATTCAGTGTAAATATTAGAGCTGCAACAATTAGTTGATTAATCGATTAGTTGATCGGCAGAAAATTAATTGGCGATGTGATGGTTTCAGGTTTTTAAATTTGAGAATTTGCAGCTTTTCCTTGTGTTACATTATAGTAAATTGAATATCTTCATGATTTGGAGTGTTTGTCAGACAAAATAAGATGTGTAACATTTTTCACTTTTTAAAAATGTTTTAAATAACAAATGATTAGTTAATCTAGGAAAAATAATCCTAACAGGTAACAGCCAGTAAATAAGTAATAAGTCTAAAGCAGTATTAAATGATTTTTTTTTTTTTTTTTTTTTTTGCCTCTTTAGGGCAGCTGAACAAGCTGAAAACATATATTAACAAATAATTTATTACCTTTTTTGGGACGAACATGTTAGCAAACATAGTTGTCACATCAAGCAGAGACAGAGCAACAAGACAAATATTCGCTCTCCTTTTAGCTCTGTTTTTAGTCTCCACCAACTCCTGAGAGAAATATCTGGTTCTTTAGCAGCTAAATGCTCCACTATTTTCACCAGCTAGTTGCTAACTTTGTCTGTCTGCAGTAGAGTGGGTTTATCAGAGTTTTTTGGTGGAAAACAGTAAAGTTGCAGGTCGTAAAACCAAAACAAAATACTGAAAGACGCTAAAAAGCTTCCTAGAGCTGAGGAGAACTGCAGGGTCTGTGGGTTTGACACTATGAGCAAACTTTTTCACGTTACGTTATGAACTCACTCATGAGAGCAGCTTTGATGGTTCCTCTCTGCATCTGCGCCTCCATCTGCCTCTGTTTCTTCCTCCTCTCCCTCGCTCTCCTCTTCCCGTCTGCCTCCAGACCCAACAGAACCGTATTATCCATCTCTAAATGACTGCTCCCCTCCTTCTTCCCTGCCACCATCTCCTCCAGCTTCCTTATCAGCTCTTGAACCTGTGTCCCATCTCCTTTGCTGCGGTTGTTCACAACATGGTATCTGTTCCCGCACTTCTGGAGGAGTCTATGGAGTGCTGGTCCGCTTGTCAGGATTCGCTGCTCCATGGACACCAGGCCCAGTTCATCTCCCCTGGTGAACAGCAGCATGGTATGCTCCCAAACTCCTTTTCCCAGTGGCTCCAGGTGCTCCTCTATCTCAGTGATGTAGGCCTCTGTCACTGCAGCACAGGACCGAACCACCAGCAGCACAGCGTGGGGTCCAGGAGGACAAAGCGACACGCTCCGTAAAGTTTCTCTCCTCACCCAGTTAGGGGTTCTGTTGAGCGGGTAGTACCACTCCCACCCGGGGGTGTCCACCACTGTGACTTTTCTCCCCGTCACATCAGCTCGCCTTTTCACACACTCCTCCGTGGGTTTCCCGCTCTCGAACCCTCCAACTCCTCCTAAGATAGTGTTGCCCGCTGCGCTCTTCCCTGCTCCTTTCCTGCCCAGGAGGACCAGTCTAAGCTCTGGGAGAGCAGGAGGGACGCTGCGGGAGGCAGGAGAGTGCTGTGAGTGCATGGCGGCCTGCAGACTCTCATCTGTGAAGGAAGGGAGAAGTACTTCCTTAGTGCACCGTACCGGGTAGGCTGAATGACACAAAAACACAGAAGTGTGACAATAATCAGTCACGTAGTTGCTACTTTAGACTTAAAATTGTAATTGAAACCTTCTTCTTCATTGTTTTACATAAGGAACTTTAATTGAATTGTTAGAATTTACTTGCAACTTATCAGTTTATCATAAAACACCTAAAGATTAAACTGTATTTGCTATCAGAAAGTATTTATTTTATCCCCTTCACCTTACACTCACATTGATGTGCCTCTTTACAAGCTAATTCAAAATATATACAACTTCTGTAAACAAAGCATGTACAGTAAGAGCGCTACATTAAACTCACCACCGTTTGCGATTGTGACTGGACTGGACTTCTCATCTGTCGTCTCCATCAGCACTCCACTTTGTCCACTTTCTTCCTCTTGAGCTTCCTCTTCCTTTTTTTGGTTCCTCTTACCGGATGGATTTCTTCAGACTCATTGCGAAAGAAAACATAAACGTGCTGGTAGGTAATTGATCCAAAATAAGAGTTTGGATGACATTGTTGCAGCACAAACGGAACACAGAAAGTGGAAGGCTTACTGTGTCATGTGACATACCTGTGGTTTTCAAACGTGCTCACACTGAAGGCGACAGGAAGTTAAGAGAAGGCACGCAAAGCTTTTATGACACAGTTGAACATGCACATGCTTGCAAAACAGACATGCATGCTGCACACAGTCGCAAGGATTCATTCATTTATTCACATGTTGCACATACACAGAACATGCGCGTGCATGCTGAGACTCTCATGCAGGCTCATTACAAGCGTCTTTGTGATGAGAGCTGCAGAGCTTCTCACCGGCAGAAGCTGCCCTGTGGTAAATGTGTCTGTTTCCTTCGCCCACAAGCAAGGAGGTACAGAGATAGGCCTTGTGGTAATGAGTTCCTGTTGCAAATGTTGTTGTTTTAAGTTCTTTAAGGGACAGTGTGAGAATTAAAAAAGCAGATAGAATACAGTTTTCAGAGTTTTCAGAGTTTCTATGTACAGAACTCTTAATCTCGCGCAGCATACAAACCAAAAGTAACAGCAACAAATGAGGAAAATTATCTTTCACCACGTTTATCAGAACATCAGAAGATACAGCGTGTTCCTCAGTTTCATAACTGTTACTTTGTAAAAATAAATAAATAATAAAATAAAGCCAGTAACTAATAATAACTATTCTGAAATGATCACTTCCCCATATTTGTATTACACAAGTATGGAGTTTTTAAGTTCTTGACCTTCGAAACTGCAGTTGGCAAAATAATCACCTCATGGTCCATTTAGTAACTGTTCTGAAGCTTTTGGTCATATCGCACAACCATCATCATGAGATTTTCTAGCTCAAAAAGGAACTTTTTTTTAGCCAAAATGGACGATAAGGCTCAGGAAAAACAGTTCCATGACACCTGCTGCAGATGAGGGCAAACAAACAGGAAAAGATTGAACATAAAACATGTAGGGAGGGTATTTTATGCCTTGTAGGAAAAAGCTACATCAACATGGTTGCAAATAAGAACAGAACAGCTATTGATGGATTATTTTTTTAGCTGTAATTCATTATAATCTAAAATAGAGATATATTTATTTGCTAACAGTTGCTGTATTGTGTGAGGAGCCAGTGTCCTTTCATCATGCATGTGGTCAGAGTTGCCTGCTGTCACTGCACCTTGGCTGTGTGGCTCTTCTGGCTGCATACATGTTCTCATGTCCAATCCGCGCAGTACCATGACAACACACACACACGCACACACATTAGATTACGTCCTTTATGATTCACCCTTTCCTTCAGCACCAGTCAGGGTTAATAAAAACAAACCCTGTTTATGGAAAGGACTGAATCAGCTGTATTGATTTGGCGCCATTAACCCGAGCTGAGTTGTTTTGAGGTATTTTAAGTGTTCGGTGAATATTAACATGCCTTTTCACATGTGTGCTCCTTTTTGTAAATGTCAAATGAATTACTTTTTATTGGACTCCCTACAGCAGCAGCAGCAGCAGCAGCAGCAGCGCTAAAACTCCATATCATGAATAAAAAACAGACGCTCCCAAAAATTCTGCAATCAACACTGAAGCTCACAGTTGTTCTCTTTAATGTAATATATCAAAATTTGCATTGCCATTTTCTGATTAGTTTGCCTCTGAAATATACTGCCCAATCAAGAAAATAAGTGCTTGTGGTGGAAATGAGAAACACAGAAACATACAGGACAGTATTTCTAGCAGCGGTGCTTGCAGGAGTGTTTTTAACTGTGGTTCCACATCTGGTCATGACATGGAATCTGTTTTCTTTTCTTTTTTTCTATTAGGATCTCACAACTCTCTTCTTTAGAGTGAAGTTAAACTACTTTATTTTCATGTTTTGGGTGGTGGTGATGGAAATTCTCTCTCTCTGGCACAAAGATGATTGATTGAATGAATTAAAAGGAAATCTTGAGCACAAGCAATGTGGTTACTCCACTGGCTCTTTAGCAGAGGACCTCTTTGTGTCTTTTATGGTGTTGCGACTTTTTATTACGCATCAGTACCAAATGTTAGCCAGCTCCGGCTCATATATAATGTGGCTGCCAGATTTGGCTATAAGTTCTGGTGGTGCAAAACTTTTTTGGGACATTTTGGGTTGAAAATCAGCTCCAGTTTGCCTCAGGTCAGCTTTGATCCAAGTCAGAATTGATCCTGGTCATTCATCTCAAATCAGGCATGAGTCCAGCAACCTACCTGGAAAGAAGTAGTTGCAGTATTATTAGTGTAACTCCTAGCAATGAGAAGTACCTGGAATTAACACACAAGAGCTTAAATAAAGTGGCTACAAAAGTGTTGATGTAGGTTAACTGTCACAACTTGCTATTTATTAAGAACAAAGACTAAAAGCCTAAAAGACAAGAAGAAGCCACAGTAGACGCTTGCAAAGTCAAACACCCACTGGTGAAGTCCTGGAAGTATCCCACCTGTGGAAATGATTACACAAACAGAAACCAACACTTGAAATAAAAAGCACCATGCTGGTAAATGTGCCACCATCAAAAGTGAGCGGACTCCCAGCACAACAACCGCACCACCTGTGGCCGGAGGCCACCACAAGCCACAGAACTAGAAACAAGAGGGGCAAAATTAACAACCCCATGCTATCTGAAATCAACTCTAAAATAAATACCAAGTTAAATAATACTAAAATAGTCATCATTCGGCCCGCTGCCTGAAAACAAACAGGGCACTGTTGCAAAGTGGGCGCAAGGTAAACATGAATTATTTGCAATATGATGTTAAAATACATAACTGTTTCCAGCTTCTCAACCTCCAATAAAAGACACACTTACAGTAATCAGGATTTTTAAAAGTACAGGTATAAAAAGTATTTGCACCCCTACATTACCCTGACAATGAAGTAGTAAAAGTATAACACCCTGCATTATAAAACTTGGCTTCCTCCTTTGCATGCGTCCCTGTGTCCCCTGTTACTACAGTATGAAGAGTAGTAGTAATAGTTGTCAGGGGCATGTTCACACCAAACCAAGTTGTTACCAATACGTATCTGCTTTGGCTTCTGTGTTTATGATTAAACTACCCCTCTATCAGTAACTATCTATAATTGAATGACACTTATTAACACTAGATTGCATTTAATAGAAATACTGAACAAGAAAATGTTACCGAAAAGGCTTTAAACTCAGGGGTAACATTAGCTGGACTAAATCCACTGCCCTCCCTCCGTGCGAAAGTGTATTTAAACATTTATTTGAATCTAATGTGAGTTTTCAGCCACCTAAATTAGTCAAATCAAGTCAATATCTTGTTTTTTTTTTACTTAAAAGACTGTAACTGTGGAAGATATCCACTTTATTTGACTAACTCTGAAGAGACTTTTCAATACATTTTTGCTCAAAATGAGAACTGTGGATTTTGTCCCCCATCACTTACACTGAAAGTGCATTTTGAAGGGATCTCTTAATGGTCAGTATGAACAGGAGGGATGATTACAGCAAGAAAAACATGTGTCAATGTTCATTTGGGCACCTGACTATTGTTTTATGACAGACATGAAAACTTGTGAACCTATCTTTAAAACCGTGTCCCATCTGACAAACACCAGAATGAGAATCAAGTCATTTTAAATGTCTGGCCTCAACCACCTATGGGTTGTATAGGGATGGTAGATTCCACATCCTGCTCCTATGTAGGACTGACCAGTTACACCCACAACAGCACCCCACAAAGGTCTTACATATACCACACTCACACAAATGGGCAGCTCTTCCTTGCCCCTGTAGGGTATATAAGCAGAAGCAGAAGACTCCCAGTCGGAGCAGCAGCAGACCGACTCCAACCAACAGCAGCGTCTCACTCCAGCTTCAACTGAGGTGCGTCCACTCTGCATTTAAAGATACTTTTACAGTTTTACTGCATCAAAATTCCTTAGTAATGTGGTAACTGTGCTTTGTTTATACCTTCCAGATGTGAAGATGCAAATTAATTTGCTGATACATCTGGGAGTCATTTAAGTTCTGCAGTTATTTTACAAACTTTTGGTGAAACAAACAAGATCTAAGTAGCTTATCACATGCACATAAATATGTATTTGATAATTTTGATGCACTTTCCTCTCATCTGAAAAGTAGCTGCTTCACATTCTACAGTATGTGACTGCACAAATGTATTTATTTGTTTATCATTGCATCATAAATGCAAGTCTTGGTCTGTTTGATGAGGGTTTGTGCCGGGGGAAAGTTGGGTGTTGGCAAAGGGTTTTATGGTGAGCATAAAAAGGCTCACTTCTCCTATTACTGTAAACCTGCCTGGTGGTTTTTCCTGTGTCAGCATTTGCCAACGTTGTGTTAGAAATGTGTGTACATGTGTGTGTGTGTGTGTGTGTGTGTGTGTGTGTGTTAAAATAATCTGACAAGATTTGTCGCATTTTCATGTTACCTAGTTTTCTGCAAGCTGTGGTGGAAAGTATCTAAGACTTAAGTACAATTTTGACTTTACTTGAGTTTTAAATGTTATGCTACTTTAAACTTCTACTCCACTACATTAATTTTACAGCTACAATTATGAATTAGTTTGCTGGATTAAGATTTTACAAAACATGAGGACCTTACAAAATTTACACTGTAATACATTTTGATTCAACTTAGAAAGATCCTGTGCTGCCTTAAAAAATAGATAAGTTGACTCAACCAGAAATAACAAGTTTAATAAACTTAAGATATTAAGTTGAATCAACAACTGTTCAGTCATATTTTCTTAGTTTGAAGAGTCAGTTTTTCATTTGACACAGAACGTTCTGCTGTGGCTGCAGTCGGAGCCACTTTGTAGCAGAGTCAGGACAAAGTGAACATGTGAGGACGCTCTTTAGGTGTTCCTGGGACTGACCTGGATACTAAGCTCCATCATAGTTTGCATTGTTTTCATTACTATGAAAAGAATGTATCAAAGTACGTATATATTTAAGACACATAACAAGTTTCCATCATATATGTTTTCCTGGAGAGTTTTTAACTCTCAAACGATGCATGCGGGGAAGTCTGAGAACATGTTGATCATGTTTCTTTGGAAACTTAATCTAACAAGTTGAGTGAGCAGTTCATTCATAACTCATCATTTCAAATCAGAAGAACTCATGTTAAGTTTGGAAATGGTCTGAAATTGAAAACGAGACATTTTAAGTTGAATTAACTTGAAATTAATAAAACATATTAATATATTTAATATGTTTTATTAAGTTAATGACAAAAGATTTCACTAAATTCCTGTTTTACAGTGTAGTCAAACTTTACTACAATGTCAAAATGCTGCTTCCATGCTATTACACCAGTAATAATAACCTTATGGTCTAATACAGTATGTACTATAACATTGTGGAGAAGAGTACTTTTACCTTTTTATACTTATATACTGAAGTACATTTGAATTTTTATTTACTTTTACTACAATGTCGGACACTTGTAATCACGTATTGTACATTGTTGTATTGCTACTTTAAATTCATCCGAATACTGCCCATATAAGTGCAGCTTTACTTAATATGAGGCTATAGAGGATATGTAGGTTACTGTACTGAAAACAACTTTTATATTATTAATATTTAGGACATAGAATATTTAGGATTTCTTACATGCTTTTGTCTGCCTGCCCTCCTGTCTGCCAGTCAGCAGAGGGTAACCACGTCTATCTAAGACACTGGTGGTTAAGGTGAAAACAGAGCTTTCACTGTGCTAAATGATGACTCATGCAGTCAGCGGGGGACCAAACAGCGTCCTAAACTTCTCTCCTCAACCAGCACACGCCCACATTATGCAACACGGAGCCTAACTTCCAGGCAGGTGTTTGTACCGCAAAGTTGACATACTGTTTACATCTTATGAAAACAGCTGTTGTGTATTTAATGGTTGAATCAGTCCTACCGCATACTTACATAATCGTCTTTAGGTGGACTTTAGGTAGACCCCTGAAGGGTCTCATGTTTCGTGGATTTAATGAGTCATTCTGAGTACACTGAGAGTCTTTGTTTACATCGATTTGATGCATTCACACCGAGGTCTAAGTTTGACCCTGTGAGTTAGTTTAGTGGTCAGTCTGTTTTTTTGGGGGTGGGGATATTGTTGTCACCTTTATAGACTCTTTAAGAGTATTTTTAATTACTTTGGTTAACCTTGAATGGAAATAAGTTGTTATTATTTCTACTGGTACAACTCAATCATAACCACACTTTTCACTACCATTGTAGTGGATTAATTATTATTACATTATCACTACTACTGCAACTGCAACCGGCAGGTCTTTTCATTATTGATCATTTTCTTAATTAATCAATTAATCCTTCTCAGAAAATAGCAAAAAATTAATTTACTGTCATAGAAGAAAAAATAGCAAATACTCACATTTGAGAAGCTGGAACCACAGAGTTTTGGGCCTTTTTTCAACATTTTTTAAAAATGTGATAATCTGATTTGTTGCAGATTTTTTTTCATTTATTTTTAATTTACATTTTTGCATTTGCAATAAAAAACATTTAATGCCATTACCTCGAGATCAGGAGGAAATTATTTCGTTGTCTTGAGAAAACAAGCTTTGTTATCTTGAGATAACGAGATAATCAACCCGTTATCATGACAAAACAAAAGGTTGTTTCCTCTTATAATGTTTATGAGAGATCAGGAGTGCCGTGCCAGCATGCATAGAAAATGTCAGATCAGGGAGTACCCATTATTATTAACAGCACCTTTATTAATGACATCTGTGTCACAGCCAAATGGCAGGTTGATTAACTCCTGGTCATAATATGATGGGATGTTTCATGTAGGAGAAGTACCAAAAAATACCTTTCAAGCATTTTCATTTTATTAGACTTAATGAGAGAAAGAAAAGTGGGCTGGAGAGAGGGAATAAAAACCAACATATGACTATGATTTGAACCCTTAAGAGCCACCTGAAGACTTCTTGTGTCCTGATCTAAACAGTTGAGATATCCATGTGAGGAAGACATTGAGTGGAGAAGACAGGAATGAACAAATGAGAATGAGCTCCATCCGTGATAAATCTTATGATACATTTTCTTGTTATCTCGAGAAATCAGCCTTTTCAAAGCTCCTTAAGTAAATTTTATGTGTAGGCTGACTGTTATTTTCTCCATAACATTCATGATAATCTGACTTCACAAACCACTGCGGTTCCATGACTGGGAATGACTCAATTATTTGCCAGTTGTACATAACTTTGTCTTTTATTAGACATTATTAATGCTCAGTGTTAGTGCTTATGTTTCTCTCTCTGCGACCACACAAACACACAATATTTGTGAAGTGAAAATAAGTCACTGAACACTAAAAGTGCCTTTCGTTACCAGCATCTTACAGGGAGAGGAGTGACTGTACACCTCCACTCAGCCCACAAACATACATGGAAACCACGTGTGATACAAAAGTATTTGAAACTGCTGTTCAAGTGCTATTCAAGAAATGTTGGAAATGTCATCATTTTATAAAGCTTCAGTGTTTTGATGTGCTTTCCTTCAACAGCTATTTCATATTGAAAATCTTTCTCTCTTGAATAAAAAGGGCAAGGACACACACACACACACACACACACACACACACACACACACTAGGGCATGTTTCCACTTTTTCCACAGATGTAGCGCAGATGGGTTTGAAAACATGAGCATGATGGGAATTCAGCCTTTAGAAACTGCATAGATGAACTACAAAGAATTAAATTAGCGACTTTAGACATGACTTCATATTCATTCGCTAAAAATGCACCTGCTGAATTCATTTTTACTGTCCAAAATGTGTGTTTTATATTAAATACTGTAATAAAAAACTGTTCTTCTTCGTTTCTCCTCTTCCAGTCCTTTGAGGGATCATCCGCCCTGAACTATCGCCGCCATGTCTGATCAAGGTGCCACCACGACCCCCTCTCCTGCCCCCCCTGCCCCCACCGGACCCCCTCCCAAGGTGACGAACCATGGTCGCACCACAGTCCCCATCTCCATCTCCAACTCTGACTCAGCGGACATACCTGAGTTTGAGATCTTCGGTGTGGTGGGTCCGAGAGGTCTTCCACCTCTGACTGGTAAGGGAGGAGTATTGTGGTGTCTGTGCATGTGTGTAATTTTGCATCAGCGTCCAGAAAAAAGGTCATACGTAAATACATGTGAAAGCGGCATGAGGAAAGGGTTTACATTGTGGGTAAAGTGCATACCTTTTAACAATAATTTCTTATTTTTTACAAAGATTGAAAGAGTAAAAAAGGAATTTGTTTGGCAAAAAAGGAGAAGAGTCTGGGCTGAGAGTCGCAAAGACCGTCCATGTGTATTTGCATGTGAGAGACAAGAAAAGACAAGGAGGGACATGACAGAAATGAGAGGGAAAGAAAGGGAGCAGAAGACAAATGTCACAGTGTATCTTGGTTAGAAACAGATGAAGTCCTCTTCCCAACAGTGACACAGTTTCCACTAGGTTTCACACATGACTGACACATGAATGATGCCTAAACGGGATAAACTCTGCTCACTTCCTGCAGCTTGTCGCTATACTGCAGTCTGAATTATTGTCAAAGGGCTGCACACGGAGAGATATCAAGATGTGACGGGAATTTATGAATGCAGTGACTGTGAACAGTTGAGATAGGTAAGAGTAGGACATCAAACTGACAGTAAACAACTGTGACTATAAGTGGTTGAAGGGGATTCCTATTACACACCACTAAGTAATCAATCAGTCACTTGATTTTTGATGGCAAACACCCAATAGGATTTGATATAAGTCTACAAGTTTTCCTGCTCTCCCTGTCTCTGTCTCTCTCTTTCTATCTCTCTGTCCATCCAGAGTTCTTGGACATCCTTGACGTGGACATGATGAGGAAGCCGAACGACGTCAACAAGATGGATCACCACACCATGTTGTACAACTCTGACTATCTCATCGTCCGCAGAGGACAGGAGTTCCAGGTCAAGATCACCTTCGACCGTCCCTACAAAGCTGCTGAGGACAAGATCGCTGTGGAGTTTGTCATCGGTGAGCTGAGCATCCTGAAGTGTTGATGGTGATATTTTACATCCTGCAGAAAAATCATCTTTTGGAATTTACTGCCTTACATTTAGATTGCATTGTCAAGAGGTTGTAACATTAAAGAGCCACTTAGTATCTTCACATGTAGTCAGTCAGTCAGTCTCTCCTAATCTCTCTAAGAAGAGGTTTTGTAGTTTATCCATAGAGCAATAAATTATCAAGTGTTCTAGTTTGCATAGATTTTCCAGAGCTGTCTATTTTCAATATAACCTTGTTACAGAAGTCACAGCTCCTCACGTTTTATCACCCAGGATCTAACCCTCAGTACAGCAAGGGCACCTACATCCCCGTCTTCCCCGCCAAAGAGCGCCAGACCATCTGGGAGGGCCGAATCATCAACACCTCTGACAAAGTGGTCACCATCGGTGTCACCCCTGCCGCCAACTGCGTTGTGGGGAAGTATCACATGTACGTTGCCGTATGGACGCCCTACGGCATACGCAGGACCAGGCGGGACACAAGTCGAGACCTCTACATCCTCTTCAACCCCTGGGCGGCCGGTTGGTTTAGGCTTCTTTTTGCCATTTTATTGACGCGCCGAGCTGGAGCATGATGTTATGTTGTCGGTTTAATGTTCGTTTTGCGTTCCCTCAGCCGATGCCGTGTTTCTGGATGATGAGAAAGAGAGGAAGGAGTGTGTGATGAATGAGATGGGGATCATCTACCACGGCGCTTATGACGACATTGCTGAGAGAAACTGGAACTATGGACAGGTAGTAGAACTGATAGGGGACTTCAGGATTGATTTTAATTAGTTTTTTTAATTTAACTTTTCTACATTTTTGTTTTTTCCCAGTTTAACTATGGAGTCCTGGATGCCTGTCTGTACATTATGGACAAGTGTGAAATGCCCATCACCAACAGAGGAGACCCCATCAAGGTGACCAGGAAGGCCTCTGCCATGGTGAGAAAATACTCTTTATGTATATCCTCTAAAATACATGAAACTTGTTTACAGATACATTGGCTATAAGGTGAAATGGTGCATCAGTACAGTACAGTACAAAACATATAGTACAAGGAGTATTGTAAAATATGGTGTTGCTGATGCAGTGAATTTGTATTTTTAATAAAGAGAACAATAGTTTAGGTCTGAGGCTTGGTGTAGACTGTAAAAACAACATACATTAGTCTATGATTTATTTTAATTATATATTATTCAGTTAGTTCTTTTAAAGCAGGTTTCATTTAATCATTTTCTTTCTAATCTATCATTGTTTTATTATTCATTTTATTTACATTTTTACGAGTCACCTTGTTTTAATTTTGGTATTTTACTTGTGTCTTGGTGTGCATTAGTCTCCCAATTAATATTTACCATCATGTGCATCAATCATTTGTAAAGTACTTTGAATTGCATTCAACTTATGAAGTTATGATTGATTGATTAATTGATTGATTTCCGCACAATTTAGTTTTTCAACGACACCATAGTTACACTGTGATATCAGACTGAAATATGACAAGCTGTAACAGGGACTGAGTCCGTATAATTCCAAAAAGTCCAACATTTTCACTATTATATGGCACAGTAGCCCTATTACTACTGCATGTACCACCTATTGGGACTTTTATATCTCAATATACTGATATATCCAGGGATTTTACAGGGATTCATCAACTGAATAGAGTTTACCTGCCTTTTAAGGATGTAAATTTATAGCAAGTGCTGTCAAACTGAATAAAGTTGTGCAAAATTAGGCCTTTTACAGCAAAAAACAATGAAATATGCAATTACAGCCAAAGAAGCCTTTTGCTCACTGAGTCAATATCCTTCCAAGTTGCACAGATGCTTATAGCTCCATTCCACGGTGCTATATTTGATCAGAGCTACAAATATTTAAAATCTGCTCTGTTTCATACCCAGCTGAACGCCCGTGATGACGACGGCGTGCTGGTGGGGAACTGGAGCGGCGACTACACCTACGGAGTGGCACCCACTTCCTGGACTGGCAGCACAGACATCCTCCTCACCTATGCCACCAGCAAGATGCCCGTCTGCTACGCTCAGTGCTGGGTCTACGCCGCCGTCTTCAACACCTGTGAGATCTTGACTGGATCCAAGTAGCTGAAAACTTCTATTCTCTATTCTATTCACATCCCCTGCTTGATCCTTTGTTTTTGTGTCCCAGTCCTGCGCTGTCTCGGCATCCCGTCCCGGGTCGTCACCAACTACTACTCTGCCCATGACAATGATGGAAACCTGAGGACTGACATCATCCTGGATGAGAATGGCAGGATCGACCGCAAGCATACCAAAGACTCTATCTGGTACCACATCTCCCATGTAGCTTACAATTAAACAAAGACCTGACTTTTAATTTCTGGTCTGCTTTTGATCTGCTCTTGGCGTAGCTTATGGATGATACTGTTGATCCTGTGGGCTGTCCAACACTTTGATTTGATCTCAACAATCAGCGATCACATTACCATGATATTAGGAATCAGTATTCATGGACTCCAGAGGACTGTTCCTGATGAGTTTGGCCACCTGACCTTTCAATTAGCACCACACTTAGATCCACAACAAGATGTTTTTTTTAATTAATAGCATATTTTGTGAATATTTATGGTCCCCAGCAGATGAATCCTAGTATTATTGGTACCCTCTGACCTTTTCTTTAGCTCAATGATCAGATCAAAGTTTCTACTCGTTTACTAGGAATAATAAAATCTAATCAGCAGTTTCCCAGGACCATCCTCAGCCCACAACCTCAACTTTACACAAAAGATAGCTCGTAATGCAAAAGTTAGATTAACATAAAATTTTCTGAGCACATTCAGGCTCCTAAGGAGATAAGTCTTTCTCTGATTTCAGTGACCCCATGCCTTTTCCTATGGTGCCAACGTCAAGCAAAATTTCATACTGTATTTAGTACCCATATTTTTAAACCTCTAACAACTAATAGTTTAGATAACAACAGCACAGAATTTTTATTACACAGATTTCTCTGATTATATTTAAAATTATGTTTGTCATCATCAGGAACTATCACTGCTGGAATGAGTGCTACATGTCCAGACCAGACCTCCCAACTGGCTTTGGAGGCTGGCAGATTGTGGATGCAACACCACAGGAGACCAGTGATGGTAAACATTAAATGGATTTAAAATAACAGGTTATGGGTTATTAATAGCCTTATTAATTGCTTATCCAATCATATACAGAGAAACCCCAGGCACAAAAGAAATAACAGTGAAACATTATTTAATCTCTTCCTCCTTTATTCATAAAGGCATGTACAGATGTGGACCTGCATCAGTTCAGGCCATCAAACATGGACAGATATGCTTCCCATTTGATGCTGCCTTTGTGTTTGCTGAGGTGGGTGTCTTTAAATGGCAACGTTTCACCATCATCTTCTTTAAAAAAAAAATTCCAATTTTGTCTGCAATGCCTGAGAAAGTGGGCTTATGTATTTCTCAGCTAGGGTTCCTCTATAGGCTGGTGTTTTGAACAGTCTCTCTCTGTCTTTCTGCCTGCAGGTTAACAGTGATGTGGTGTTTTTCTCCCGGAAGAAAGACGGGAGCATGGACATGGTCAAAGTGAACCAGTCTCATGTAGGCCGCATGGTTTTGACAAAAACTCCAGGAGAGCTGACCCGCCGCGACATCACGGATCAGTACAAGTTCCCTGAAGGTCAGTAACTATATCCTAAACTTTGGGAAAATATGACAAACCTGCAGTGTCTTAAATTAGTTTTCTCTGTTGCAGCCACAGCTTGTGATTTAGACGGATAAGACAAATGTGTTTTTACATAAAATGTCTGTATTGTGCAGCTTTAATTGTAAAGGAATAGTTCAACATTTGGGAAATGGACATTCATTTTCTTGCCAAGAGTTAGTTGAGAAGATTGATACCACTCCCAAATAGAAGTGTGGCATTGATCTTCTCATCTAACTCTGGGCAAGAAAACAAATAAGCATATCTCCAAAAATGTAAAACTATTCCTTCATAAAGAATAGTTTCAAATGGCATCAGCGATCATGACTAACATGTTGAAAGAGCGTTCATTTTAAACAAAAGCTCTCACTTTAAAATGTATATAGCTACAGCTATAGTGTAACTTCATACATGCACTGACATGAATAAATTCAACCTGAGCACAATGAAATTACAGTAACAGATAACCTGACAAACAGAAACATTGGCAGAGATACATTGAGGTCTTATGTTTACTGTCATAGATGATCTTGCTTCAGCAGTTCCAAGTCAGTGGGGATAGGGATGATAGGAGCTGAGTGTTGGCACTAAAGACCCAAGCGTTGCCAGAATTGACAAGGTTTTTGTGGTGCAGACTTCAGCCTTTTGGTCTGGCAGCATTCTGGCTTGTTTTGGGCCAGAGCTGGCACCCAGAATAGGACTAGCATACTTGGGCCAATTCTGGCACACAAATCTGGCATGGGGGCAGCAACCAAGATTTATGCAGCTTTGAGCCCAAGTATTTTATTTTTTGATTTTTTGATTTTTTTGCTACAGGGGTACTGAATAGCTCCTTTTAAAGCAAAAAAATCTGAAAAGCAAAGAAAAAAATATCTGAAAAGCAAAGAAAAAGATATCTCGGAATACGCAAGCATATAACCTGGAATAAAGTCAAACTGAAACCTGTCAAACAAAACAAACAAGAAGAAAACGTTTATATTATTGCTTAATTCTAGAAAAGGTAAAAATATGCTGATATTTTGCAATCATCCAATCCAGGCAGCAATGAGGAGCGGACTGTCCTGGAAAAAGCTGAGGAGTACGGTTGTAAACGAGAGAAGTCCAACCTTCTTCTGGCTGACGTGGAGCTGGTCCTGCCAACCCTGGAGATCGCTGTGGGTGACGACTTTGAGCTGAGCGTGGAGTTTATAAACCAAAGCAACGAGCGTCGCACTGTGGACGCCTACATCAGTGGGAGCGTTGTGTATTACACCGGAGTCACCAGCTCCGAGTTCCTGTTCAAGACTCGCACTGTGACAATTGGCCCCAACAAAAGTGAGTGAAGGGTGCATTCTTTATTCATTTCTTTTTGCCATAACCCAAAATATTCAAATTGATACAAGAAAACACAAAGTTAAGCGTAGACGTTGCCTTAAAAATGGCAGCATTAATTCTTTTATCACTTGATTTTGGTTGGATCTACAATCAAATCGATGAAAATAAAACCAAAAAAATCAATACAGTCAATACTGATGGAGCAGTGATGTTTATTTGTGTTCACCAGGTGTGAAGGAAGTGTTGGTGGTCGAGTCAAGGAACTACATGAAGCACTTGGTGGAACAGGCCAACCTCAACTTCATCGCTACAGGGAAGGTCAAGGAGACCGGCCAGATCGTCACCGCCATGAAAGTCGTCACCCTGCACAATCCCAAACTCACCGTTGAGGTCTGAAATGATGCTTGAATCTATTCTGACCATATCTAAAACTTTCTACACAATAAATAGTTGTCATCAGCTTTTTGGTACACATCCGACATGTGAAAATTGAAAATTTTCTTTTTCAATTATAAGTGATAAAGTAATAATAAATAAGTAATAATAAATGCATTTTATACAGTCTAATGTCAATCATGCCATTTTTTGAGGGCCAACAACTGAGAGAATATTGCCAAGTTGAATTTGTAATTTACTGTATGTCTGTGTTTACTTCAGGTGTCTGGCCAGTACAAAGTCAATGAAGAGATGATGGCAACTGTGAAGTTTACAAACCCCTTCAACTTCAGCCTGGAGGGCGTCTACATTCGCATGGAGGGACCTGGAATCATGTTGCCCAAGTTCAAATATTACAGGTGAGCTTTGCACAGAAAAAAAAATATGTGTGTGTGTCCTTTACATGTGTAATATGATATAGTAGCGTTTCAGTTTCAGCAGATTAAAAACTAGTCTATGTTTCAGTTCAAGGCTTTCCTTACATACAGGTTAGTAATTATTTTATAAACTAAAGGTGGTACCCTTTTCATAACTGACACAAAGCCACAGCTGAAAAAGCACTCATGTTTTTCACATAAAAGCATCACTTTTCATTATATTACAGCATTCATTCATCTTTTCATATCTGTGCGTAGGTTGTGTGGCACCAAATTTTCCATTTGGTTGCAGAGATCTTTACAAATTTATATTTTAAAAGGAAGCCACTGCCGTAAATTTAAACCCCTTAGTGCGGCATGCCATTACTTTTCTATTTAAATTACTTAAATAAAACTTAAATATCTGACTTTTTCAGTACACAAGTTATGGAACAAAATTATTTTAAGTACAAAATTTTAGCATACCAGGTGCTTTTTTTCCACAACCAATGGTAAACAACAGAAATTCATTTACATCATGCATGAATTCATGCATCAAATCATAAGCATGTCTTGTGTACCCTTATTATAAAGTGTTACCACTTCTTTCTTCAATATTTTTGATGTCTTTCATTATCTTTGACCCCTAAATCAGTTCAGTACTTCTAATATCTAAATCAAACACTGCTGGTTTCAGTCTGATCACAAGAGGATCTTCCCTGACCTGGTCCGAGTATTTCACCCCGCAGAGGGCCGGCAGCACCAGGCTGATCGCCAGTCTGGACTGTCCTGCTCTCAGGCAGGTCCACGGCCAGGTGGACATCACCATCGAGCCCTGAGGATCGCTATATTGTCGCTGACGCCCGGCATCATTCAACTCAGTTACACTTCAGCCAAAATATAGGCCTTGCTAACATAGTTATGTAACTGTACGCTCACAACTGTTTAACAGGTATAGCTTCAACATTTATAACAATGGTGATAGTTTTAGACGTAAAAACTGAGTGTGGGAGATCTCTTACATCTTAAAGATAAAGCCATTTAGAAAAATATGCACATTTTTGTACCATGTCAAACACCAGGAAGCTAAAGTATGTGAGTTTTAATGATTATGAAAGAGTAGGTCCAAGTACACAATGTTTTCTCATTTAGAATTTTTTGTCTTTTCTTTTGTTTGTTTTTTTGTCCATTTGACCAAAAAATTTAAGAATTTGAGCCCAAAAATACACAAGCATAGGAGTGTCTACTTTAAAGCTGAATTAATCAATTTTTTTTGACTCAGTTTACATCACCAACTCCTGACAAAAACATTTGGGTCTTTAGTTGCTAAATGTCCCATTGTCTTCACCAGCTAGTCGATAATTTTTGTCCGTCTACTGTTTGGTGCTGCAGAGGTAGCGTAAAGTGCTGGGTTTCCTGAAAATAGCTTCCTGAAGCAGCTGGAAACAAAGATAATAGGAGCAGCGAGACTGAACCAAACAGTAAATGTGCCATAAAACCAAAACGTGTGCGTATGAGTGACTCCTTCCATATTACATACAATCATGGGTTCAGTGTTGCATTCAATATAAGAAAATCATCAATACAGCTTTAATGGACTTTTATTTTACTTCATAACTTACAATCTTTCCACCTTTTTATATTAAGCTATACAATCTGTTTCTTCCCACGTTTGTCTCTGTACAACACCTAATGCAAATATCCACCAAATAAAGGATTGACAGCTGCATACATCTGTGAGATGTCTTGCCTTTGAGTGTGCATGAGAGTCAGTGATGGTAATATTTACATCATGAACAACAATGTGTATTGATAGTGACACCATCAATAATTCCGCTGCTGTAATTATTATTTAGATTGCTAGTAAAGTCATGACAAAATCTGACATAATTCATCACTGAAGAAAATAAATCATTATATGTCTCAAGAGCCAGAAACAAAAAGTACAAAAGTACTAAAGTAATCTAAACTACAACAGTAATAAAACATAATTTCTACAGAAACTTCTCTGCAGGTACCCAGGCAGCTAAAGTTAAATTTGTGAGAAAAAGAAAATCCACCTGGACCTGGATTTTGTACTTATACATTACTTGAAAGTGATGAGGTAGTCCGGGTAAGCTTGGTTATCATGGAACACAACATACATGTTAGGGTTGTCTATTTTATCCACCACACTGTCATAGCGCTCATGGGGCTGCTGGTTGCTGAGAGGCGGAGGAAACTTCATGTCACTTCGGCCAAGTGTGTATTTGCCAGTCAGGACTCGGGCCACAAACATTAACTGGGAACCATCAGTTGCCAGCTTGGAGTAGGTGGGATTGGCTGAGTAGCTAGCGTTTACAGCAAAGTAGGTTCCCTGACCGTATGCAGTTGCTGAGAATAAGAGGAAACAGGTATATTAACAACAAGGAATGAAAGCTGCCACAGTCTGTAGATGTCACTGCTGTAGGATTTTGGGGGAGGACTGCTTATAACTATGAATGGGTCCAAATGATCATTACCATTTTGCCCGGCAAAGCGCCTGTTGAAACCAGTTTCCATGATGGAGCCGCAGTTGTCCTGGGTCGTCCCATGGTACAGAAGCTTTTCACCTGCTCCCTGGGCCTGTCCATTCCTATCAGAAATGCGCCTCTTCTGCACTTCATAGGCACGTCGCAGATGAACATTCTGCAAGCGCTCAATCTACCAAGAAACAAGAAAATACAGCAGTAAGCAAAATTGCCTTGAAGTAATGTAAATATCTTACAATAAACTACATTTATAACATGTTGAAGACAGTTTTTATGCAGTTATACCATATATAGATACAAAATGGATACCCATTAATCTAGATGAAAGCTATTATGGATCTAAGTGACTGAATTCTCCTAAAGTAAAAAAGTATATGAAAATAGTAATTATGTAAATATATCACGGAAACGGTTTAGTGGAAAAAAGTGGAAAAAGCCTTCTGAAATGGATCAGTGAAAATAGTCGAGGAAGGGAGCTGTTAAATGCGAAAAATGCATTTCAAGTTTAACACACAGCACTAGCACATCCTGCCCAAGGTAGAGAACCACACTTGAAACACATTGCAATCCAGAGTAGTTGCAAATCCAAGCTTTTCCTCTGTTCTTAATGCTATTTAGTGCCCGTATTTGTGCACATACTGAGCATATTAAATTTACTCAATTTTTGCATTTGATGACTCCCTTCCTTTATTCAGAGTATTGTCACAAATGGTTTAAAAATTATCCTTGAAAGTTTGTGTAATACATGTCTATAGACAGTCAAGTGTCTTGTCCTGGTGAAAGCTGCTGACCTTCATTACAGTCTTGAAGACGGTTCGTTTAAATGCCTCCTTTACTGTCCGATACTCAGCAGAGGTAGGCTGCAGTGCAACCACCTTCAGGTTATTATCACTAGCCATGTTGTCCCAGTACAAGGGGGTAGTGAAGTCTGGAAAAAAAATAGTTGACAAGTACAAAGATGTCAGATTTTCATTGGGAATGTGGTTTGCTTTCAAAACCAAGTGCATAAAGGTAACACAGTTCATGTGAAATCTGGACTGTGTATTTTAAGATTACAAGATTTTGTTTGTTCAAGAAAGGAGCTTTTTCTTTAATGCTGTTTTATGTTGTGATTTACAGAAAATCTTTCAAGGAGCAGCTTGAAGTTTGGTGATAATCTAATGGGAAAAAGTAAATTAAGCTCAACTAATACAGGCAGGTGGATATTACCAACTGATAGAGGGTTTTTACACATAAAGCAGTAAAAATATAATAATTTGTAAGTTGGTAGATGTGCAAAAAGAAATTGCAGAGCAATATACTGCAGTAATAAATGTTTTACTGGCAGTATTGTTCAACATCATCTTCTCACCTGGCAGATTCTCAAGTCGTTTCAGCTTTGTCATCTGTTGACTTAATAGTCTTGTGGCCTCCATCCTCTGTTGATCCACGGTCCAACAGATGCCCTGTGCATCCACTATCCCCTCTGCTATATCATTAATTTCCAGGTTGTGATTAGCTGTTTTGGGGAGTCTTTCCCAGTTGCCATTATGTCCCAGGATGCACCAAACCACACGGCTGTACATATCCTCCTCCTCCCTAACTCTCACCTTTCTCCTGAGGGAGTCGCGCTGAAAGGTATTAATCATCTGCGTCACTTGGCTGACCCCGTCTCTCAACCCGCTCACCGTCAAGCCGCCCTGGTCCATATGCGTGTACAGACCCATGGTCTCCATCAGCTGCTTTAGATCGTTTATGTCGTCTTGGGTGACGCCTTCCAGCTCAGCCTTTTTGAAGATTTGTGAAGAGCACTGAGCTTCATACAGATTCTTCAGCTTTGTCATGGCATTATCAACATCCTCTCTGGAAAGACCCAGGAACCAGAAGATAGACTGCTGACTTGTAGAACTGGTTTGGAAAATGCTTACGTCTGTGTTCATAGACAGTGGAGGCTGTTGTTGTGGTGCATGAGGGAACTGAGGTACTGGTGCTGCAAGATTGATCAAACAATGACAATCAGTGAAAATTCCCAATAAAATGAGAGAATTCTGATTCTAACACCCACAAAAGACGAAGGCTGTTCCCGTCACCTCGGTTGATTACAGCAGTGGAAAACATCTGCGTTGCTTCCTTTTTAAACGCCAGGAAAACTTTGATCTTGATTAGGACAAGGCGAATCTTGGTGAGACTGTAAAGAGGAGTGGACGACGTGGCAGCCTTGACCCCTTGGAGGATGGCACTTGCCACAACACCAGGATCCAACCCACCAATGCCTGAACAGTTTGAATTTATAGTCAAAATTAAAACTGTCAGTGACTTGAACCACAAAACTGACAATTATATTATTGGATGTCCAAAATAAAATACATACCAGCACAGATTGCAGGAATGGCCACAGAGCTGAATCCATAGGTTTCACAATGATCAACGATGCTACACACCAGTTGTTTGATGAGGCCTGCATCTTTTTCTCCACACACATGTAAAATGGCATCACAGGGGAATGATCCAGACTGGGATACAAAAACGTCTCCTCGGTTCACTTTTGCTACACACAACACAACAGAGACAACATAAGTCTGAAAATAGTGTGTGTTGCTAAAAAATGTCTAGCTGGTCCCCTTTTCTCACCTGCTTTCAGTTCAGCCTCCACATCTGGTCCAGCTACGGTTAAGATGTCTTTGCACACACCTGTAGAATAAAGGTGATATTTATAATAGAAAAAGAGTCTACAGCCATGCTAGCAGCTCTGGGACACTGTATTTAGACACAGTGGTGCTTTGAGCTAAATGCTATCTTAGTTTAGCATGTTAGCATGCAAACATCTGCTAATTAGTGTTACATATCACAACTTTTTGACTTTGTACTGAAGTTCTTTGAGAAATTTAGAATGTAGCACAAAGTCAAGAGGTTGTGATATGTAGCACAAAAAGCTAGAGAAGCTCTGTAAACGGAACTGTATTCCCTCCAAAACTACTGTGCTCATACTCCTTGTGGTTAAGGAACATGTCACCTAGTGCAGCGGTGTGGCTCATTGGTGTGTTTTTAATAGTTTTTGGACAACAACGGAGCTCTACGGCACAAAGGAATAAGATACATAAATTCATTGTTGGTTTGGCTCTACACATGAGATTTGTTGACAGTAAGAAAAAGATAGAAAATCACCAGCTATATCCTTTAAGGGATCACCAAATGTATTACAATTAATCCAGTGGGGACTATGTCATTTTGTACCAAATTTCATCACAATCAATGTAATAGTCAATCAGAACCACAAATGGGAACCTCAATGTGGCACTGAAGTCAGGGAATCATCAAAGTCATTAGGATGCATCATTTGGGAACTGTGGATATATCTTTGTGCCATCCATCTAGTAGCTGGTGAGATATTTTATTAAATACGTGAAAATTTTGACCTGCTGGCTGGAATTTTCTATACGTAGGGGTTGCAACTCAGGGTCAGGCTTGGGCCTTGAGGTCACAACCGTACTAACGGAGAAGACACTCTCTCCCTGATATGCAATGCAGCTGTTTGGGTTGTCTAGGAAGCCAGCAGTCAGCTCCCCTGACCCCGGTTACCAGGCAACGTTGAGATGAGCTGGCCCCTGCCCCCCTTAGAGGAAAAGTAAGGGAATCACCAAATTAATTAGGATTCGTCCTCTGGGCACCAGGGATATCTCTACCACATTTCATTGCAACCCATCTAACAGTTGTTGAGATATTCCAGTCTGGAGCTTGGAGACCAAGCGACTGACATTGCCATCCCTAGAGTCATGCTGCTAGCAATGCCAGTGATGGAAGAAGTACTCAGGTATTTTACTTAAGTAAAACTAGTAACACCACAATGAAAAAATACTCAATTGTAACTATACTGTTGGATAGTCTAATCTATAACAATGCATTTTCTGAACTGATCATATGTTTAACGTATAAAATATTGATCTGAAAAGTAACCAGTAACTGTAGTGGAGTAAAAAGTACAATATTTTCCTCTGAAATGTAGTGGAGTAGAAGTATAAAGTAGCACAAAATGGAAATACTCAAGTAAAGTACAATTACCTCAAAATTTTACTTAAGTACAGTATTTAAGTTAATGCACTTTGTTACATTCCACCATTGAGCATGGCTAAAAGTAAATTGCGACTACAGTTACATCACGGTCTTCTCGCTACGGCAGCTCTCACCTACCATCACTGAAATGACTGAAGTCAGTCGTGTTCACCACACTATCTGTAGTTTCATTGGTGATGTCACCAAACACCAGCTGTAGTTTAACCCCGCCTCCCACTGTTATTGTGATGTCATCAAGGTCACTGGTGAGGGACCTGAAGATTGCTAAGAGAAAGAACAGAACAAGTTTCATATTTGTCTGATATTTATGATATTTATTTTTCTGATAATTAAGAATGTTAGTAGAAATGGTGCCATATTAAACTGCTAATAAATAAATACTTGAAAAAATGTTTTAAATGTTGCAAATTTCTCACCGTATTTAATAATTAACTGAATCAAAATAGTCTCAGTTGTTTTCTAGTTTACCTTGGCCTCCCTGGTTCATATTTGAGCTGAGGCGCTGATAGACATCATGGTAGCACTGTAAATAAAAAAGCCAGTTTTAAACATTCTCTTCAATTAATCATGCATGCTTGCATCTCGCAAACCAGTCAAAACATTTGTCCAAGTGTTGATAGTCACCTGCTCAGAGTCGGGACAATCAGGTTTAATGACAATGTGGATGGTGGAGAGAGACCCAGGGGATGCAGATAATCCAAACTGGCGAATGTTCTCAGTCAGTGCTTGGATGGCTTCGCTCAGTGGGTATTTCAAAATAATTCCCGGTCCAATAACTGGAAAGGCCACTGAGCACAAGCCCTGCTGTACACAGAGGTCCAAACATCTCTTCAGCCCACTACCAAGAGCCTACGAAAAACAGACATTTCCTTGTAAATGTTTGAAAGGTCACTGCTGCATTGCACATTAAGATGTGTGCAGTAAACTAGTTTTTCAGCTTACAGTTTTTCAGATGAAGCTCATTTTGACTGAAGCCCACTGAGAAGGGCACAGAGCTCATGAAGAAACGATTGATTTTACAAAGCTTATTGCTCTGGAAAATCTTATCTAGTGATATAAAGTTCCATGTTTAAAATACTAGCCCATACAGCTTGATAAGCTAATTAGCTTGTCCTTTGGCCTTCTAAGTAGTGCTGGGAAGTTTAAAGAGCCAGGAGCTAAACAGCCTGCTTCAGACAGAAGTTAAACTGAGGGGCTGCATAAAGTGTTAGTACAAGTTAAATAAGATTTTTTAACTGGAAATCATGCAAAGATATTCCAGTACAGCCCCAGGTTAAAATGTGTAAATGTGCATAATATGTCTCCTTTTAAATACAAAAACAGCATTTCAACTGCACTGCTTTGAAGTTCACTACCTCTTTGCAACACTAAATGAACCTTGAATGTAAACACATTGTTTGCCCTCACCCATTGTTTTTTTTCTCCTGTACTCATGAATCCTCCAAGTATTACACTTTACCTGTACACTCTGCCCTCTGACTCCATCCCATGGCAGACACTCAATGAAGAAGATCTTGGAGCAGCCTAGAGATGGGGGCCCATCAATCTGCAGAACATCTCCAGGGCGGAGGGTGCAATTTGCTGCCATTGAATCAAACTTTGACATGATTGTATTCCCTGCTTTACTCAACAGACATTTGCCAATTCTAGTAGAATTTAGCATCCTGTTGAGCATGGGGACCACCAACACATTCACCTGTGGAGATAATGTGAAAAAATAACAGTGTGAGTGGTACATTGCTGCTTTATTGATTAAAATAGAATAATAAGTAAAATAGAATTGTCTAACCTGCTCATCCACCAAACTGCCGAGCTTGATCTCCAGGTTTGTTTTGTTGACCGCCATGCTCACAACATTGCTGCAGCGCCGTCTGCTCATGGAAGGTGGAGGTGAGATGCTGCTGAGGCTTAGGTCGCTGATGCTTTGTGATCTAGTATTCACATTTGCAGACTGCACACCTTGTTGTGCCTTGATAAGGACCTGACAGGAGCTTTCTACCAGCTCCTTGCTGACTTTACCTTCTCCCTGGAAGTAGCGCTGAGCCCCTGGTCCATCTAGAACTAGTGTGTCTGACGTCAGACTTGCTAGAGCTGACATTAGGGCCTGCTGGGCCTCCTGGACTAGACAACGGGGACCAGACACGAGCACACAAGGATATGGGAAATGCGAAGCTTTTACTGTCACCTTGGATTGCTTCATCCCAATCAGGCCCAAGATTTTATCAAAATCGTCAATCATATCAGGGTTGGGTAAGTTCAGCACCTCTTGTGTCTCAACCTGGTTCATCTTGTAGTCTTGCAGAACCTCTTTCAGCTTGTTCACATTTTCACTGTAGCCCACCAGCTGTACTTTGGTTATTGCAGCTCCACTGGGAACTGAGATGAAGCTGACATCTACTCTGAGCTCTTGAAAGTTTGCCTCATTTTTGGCTTTGATCAGGATTTCCTTCACTTTGTCTAGATCTGGAGGTACAGCTGCGGTGCCCTGCAGCTGCTCAGTGACCTCACTCAGGTCTCTCAGCACTGCTGCCTCAGCCTCATCCAGGGCAGCAGACGACAAACTCGACAGTACCAGGTCTGACCCGACCTCTAAGGCAACGGGATTTCTGAGGCTGTGCTGGAAGCGAGTCTGGTACTTGGAGATGACACTGCTGGATGTCATGAAGGTCATCAAAGCTGTAGAGAGCTTAACTCTCTTTTCCGTTATCTTTTTGATCAGTTCTTCAAGTTTTGTCACTCCTAACTGTACCTTCCTGTCAGGGCCCTCCAAGATAATGAAATTCACATTACCTCCGAGGATTTTAACTTCTGGGCAATGTGCACACATTTCTCGACTAAACTCCTCTTGTACCAGTTTGAACTGCTTCTCCACAACCGGGAGTTCCTTACGGGTCGGCAGCCTCTGCTCCAGAATTGCAATTCTCTCCTTCACAGCCTGAACCTCTCCCACAACCACAGCATAACCGCCCTCTGTGTACACTTTGATATCATCAGTCACAAAGCGGAGGTCCTGCAGTAGGATTTTCACTTTTTTTGGCTCAACAACATGATAACAGAGGTAGCTCTCAGTAAGACCGATGAAGACCTTATCAACCTGTAGCTCCCATCTCTCTGCAGCACTGCCAAAAGCTCCTCCAGGTCCCTTCTCAATATCCCCCCTAACCACTGCCTCCTCTTCATCAAAGTTTAACTCCACCTTGCAGCTAATAGCAGAGAGCTGCTTCTCTAAGACTTTGAATGCTTTAGGGTTGTCTCTCAGGTAATACAGGAGGAAAATATCTGTCCTAAAAATCTTCTCAAGGCTTTTTTTGTTCTCTTTTTTGAACGTCTAAAGGAGAAAAGCAACAATAAACAAATTAATAAATTTCAAGATTAATTTCAGGATTCAAGATTAACTTTACTGTCATTCAGAATATACACAGGACAAGTGCACAGCAGAACAAAATTACGTTGCATCCGGCTCATAAATGTAATAAAAAAAGCTAAAAAACTGACACAAGTAAAAATAAGTTATTCATATAAAAATACTATAAACACCCATGAGGATATTGTACACAATGAACGAAAATTGCACATCACAGGTTATAATTTATAGTCATGTAAGTCTAATCAGATTACTGCATTTGATTTTCTTTGAATTATAAAAAAGATGTCATAAAAAAAAACTGAAAAAGACTCTGCTGGGTAATCCCTTAAAACTGGTTTGACTAGATCATTTGGCTATGACGTTTGTTTTTACCATAATTATGCAAACATCCACCTAGGTTAAATAAGGTCAATAGTACCCTGTTAGCTCACCTGTGAGTGACTAGTAGATGGCTGATCAGTGGGTTTAGAGGTCTGAGGCGAATTGGTTCGGCTCACGGTAAGATGTAGCTCCCCAGAAGGAAGAGAGATAGTGTGAAACTTCCTCTGCAAAACCCTTTCCTGGTCTGTAAAACACAACAAAATCCAAAGTCCCAACAAAAGCCTACATTTAAGCTCCAACTGCAAAGTAAATTCTACACACAACTCAGTCTAACCCAGTGTCAAACCTTACCTTCTTTTTCCTTAAAGCAGATTTTATAGGCGTTGTCTCCAGAGTTTGCAATCATTCCACAGTCACCGCCTCCAGAATCTCGTCTTTTCTGAAAATATCTCCTGATCTTTTCCTTCTCTCTGTCTGTCAGCTCTTTAGCTTTAAAGAATAATGAATGTTGGTATTCATCCATTTTACCTGAATTTTGGTTTGTATGACACTTCTCTGTATGCCTTGTTGCCTCCTGAGTGAACAATTTGCTCTCAAGTAATTTTTTACTTTCACTTTCACTTGTAAAGGTTTTCTATTCACTTCCTCGTGTTTGCAAATGGAAACACCCAAAAAAAAACCATACATAGTTCACAGTTTATGTGGGGCATTTCCATGGTTGGTCTTGTTGTGCAGGAATCGCCATCAGTGTTTTTACGATGTAATGATGATGATGATGATGATGATGATGATGATGATGATGATGATGATGATGATGATGATGATAACAACATTGACGATGATGTCTTTATATGATGCTGATTGTAGGATAATCATCCACCAATAATCATGATGACACCAATGAGGTTTTGGACATGTCTTCCATTTCATGTGTTGTGATTTCCCACCATAAAAAATTTTTTAAAAATCTAAACCAAAGAAATGCCTTCACACAGTAAGTTCTGGTGTAAAATTGACATCCTGCAGTAATACCACACTGACCCACCAGATGTCCTACTGAGACTAATAACATTGTATAACATCAATAGTATTGATGCAATGTTAAAAATAAAGCAGCTGCAAAGTGATTTACAGTCACATCAAAACATAGATATAATTAGCTCAGCATGAATTGTGAACAATCTGTATTTAGTTACAAGGTTAATACAGATTGTGATATACAAGTGAGAGCATAAAGTAAACTCAGGAGAGTTGACTAGCTGTCAGTGCTTTATTTATTAGCTAAAATGAGTTAAAGCTATAGTGAAAAGGGGAGAAACCACAGGGCCACTTCCACTGTCCAGAGTCACTTGGGGTAATTTGGGCTGACCAAAGGATCGCTATAGAATCACTGATCCCAATATCATTCAACTTAGTCACACTTGTTGTAGGCCTAGCAAACATTTGTATAACTTTAGCTTTACAACTGTGTGTTTAACAGGTATAGCTTCAGCATTAATGATGGTGAGTCATGAGTCATAAGAGTACAGTAAAAATATTGTAATTTTTTAAAATTGTATTTTGTTCATGCGAGGGTCCATTCAAAACACTTTTGTACCATTTTAAAATTTTGATTTGCATCAAATACAAATAAGACCGTTAAAGGGCAACTATGAGTTGTTGTCAATAGTTTATCATGAAAAGAAAGGGGAAAAAAAGGACTTTGTGGGTAAATACTCATTTTTCTTTCAGCCACTAGAAAGTGATGAGGTAGTCCTGGTAAGTTTGGTTATCATGGAACACAACATACATGTTAGAGTTGTCCATTTTATCCACCACACTGTCGTAACAGTAACTTGGAGTAGGTGGGATTGGCTGAGTGGCTGGCGTGTACAGCAAAGGAGGTTCCACAACCATATACAGTTTCTGAGAATAGTTATAAGTTTATTTGTATGAAACATTTCAACAACATGGCAATTCAAAGTGCTTTACATAAAACATAAAAAGGCATCAAAACAGAATGTAAAAGCAACACAAGGCAATATAAAAAGACATTTAAATAAAGTTAAAGTGGAAATAAAAATAAATAGGATAAGACAGGAGAATTAAAGTTGTAAGTGTAAGATATTAATCAAAAGCTTCAAATTTGACTTAATAAAAGGCTGCGGCAAACAGAAAAGTCTTCAGCCTTGATTTAATGGAACAGAGTTGCAGCAGACCTGCAGCTCTCTGGGAGTTTGTTCCAGATATTTGGACCATAAAAACTGAACGCTCTTCATGTTTAGTTTTATTCCTATCAGAAATGTGCTTCTTTTGGAATCCATAGGCGCGTTGCATATGAACATTCTGCAAGCACTCAATCTACCAAGAAAGACCAAAAAGGTTCAGCTGCCAAAACTAAAAGATTGGCACTATATATACAGCATCCTACATTCCTACAAGATTGTAAATATTAGAAATACCTGCTCTCATAAAAATTAAGCTATTATGAATTAAACTTATTAAAACTTCAGCCAAGATTAATATATATGTATATGAAGCAGAGACAACACATAAATGGCCAATTTATAAATACTGTATGAGACAGTTTGTGGTGAAGAAGAAACTGGAAGATGCCTTTGACGTCTACAGACAATCATATGTCGTTTCCAGGTGAAAGCTGCCTACCTTCATTACAGTTTCTGTGCCAGTTACTTGAAGTTAATCAATAGAAGAATGTCAGATGTGTAGAGGAAATGCGTTTTGTACACTTTCTGTAGAATGAAGATAATTGCAAAATGTAATTGAAGAATTATATACATTACAGTTACAAAGCGGTCTTCCTGCCCACTAGCACACCATGAAGCACGTATTACAAAAAAATATCCTTCCGCCTGCCTACTTACTGGACTCATGTGTACTGTGTGGAAGCTACAGCAGCTCACACCTACCTGTCTGAAAATCAATCACTTAAGCTGACTACAGGGGCGCGTGAGGTAATCATTTGTGGGGGGCACTTGGACCAACTGAAGGAGCATTTAGGGGGTTTTGGGGGTGACTACAGAAGCATTTAGGCCACTGAGTTTTCATTTTAATCCCCTTAACCCCCCTCTCCTCATTGTGGTTTTTCCTTTAAAACAAACTGTGGATTTTGCCTGCTGAGTTGAGCATAGACTCATTATTTATTCATTGGATGCCTCTCTTCGTAAATTCCTTGGGATTGTGTAGTAATACCTCCTACTTATTCTGACTCATGTATTAAATGACGCCAAACATAAAAAAAGTATGCAGAAGGATATTGATTTAATGATTTCAAGTATTGTGTTCCCCAAAATTCTCCAGAAGGCTGCACATGAAAATGAGATTAGCAACATCCTGAGTGAGGACATGCAGTATTAGTCAAGCTTAAGTTTGTACTGGTACTATACAAGCTAATCCAAATTAAAACTGTGAAGACCCTAATAAGTCAAACAAACTCAGTGTTTATTAAAAGTAAGCCAGGAAATCTATAGAGGGTGATTTAGTTTTCAAAAATATGTCTTTACTTGCTTTTTTCCTTCCTTTCCTGTAGGCGTTTGACTGTGAAACATTTTCTTTGAAACTCTCTGTGACAACTTTATCAGAGTGAAAAGCATACTGTGGCACAGATACAACCCAGGAATTCAAGATACAAGAAACTTTATTGTCTGTCACATAGTAACAGAAATTCCTCTTTGACACGGCTCAGTCAAAGACAAAGGTAGACAATGTAGCAATATCAAAGTAGAAACAGTAAAACAGTAAAAACATCAAGTAAAACATCACAGTGCTGACATGAATGAGCTGCGAGCACATAAACTGCACCAGATGTTGCTTAAATTGGCTAATTTTTCTACAAACTAAAACATGTGCCATCAGAATCATTTTAAGATGCTATTCTCATTCATAAACCCTCTACACATAGCGGCTATATTTACTCTTCTGAGACTAGAAAAAAACATGATCACTGTTATGGCTATGACTCTAAGCACTTTCTAAGCAAACTACCATTACCTTAATCTTCCGGGTGAAGGAACATGTGGTCCAGTGCAGCGCAGTGGCTAATTGATGTGTTTTAATTGTGTTTGGACAACAGGAGGAGGTCTACGACACAGAGGAAGAAGATATATCAGGCTTTGGATATACATACAATACTGATAAATGTGCTTGGGGATTGTTGCTACTGTGTGGTATTTTTTTGGTGCACTACTGCCAAATGACAATGCTCCTTGGGAGCAGCAATGGAGTAACCTGACTATGTCTCTTGACCTACATCTGTGCTGAATTGCAACATGAGTAGACACATGGTCAGACGTCTATCCACTTCTCTTTTATTCCCTGCTTGTTACTACACACTTTCCCAGTTGTGCTTTGCAGCAAGTCATGCAGGGACGTTGTTTCAGGAAGTGGCAATGTGAACTGACGTCATAGAAATACTCAGATGATGATGGCATTTGAAAAAAATGAACTTACCCAAAACCTTATTTAAAAGCTGTGTCCCCTTTTACTGGCCAGGTATGTCTACACGTTTTAATAAAGGCCAGTCTCAGTTAGAAGCACCACGGATGCAATTTTGTTTTTCTTTTTCTCATCATTTGCAACCATGTCAGTAATGCAGCAGTGAGACATATCTCCATTATATCCAAGTCAATTCAAAGTGCATTATTGGCATGAAAGTTTCAAGAACAATGTTGCCAAAGCATAGTTTATCCAAATATTTGGATAAGCGGAGCATTTAGCTTGATGCTCCACTTCTGTAGCTCTCTCTCTGTCTACAAATCCATCCTCCAGACATAACTCAGGGATTTACACATCAGTCATCTATGATTTAATAATGCTCCTCTTCATCACAACAATGCTTGCGAGCTGGCTAACATAGTTGTCAGCTAAATGTTAATTCGCCATTTGCGGACATCACTTTAGGCTTTGAGAAACAGTAATCGACATTTTTCACCACTTTCTGACATTTTATGAACCAACCAACTGTCACAACCTGCCAAGACTTTCTGTTGGTGTTTTTAGTTTAGTTCCTGTTTTATTTTGAAATGATTTCTCCTTGTGCCTTTGTTGATTACCTCATGGTTTTGAGACTCTTTGGGTTTTCTGTGTTACACTTATGTTGGCTGGTCATTTGGTTTAGCTTTTTTATATTATTTGACCTTGAAAGACTTTCTTGCGTTCTCGGTTGGATTGTGTTTGGCTCCTTTGTTTTCTCTGTGTGCCTTTATTTCCAGTTTATGGTTATTGGGTCCGTCTCTGTTCTTCTGTTCCCTTCAGACCTGTCCTGCATTGTCCTCATTAGCCCTGCCTTGCTCCCAGTGTCTTTTCCAGCAAATCACTCCCAGCCTGCCCTTGTGTGTGGCCACCTTTTCCCTGTTGTCTGATTAGTTCAGTTTGCATTTAAGTTCAGTCCTTGTTGAGTCATCTGTTTTGTTCTGTCCTCCTCTGCTTTCTCTCCGCATTTACTTTTGCTTTTATGACCCTCCAGCTATTTTTGGTTTTGTCTGCACACGTCTAATAAAGAAGTTTTCTTCAGACCTGCCTCACCTTTGGTCTCTGCATTTGGGTCCACCTGCTCTGCAATACCTGACAAACAACTAGTCGATTAGTCAAGAAAATAATCAACAGATCGATAATGGGAATAATTGTTAGTTGCAGCCCTAAATGCCACAAGTAGTTTCATTATTTTAATAATCTAAACACCTGTTGCACAAGTGCACATTACCTGCACAAAGAGAAACCACACAAGCATGAATGTCAGCAGTGTTCGCTGCATGTGGCTGTTGAGCGAACCACAGAGTAAAAACAAAAATACCAGGTGCACTCACGCACTATTCCCTAATGGATAATCAATAGTTTACTCAATAGTGAGGAGTAATTTGAGACACTTACTAATCATCATACTTTTACGTTATCACTCACAGCTTGATATAGTGCAGATACAGGTCAACCCTGCACTTCTGTTCTTTCTGAGAAGAAGAAGAAGAAGAAGAAGCAAAGTGATAAATCCCCCACACCCCTCCATACCTCATCTTTATTGTGGCCTGTAATCAACGTGAATAATAAAGTCACATTTTAAAGATAGGTACAAACAAGCTAGTTAATAATTAGAACTGAAAAACTGAAAAAGAAATACAGTTTTTTTTCCTGTTTTGGCTCATGACAGATCTTTAGTGTTAAAGCACTGTCGGACCTCCAAAACTGAACAGTCAAACACAAGCTGTCAAACCAGAAATCAGTTGTTCATAGGTGTTACTTACATTGTAAAGTCATTTATTAATTAAACCTTACTGAAGGAACATGTGACCCAGTGCAGTGTTGTGGCTCATTGATGTGTTTTTAATAGCTTTTGGACAACAACAGAGATCTATGGCATAGACAAAATATTATATATCGGGCTTTGGATACACACACAATACCTGTAAATAGGATGAATTAATTGTTGGTTTGGCTCTGCGCGTGAGATGTGTTGAC
Source organism: Scomberomorus guttatus (assembly GCA_038419695.1). Classification (NCBI taxonomy): domain Eukaryota; kingdom Metazoa; phylum Chordata; class Actinopteri; order Scombriformes; family Scombridae; genus Scomberomorus; species Scomberomorus guttatus. The sequence goes on from CM076467.1 coordinate 16,553,518, forward strand.
AATAAATGTTGACTTATCCTTTAAGTCACAAACATGATGTTGCTGCTGTTTTAAAAATTCAATGTTATGCTGACAACTAATAATTCCCCTTGGGAGTAGCAAAGGAGTAACTTCATTGCATGTCCCTTGGCTCGTATCTGTGCTGTATTGCAACATGATTAGCCCCCCATTTACACACACACACACATATATGCTGGTCATGTTATTAGCAAATTTAGAGATATATCCTATCATTGTTATGCTAACAATATTCAACCTGATAACGACAAACTGTCTGTGTTGCACAACTGTCTGTCTGCCATTAAAGACTAGAACAACATTTTACAGCTTGATACAAACCAGACGGAGGTTCTTATCATAGCCTCAGACAGTATAGTTCCCAAGGTTGCTCAGAGTTTTGGGTCCCTTTCCTCAGCTGTTCGGTCTAATTCAAGAAATCTCGGTGTTATATTTGTTCAGGCTATACAATTCAATCAGCATATTGAATCATTGACCCGTACATGTTTTTTCCAACTAAGAAAGAATGCAAAACTCAGATCTGTCATGTCACAACCAGCAAGTCATCTCTGAACTGTCTACAAATGGTCCAGAATGCTGCTGCAAGGCTGTTAACCAGGTCCAGCAGGATGACTCACATCACACCCATTTTAAGCTCTTTACATTGGCTTCCCATCAGGCTTAGGATTCATTTTAAGGTTCTTGTTTTCACGTATAGAGCCCTGCATGGACAGGCACCTGAGAACATCTGTGAACTTCTCCATCCCTATATCACCAGTAGGTCACTTAGGTCTTCTGACCAGAGCCTACTGGCTGTCCATCGCTCTTGACTGAAGGCTAAAGGTGATCGTGCCTTTGAAGTAGTGGCTCCAACAATATGGACATACAGTCTGAGGTCTCTGTAGAAGCTTTTAAAAAGCAACTGAAGACCCATCTTTTCAAATTGGCCTTTGTCTCACCTTAAGATGTTTAGTGATTGTTCCCTGTTGCCTTTTTTTTTTTTTTTTTGTATGTTAACGTTAACTTGTGGCTTACGTTTTTATTGTTTTGTATGTTTTATGGTCTCATTTTTAACTTTTATTCCTGTGAAGCATTTTGTGAATTCTATTTCTGTGAAACATGCTGTACTAAATAAACATTATTATTATTATACTGACACACACATACACACACACACACACACGTACAAACACACAAGCCCTGGAAGCTGTCCAACTCCTCCGCTTTTATTCCCTGCTTGTTCCCAAGCACTTTGCCAGCTATTGTATCCTTTGCTGCAAGTCAAGATCTGAGTGAAGCTGTAAAGTTGTGCTTGTGTAAATAATCTGTAGATCGAAGAAATATGGTGGCTGTGTGCAGGAAAGGTTTGATGTTCATGGTCCACTTGACATCAGACATCAGAGTTTGTGAGCAGTCTTGGAGGTTTAAGATTTCAATCCCACAATAGATTTCTCCTCTTATTATCAGGAAGGGTGAATCAGGGATAAATCACCCCAAGACTGCAGTCTGAGCCCAGCTTCATTTTGTTTAGAAGATGATCTAATCTGGCATGGAGCCATTTTTGGTATCGAACATATTGCCACAAGAATCAATTCTCAGAAGACTTGGTATCAGCAGTATGGATATTTTTAGGTATCGATCCATTCTGCAGCACAATGGCTTAGTTGTTATTGTAGCACTGTCACCTCAGGGCACCGCGGGAAGCTATATCAGCTCTGCATCTTTCTGTGTGCATGTTCTCATGGTTCATTTGGTTTTTAAAAACATGCTAATCTGGGAAACTGGAGAGGTTGACTTGCCCATAGATGGGAGTATTAAAAAGCTTAGAAAAAACTTATTTATTTTATTTTTTTTTTTTGTCAAACTGCTGTTTGCAAGGCTAAGAAGGAAATTTCAGACATGATATTGAATAGACTCAACTTAATAAAGTTGAGGCAATAAAGTGACACATATTATTGAGTAGATTTATTGTCCTTTGATACTAATTAAAAGTAAGATCTAAATACATTTTTGCCAGATGATTAGTAAATCTAAATCAGTTTTTCAAAGTATTTCAATCAAAGTTACTCAATAACTAACACTTTATGGCCGTAATTGTTTTAAGTAACCATTGATTGCATTTTTTTATGGTGTAGGTATAAAAGCATGACTAAAACAGCATTAACTCAACACTTTTTAAAGATATAACCCACATAGCTTATTAACTTCAACACAAAGACAAATGTCATAGAACCCTGCTAACGATCATGAAAGAACATACTGTATCTCTAAATATAAATATTTGTTTATTTTATAGGGACAAACAGCCTACATGTGCATAGAATAGATGGATTCTTCATCATAGCCTCATTATAAGATAATTTGCAGGGACAAACAACATTTAAAATACATAAATACAGTAGAAAATAGTTCAATTGCAAAAATAAAATAAAATAAAATGGGAGAAAGACAATGCTTGTCCCTATTAAGTGAATGGGCTTTTAAAGAAAATATACTGCATAAAGTGCAATAAAATAATCACAAATGCAATTATACCATATATAAACAAAAAATATAAACAATAAAAGTAGGGAAAAAAGAAAAGAAAGTGAAGAGACCCGATCGCCTGCCTCTGCATGTCTGCTCACACTTACTTGGATTTATAAGGATCTGAGTTTTAAGAATTTGAGTTCCAAAGAAAAGAGAACCTCTGTTCAAAGGAAGATTTGCAAAATCAACTGAGCATTTTCCTGTATTTTACATTATTCACAACTTCCAACTAACAAGCTTGTGCCAGTAAAAATATTTTAGAACACCAGTAAGCAGTGTAGAAGTAAGTGTTAATAAGGAAGATAATGACTGATTTCATTTAACTACAAGTAGAAAATTGCTCTGTGGCAATAAGGAGAAGTCATACATGAGTGTGGGAATGTGCTGAGTGACATATCATGTACATGTTGACATGTCTGAGCATCAGTGAAGAAGACACAACCTCTGAGGGCAAACATTTCTCAACATGAAAGACATCCCTTGACATGTGATGTCAATTCTGAGGAAAAATGGTGCATTACAAAAGCTTACAATAGCAGTGTGGGAACCACACTTTTTTTTTTTATTACCAATTCTTAGGAAGCCCTCCTTGGCTGCTGTCCACCTAATTGTGTATAAGTAGGAGGTACAGAAAATGTGGGACCCACACTCAGTCTTGCACACCCAGACAGCCTGAGAGGAGAATCTACGCAGCAGGAAAACTTCATATCTGAGGAGAGAGGAAATTGCTCCAAAAAGAAGACTTCAAACTCAAAACTTGCAGGGCTAGTAAGCATGAATACTGCAATCCAGTGCATCATTTTCCTGGCCTGCATTACCTTTTGCACCTCAGCAGGTAAGTGTTGCTGATTCCTTTGGTCATGGCAAGCTTTTAATGACTAATGACTAACTGTGTTCCATATGTTATTTACACTGTCCTCTTACTTTTTCCAGTTATTATTACCAATTGCCAATGTGTACAAACAAGCAAAGGTGTGAATCGCTCTCGCATCTCTGACATCAAGATTTATAGTCCTCGTCCATATTGCAGCAAGCAGGAAATCATGTGAGTACCTGCATGTTGCACGGACAAGTACATAACGAAACAAACCTGATCCAATAATAAGTGTTGTTTAGAGAGTCGATTTGCATTAAAGCTTTTTTCTTTCTCCCACACAGTGTGATGCTGAAAGACGGGAGCTCACGGTGTCTCGACCCCAAAGAAAGATTCATCCAAGCAATAGTGAAAACATGGCAAAAGTATGTAAAAAGCTTTTTCACACAGTGCACTTTCATTCATCACAGCATGAACTAACTGTAATAATTAGATGAGAGAAACTTTGTCAAATAATCTCCAGCTACTGTATTTGAGTAGAGGCAGCTGAAGTTTTACAGTATACAGAGATACAGTATGAGATGTTAAATTAAAGGCTGAACATGTTATGTTTTCTTCACAGGCAGAAGATAATAAGAGCTGCTAAGATGCAGACCAACCCAAAAACAACCCCGATGTTAGCCACAGCAGAACCAACACTGACATAAAGCAGATCGGTCGATCTTTGTTACAAATCAACCGAGGTCTCAATTCGTAAGAGGAGAGAGCGGCACACCTTCACAATGTTAGCATGCAGTTTCACTTCATGTATGTCATAAAGAATACAGATTTTATGCAGTTTTGCACATTGGCATCTGAAACTGGCAGCTAGTTAAATATAATAAGTTGAATGTTAATACACCTGTACCCACACCTGTGCACTGACACATTTAGGGGACAGTATTGGAAGTCAGGCAGGACATATTGTTTTTCACTGCAGCTTGTAGCAAATGATATAAGTCTGTCATCTTTCAAACTTTCTGTACTGATGATGTTTACAAGGTTATTGAAGGTGACAGGTAATAATGTGAAAGACTAGTATATACTAAGTACACAGTATTTTAAGAAAGATGATGAACATTGTTGTGCTTCATACTTTTTTATGGATTTTTAGGATTTTGTATTAAAAAAATGCATTGTTTTTCTATTTTGTATTGTATGTATTTACTGTGTGCGTGTGTGTGTATTTCATACTGCATTTGAGCCATGTTTGATTTTTAAGGCTGAAATCACAATTATAACTGATGATGATGATGATGAGTGACTCTGGCCAGTGAGAGCTCCAAAACTGCAATAAATCCATTTTTACAAAACTAACTTTTTTGAAATTTTATTATATGTATAAATAAATAACCAGTTTCCAGTTCAAAGCAGCCAGTTAAATGTTTTCTTGCTATTTTATCCTGTTGGTGGCCATATTGATATGAGTATTTTCTACATATATTTTTGAGGTGTTGCAATCATTAATCTGTATTTGTCTTACTTATATTGTATATATTCTATTCTCAAACAAGGACAACAGGCACACAAAGAGAACACACGCAAGAATAAATGCCACTCGAGCTGCAACGATTAGCCAATTAATCAATTAGCTGCCAACTAATGAAAATAATTGTTAGTTGCAGCCCTCAATGCCACAAGTAGTTCATTATTTTTATCTATCCAAACACCTGTTGCACAAGTGCACATTACCTGCACACAGAGAAACTACACAAGCATGAATGTCAGCAGTGTTCGCTGCATGTGGCTGCTGAGCGAACCACAGAGTAAAGACTGTTGGGGTTTATAGTGAGAGAGCCTCATACAGGAGCACCACTTGTTGGGAGGTGCATTGATTGTAAGCTGGTTATTAGCAGTCATTAATAATTATCAGATAATTATTAATTAATAAAAATTAAATTATTAATATGAATTAATAATACGGGGCACCACCCGGATACCGGGACCAATAACCAAACAATAAAGAGAGTCTCATTAACAAGGTTCACTTGTGGATGCTGATATCTGAGGGATATCAGCATCCACAAGTGAACAGTATGAATTCGAGCTCTGACCCTCTTTCTCAATCAGCCACCTTTTACAATAAATAAGCACAATAATTACAAATAACTTCTCTTTAAAGATATAACAGTGTTTATTAAACAATAGCAAAGTTAACAAGTTAGCAAATGCTTTGATCAATAAGACACTCCTAAAATCTAACACTACCTAAGCAATAACACAGCTATATACAATGGAAACACATGCAAGCTGGAGCTTGCATGTGTGTGTGTGTGTGTGTGTGGGCGTGTCTCTGTGGGTGTAAACAAAATGGCGACTGTGAGCTGTGAGATGACGTCACGCGATCTCAAGGACAGCGGGCGTGATCTCGCGAGATGGAGTCACATGATAGCCCGAATGGTGACTATGACCGTAGTGTCAGTTATAACAATGGCAAGATGGCGCCGCCTGGGGGTCGGCGTCTCTGCGTTCACCCAATTCAATGTATCAAACACGTGTCTGATGGTAGATAACGAGGGCAGAGCGGCGCTGTGTCCCACGTTATCTGACCGTCAGATGTGTAGAAAAAGATGTGTGTCTGTATGTGCGTGTGTGTGTGTGTGGGGGGGGGGTTAGTAGCAAGAGAAGAGGAGAAGAAACGCCGGCTCACGGCAAAATCCTGCAATTGTGAGGGGAGAGCAGCGGTTGTCTGTCCACAGAGAGCGTGCGTGCAGACGGCAGCCTGTGACGCACGTTGTCTGATTCTTGATCAACAAACAACTTACTTTCTCACTCACGATGGCACAAACACAGCAGCAGTCCCGTGGGGGACAAAAAGACAAAAAAATGGGTCTAGCGTGGTTAACACAACTAAACAGGCAGCAAACTTTAAATACTCCTCAGAGTATAGCAGGCAAAAGGGACTCGGCTCACGGAGAAAGCAACGCTTCCTCCAGTGCTGTTACTGTGGAAAGGCTATGTTGAATTCGCGCAGCCGCTTCTTAAAGGGGCGGTGACGCCACGGCTGTGTTGCCATGACTCCCGGTGGTGTTTGTGGGTCTCTGCCAATCAGAGACCAGGGTTTGAGCTCCCTGCCGAGTTCTCACCTAGGTGCGAACTCGTCAAAGCATTATGGGAGGTGGAGTCTGTGAGCAGCATTTTGGCGCTGCTCCCTTTGTTTCAGGGGACAAAGGACATGGTCAGGCTTCAGGTTTTACATGTAGGCCTGCCTTTGTCTGACCTCATGGTTGAGGCCCAACAAGACAAAAACACCAAGTGCACTCACTCAAGTCAAGTCAAGTCAAGTCAAGTCAAGTGTACTTTATTGTCAAAAATCTATGTAACAGGGTTAGCACAGAAGTTTGAAATTGCGTTTGACCAGTCTCCAATGTGCAGTTTAACTAAACATAAATGTAATATTTACAAAAATCACCTGGACTATAAAAACACACACACACACACACACACACACACTATTTACAAAAATCACCTGGACAATAAAATACACACACACACTCACGCACACACAATATTTACCAAAAATCACCTGGACAATAAAATACACACACACTCTCTCTCTCACATACATACACACACACACACACACACACACACACACACACACATAAGCAGCACAATGGTGGACAATCAATAGTTTACTCAATAGTGAGGAGTAATTTGAAATTTGAGACACTCACTAATCATCATACTTTTGCGCCATCACTGACAAAAGAAGCAAAGTCCCCATATTTCTTCATACCTCGTCTTTCTTGTTTTTTTTTTCTGTTTTGGCTCATGACAGATCTTTAGTGTTAAAGCGCTGTCAGACCTCCAAAACTGAACACTCCCCATAAAGTCAAACACAAGCTGCCAATCCAGAAGTCAGTTTGTCATGTTACCTGTGTGTTACCTACAGTTTAAAGTCATTTATTAATTACCTTACCGACCTAGTATGGACAGCATATCCATTGTTGTATCCATTATTTGCTTTGGGTAGTAAAACTCCCATTAAAAGTCCCCTCAAGGTTTTTTTTTTTTTTCAAGAGATGACAATGTTGCAAAGTCATAATAGATCATTTAATTTTTCACAAGTCATGAGGCCTTTATGACCTGAAGGTCAGATAGAGGCACATGCCTTTGGTCATAAGGGAACAATATTTCTCAAGTCAAGTCAGAAAGCACAAGATTATTACAGTTTTAACCTCTGCCAAAGAGAATTTGGTTTCTATTTGAATGCTCATGTCGGTCTTTTGTCTCAAAACCTTCAACTGATTATGATACTTGGTGTGTGGTTACAGGTAGATCTTGCACTCTGGCAAGCTGAATTGCATTACACATCTTAGGACAATATGTAGGAATATATATATGTGTATGGGTTTGTACAATAGGACAAATTATAGTCATGTAGTTTTTCTATGTCTCTTTAATGTGTTGATTTGACAAGCTTTTAGAGGACAGTGTTGTTTGTTCTGGTCCATATGGTCGTGAAGAAATTTTATTTAAGGACTGACTGAGTCAACTTGTCAGACAAAGAGAAGATAGCTAGCTGGATGCATTGTACTTCTTATTGTATTGTTTGATTACATTATTTCATAACCTAACAATGCTCTCTTTGTGTGTTCATTGAGTGATTAAGCAGTTTTCCACTACACATTTTGCACGTGAAAAGAAAAACTGACCTGAAAAAGAAAATGAACAGTATGATTCACTTTTTTCATTTTCATTCACTCACGCAATTTGTCTCTGCAAAGGAAATAATTATTCAGAATTTCAATTGCGATACACATTCAGAAAACACCACCTCATCCAACCAAGCTACTAAATTAAAGCGGAGGGTGGGTGAGGGATAAAAATCACACACACATTTGACATATTATGGCCTGATAAAGGTGTTGCTCAGCCTGTGCTGTATATACATCCCTGCAGACACCGAGCATTTTTTATTTGGAGTCATTTTAGCTATGTTTTGGGTGTCCAACAACTGAGGGGAATATCTGGCTCTTGAACTGCTAAATGCTCCGCTGTGTTCACCAGCTAAGCTAGCCGCTAACTTTGTCTGTGTGCCGTTTGGTGCCTGGCAGGTAGCGTACAGTCAGTTAATCAGAGCTTTTTTGTTAAAAAAACAGCAAGGTTGATGAGAGCGTTGAGAGTCAACCAAAACATCAACGTCGTGGGCAGTAAAACCAAAACAATGAGTTGAAAGATGCTAAAAAGCTCCACAGACCTGAGGGGAACTGCAGAGTCGGGTGATGATTGTCTGCAGGTTCATCACTTTGAGTCATTTGAGACATTATTGACACAGACAACATACCCACACTGAAATGAGAAAATGGTCTCTGTATGGTCTCGACCTGCTCTATGTGAAAAGTGCTCTGAGATAACTTTTGTAGTGATTTGGAGCTATATAAATAAAATTGAATTGAATTGAAAGTAGCTGTATTATACTGTATATACAGGTCAGAACAAACCCCCAGGAACAAAACCTACCACCATCAACAACAACCCAATATGTGCTGTAGCCAAAAGTAAAGCTGTGCTTGTTTACTGTGTTGCAGAACTGTGTCTGATGATCATTTTCTTATTTCCATCTTTTTCGGTCAGCAGGGGAAACAGAGTTCAGTACCTCTGCAGAGCTATGATGAGCAGAAGAAAAAAAAACTTGCAGACTGGTGGTCCAGACAGATATGCTGAGTCTGTATGACTCATTTCTGTGGCTGTTGACAGTGAGCATGTCTTAACCTCAACGGGGCCTCTGGTTTGTCCCTGAATCCTCCATCCCATGACTACCTTCTGCTGCACATGTGAGTGCACCAAAGTGAAACCAACATACAAACACATACGCGTGTCTGGGTTGTTTTTTGTTTGTTTTTTTCTCAAATCTCATGCAGCCAAATTATTGAGGATCATGTGGTTTCTGTATGCATAAATACTGCAGCGCAGATGCATACAAACAGTTGCCACAGCTGCGTGATATCAGTCTGAGTTCGACAACTAAACAAACAGCCGCCTAAAGAAGATGAAGCTCTGCATCCTGCTCGTGTTCGGGACCCTGTTTGCCCTCACAGATGGTAAGACCACAGATACTAAACTGTGTGACTAATTATTCCTGTGAAGTTGAGGGTTTGTATGTTATTCTCTAAACATCTCTAAATGTTTTTCCTGCAGAGTTGTGATCTTGTCTGAATGGAGAAATATCTGGAAACAGCGTTTTGTACTTTAATAGGACATTAAAAAAAAAACTATTTTCAGCTGTAGGTTACTGACTGCTGTTTTGCTAGAGTAGGCATCACTCTGTAATACATGATAACTGTAAAGACATGTATCCCTTGAACTCTAATCTATCCTTAAATGCTCACTTGAGTCGCGTAAGAAAACAATCCACACTGTATTCCCATATTGAGTGAAATAGCATACCAATGTTTTTGCAGGTTGCAGCCCATTTATTTCATAAAACAAATACTTGCATGATTGCTGATCATTTTCCTAATGATGTTTTAGCGTTACTGAAGGGTCAGTATGTTTTTTTTCCACCTTTCAGATAGTCAATGTCGTCGCAAGCACACGTTCAAATGAAACGTCTGTGTTGCATTACTACACCTCGATATGGCAACTTAGACATAAATAAATGCAGACGTGATGCTCAGTAATGAATTACCTTCATGAGTGTTTCAAGTCTGCATATGCATGGATCTTGTAGTAGTGAAAGTGGATCTCTCACTGTAGTGAAATAAATGGAAACCAGTTGCTGTGTGGAGGGCTGTTAGTACAGTCTAATGTGGTTTAACCTATAGCTAAATAAAATCTAATAATCTGCAAATTCAGACAGTGTTTATTTAGTATGTACTGTACATTTAGTATCTTTGGAAACTTGGATTTGAAATTGAATTTTAACTACAGTTTAAAATAAACTACTGTGGTTTGTTTGGCTGACAAATGTGCAAAGAAAGTACATTTTTATTACAGGTTTCACACTGTCTTTATGTAGATCTTCCTCCAATTACACCAAATGGCTGGCTAGTATCTGATAATTAATACATAATGGACAGCATACATGATATGTATTTAAGTGGTGATATATGATATATTTTACCTTGCTGGTTTGAATTGATGATGACTTATAGTAAACCGGAAGAGGACTGGATGAAAAAAGAGGAAGTGTGCATCCCAGTCATGTCACAATACCAAGGCTGGTGGTGGTGATGAAAGCATGAAGTTAGAAAGTTGCGTTGTCACCATTTGATTAGTTGATCAATGGATGTGCATCTCTAACATTCTGTATATTGTGCAGTACCAGTGCTTGAATTGCATAAACGATGCTAGAAAACATCTTTTTTCTTTGTTGCAAAACATTACAAGCTTTAAGTCACTTGAATTGAAAGCATCTGCAAGCTGAGAGGTTATGTTTACTTATAAGAGCGACTTCTATAATCTTTAGCAAGAGAGGGAAGTCTACAACTGGTTTGTTTGTGTAGAAATCTGGATTGTGACTGAGTGTCTGTTGGTGTCAGGTATGCCGCCAATCAGCAGGGACTACAACACGCACTGTCGGTGCCTGCAGGTGGAGTCGAGGATTATCCCTCCAGACAGCCTGAGGAGCATCAAGCTTGTTCCTGAAGGGCCCCACTGCCCACACGCGGAAGTCATGTAAGTGCCCTCCTATCGAGATCAAATCTTCATTATCAGTTAAACGCACAATATGTAAGTTCATTTCTGCCACTACGGGTCTCTCAACCACTGTGAAGTAGCGTGGGATCATGGGAGTCGTTGTCTTCACTGTTGAACAACCAGCTTCTCTGGGTTAGGATTACTTCAGTGTTCGTCGTTCAGTATGTTTTTACCAGAGCTGAATTAACTGCAGAGGTTAATCAATTTTCTTGATTAATTGGTATTCATAATAATCCTTGAAATGTAAGGCAGCTGTTTCTTATCTAGTAAAAACTGGCTAGGCATTGAGAGAAGAAAGATTACGCTTTGAAAGAGCTTGTTTCACAATCTTGCCAGATACTGCCAAAAGAAACACCCCAGCCAAGAATGATCTCACTCCCTTGTCTCTGCGCCTTACCGGTGCATTTAACAAACGCTATGCAATAAATACTACAAATAAGCAGAGGTTGGACTTCAGTACTGTTTTCTTATTATCATTACACACAGGTCAGGCCACTTGTATAATAATCTTGGTCATGACTTGGAGTGGATCTTTGTTTTTTTTGGATCTCTAATATAAATAAACCATGTCTTTTGTGAGGGCTTAGTTTTATGAGTTAAGCACAAACACACAGGCAGTTTTACATCATTGTCTAATGTGTTGAAGAACACTTTGTATTATTTATTATGGTCAGGGTCATGCTGTCAGTATTGCAGGTTGACAGATCTGAGGAAGAGTTGATATTCCCAAATATGCAAAACACAAAACGTGCATATTGTGGGTTTTTGGGTTTTTTTTAAATAAAACTTTTCTCAGTTTTGACCAAATTTTAACCCATCTCTCCATCTGAAGTATATTCTGGCATTGTGGAGAGGATTTTAGTCTCTTAAACCAGTGGTTCCCAGTCTGAGGGTCCCCAGATGTTTTTTTCTTTTTTCTTGTTAAATACATACATTAGCTGTTTAGGGCTCTAAAAATCATTTAAATGGAAAGGTCACAGAAGGGAAAAAGATCAATTCTCAGTTAAACTGCTCACACTTGTTGTCATGAACGGTCGCAAGTAAACACTGCTTTATTTTAAGGGTCCACAAGCCAAAAATACTGAGAACTGCTGTCTTGAACAACATCTTAAAACAATTAACACAAATTCTGGCAACAACAACAGCGAACAAGTAACATGTAGATTACTCCAAGGCTCAACACTCTCTCTCAGGACTCTTCTGTTCAACATCCACATGATCCCAGTGGCTCAGATTATATAAAAAAAACAATAAAATATGGTAGCATATGACACACAGATGTACATAACAATATCACAGAGTAAGCGTGATTCAATGTGCCAAAATTGTTGGAGCCAAAGAAGAATGAGAATGTGGAAACTTCAGTGTCTTAACTCTTACGTAAATCACACTGATTTTCCTTGTTGGTCAAAGTCTCTACACTTGCCTTTGAATCAGCACTTAAATGACTGTGTGTCACAGACACTATTGCTTAACAGTTAAATAGCACTAATAACAGTTTTTGGCATTTGGTTTCTAGTAACAGATTTCTTGATGGGGAGTGGTTGCTCTTGGGTTACTGGAAATCATTAACAGTGTTGCTAAACTCCTGGCTGCAGCTCTAATTCTGATAAATGTCTTTTTCATATCAGCGCTGGACTGACGAACAGGGAGAAAGTGTGCTTAAACCCTCGGTCCCCCTGGGTGAAGAGGCTCGTCCACTTTGTTCTTGAGAAACAGCTACATCAGCAGGGGAGAGCACTTCCTAAGAATCAAGCATAAAGGGGAGATGCAAATTCAGCTTCAGTGCTGAAAATAACTCCTTTGTTAGAGTTTGTACAACTCAAATAACCTTTTTTTTTAAAATTCTGTTCTGGTTTCTGTTTTATTTCAGCTTGTTTTAAAGTGTTAGAAAGCCAGATGTCATTATGTTTGAATGTGATTGAAAAGTAAGCAATCTGCTGTAAAGTAAATGTGTTTGTGCATAAGTTTGACTTGATACGTAGCTAAGTCGTACCTGTTCACACAGGTTTTATCGTTCCCATTGGCAAAATCTAAACGGAAGCAATTTCACAAACTTGTCGACAGACGTTAAGCTTTAAAATCGGACCAGGCGTTTACGCCCTCAGACCCCACAGCGTCAAGATAGATATTAATTAAATTATTTCTCAGGAAATTTCATATCTGGGCACATTTTAATGGTACAAATCGTCACTTGTTTTCCTTTGGAAGCCACATGTTTGGGCTCTCAGTGGGGATGAGGAGGTGATATCGAATGAAAAAGTGCAACGATTAGTCAATCGTCAGAAAATTAATTGGCAACTATTTTGAGAATCTATTAATTGTTTCGTTTTAAGCAAAAATGCCCCCAAAAATGTGATGGTTCCAGTGTCTCAAATGTGAAGATTTGCTTTTTTCTTCTCCTTTTCATACATGACAGTTAATTGAATATCTTAACATGTTCGACTGTTAGTCAGACAAGACGAGCAATCTGAAGACATCAGCGCGGCCTCTGAGAAAGTATAAATGCCATTTTTCACTATTTTTTAATACACAGTGTGTGTGTGCCTTTGGGCAGGAATGTTCTTTTGTTATTGTTGAGACGCCCCACTGGCCTTCTGCATCCTATTTCATCCCCAAGAAGGTAATACTCTGGGTCTTGATATAAGCAAAACACATCAGGGGTCAATGGCCACAGATGGCTTGGGGCTCGTGTCTGTGTGCCATTGGCTGTAATCAGCTCATACATTGATCAATCACAGATCATTTCTCTGTCCCTTATGGAACTATAACAGAGCAGATTTGCTTTGTTTGTTGAGACAAACTGATGCAAATCTTTGTGTGTTCTGTCTCCTTATTGTACAATGTTTTAATCTTCAACCCAGCGGTGTTTCATGTATTATTTCATGTGTGTTTAGTGTTTCCAGACAAATTCAACAACAATTTCATTGAATATGTATTTTTTTTGCAGTTTTAGACCAAATTGCAGTATTTTCTGGCTTTGCTCCCTGCCTTAGGTATCCATCAGTACGCTTGTTGTTAAATAATCTGAACTCCACAAACAGCTACATGGATGTTCAAACTGCTAATGTGCACAAAAAAAGTCAACAAGTCAGACTGTAAACTCTCTTCACTCTGTGGGAGAGTATAATTTCACAACTCCTTTTGTGCACTGAGGCTTGTGAGGCTAAGGATTTGGGCCTGGAGTGAAGAAGATACTTCCAAATATTTATTATTGTCTCAAGAGCCTGGAGGAACAGTGTGGTTGTTCTGCAGTATATTTATTTGTTATCTTAACATGTGTGGAACTAAATGGTTAAGAAACCATGGACCTGTGAGGTTTAAACAATTTCTTTATGAGATGTGTTTTACCAGATGTTGAAATTTTTTTTTTTTTTTTTTACTGCATCTTATTTTATAGTGTACTGTAAATCCACCACAGCTGACTGTTGGCTTTGGCAACTTGCTTATCACTGACAGCCACCCAGGAACTACAGATGGAAATGAGTTTTTAGCTATATTTGATACAGTAAATGTGCATTGTCCCTATGAACTATGAACTATGAACTATTCCTGAGAAAGGAGAAACCACAATAACCTCAAGGGTGTCCAGGTGTGGATCTGTGTTTTTTTAGAAAGTAATCTCATTAAAGAGATTTAATCGATATGCATAAACAGCTGTGTCAATCGTGCTTTGACTTTTAATCACTGGTTTTATTTATCCGGTCCTATCTACGATATTGAAATCTCGAAAATAAGATCATTCAAATATTAATTAGAGGGGATTGCTGTTTATTTCCACAGAAATGTGGGATGTGCACAGATCAAAAAATCATGACCCTTCTTTTAGGCCAAAGCGGTTAGATTGAAGTTGAGAAATAATTGGATATCAGGCAGAAGTGTTCTAGCAAATATATCCGCCATCTGAAAGACCTCTGAAAGTGCAAAAACGCTGCTTGTTACCATAAAACATGCAAGATGGTAAGACAGAGAACTTAACAGTAGACTTGTAAGAACAAACAGTGACCCAAACAAAGGTTTTACACCAACACACGCTGCCTCTTTCAAATCATTTAATTACAATAAAGCTTAAATGAAACAAGAGGAAAAAAAACATTTTCATATCGGGAGTAGTTCTGAAATTCTTCTATCAGCTGCTTGAAGGTCAAAACTTTTAATTCAGACACACTGGTCTGAAGTTGGAAACAGATTGTGTGTCGTATCATTAAACACAAAAACTAAGATACATTTATATTAAGAGTTTATGCACAAAAACTAATAAATAGCGTTTCACAAATATATTCTCTGCAGGGAGGCACATGAGTTCCCATTAATAAAGATGATCACAAAGTCAAGACTGGGATTTATGTGCTGCTATGTGAATTTTTGTTTGCTACCAAAACTTAAATTGTCTCTTAAAATCAAGAAAAAGGCAGAAATTACTCCTGAGAAAGTGTAAAAATGTCACAATTATTCTTGTTTTGATACATTTCCTGTAGTCAGAAGAGAACTAAACTACAGCACTAAATATGGTGTCTTTTCAAGTAGGCATTTGTCACATTGTCTCAACCCCTACCCGGTACTTAACATGATCCGAATGAAAGGAAGATGGTTTTACATGAATCCATGTGCTAAGTCTGTGTTGGAAGTGGAAGGGAGTCATCTGGTGCAACGACATAACCCTTCCCATGAGGGAACCATGCCTGCAGGGCTTTAGTCCAGCTGCCAGTGTCATAGAAAGTCAACAAGATGTCAAAGACTGCAGATAGAAAAACACTTTGTTAATAACAAACAAAAGGTCAACAAGATAACAGAACAGACATCACTCACCTTGATTTACTGCCAGGATCTTTGAGTGGAAATTCTTGGTGTTGTTTTTCTTTGTCATGTACTCGTCTATGGGCAGCCTCGCCGTGCGGACACTGAGTTCTCTGGCCCTCGAAAAGCTCAACTTCTGCAGGAGATAAACAACAACAAAAAAGCTGAAGGACCCACTGCTGTGTGTTACATATCACACATACATTGATATGATCTGGTAATTGTCTGTGTTGTCCAGTTATAATTTGTCTTAATGTGTAATACCTTCTGGATGCTTTCATCCACAAGACCACCAAGAACGTACACTTTGTCGGCATCGACCGTTTCCAAGGCTGAAATACAACAACACTAACAATGAATCAAACACAGGAAAAAACATTGAATATCATGAATATCATATGAATGTATATATAGCATTAACTTACTTTACTCTGAACTGATTTTTTTTAGTCTCGATTGACCTTTTTTTTTCTTATTTTTCAGTTTTGTATTGATGTTTTCTATTACTTTATTACTTTGTCTTTGTGTTTTATTGTGTGCAAGGTGCTTTAAAAACATTTAGTGCTATATAGTAAAAATGTAGCACTAACTAGTAGTACAGGTGGTAGTCGCAGTAACATTAGTAATCTGCTCAGTTATGGACAAATGAACATGGTCAGATGGCTTCCTCTGCTGGCCGAAAGATGCATCATCAACTAAAACGTTTCTGTACATGTCTACTCAGCTGAAACATCACACACTCCTAGACTAAAACACTTCATTCACATGTGTTATTTATTCAAATCCCTCGAACCTTCTTCAGCATCTGGCGTGAGGTAGACGACAGTTTCTGGAGGAAACAGGTCCAGACAGCTTTCCTCTGTTATGTCCATCTGAGAACAACAGGGAGAGAAAAAAGAAAAAAATTAAGCTCAGCCTGCTGCTCCAAATTACTGAGGAGGATATGCTGTAAATTAGTGACAGTATTGAGGAGGTCACAAATGGAGGTCACAGATACACATGTTTTTTCTCTAAAAAAAAAAAAAAATGATGTATGATAGACCAGATGCCTGCACGACATGGGTTTCTTTCTCAGGTTTGTCTACTTTCAGAAAAGTTTACCAGTGACATTCAGAATGTGAACTGCAATAATCACCATGTAGTTGAGGAAGCCTTCGTTCATTCGTATGCACTCTCTGTACAGACGACTGTCCTCCTGCAGGTCTGTCAGGAACAGGTGGAACGGTCGCGTCGCCTTCTTGTTTGACCCGTACAGCCGTCGTAACTGGCCGGCCAGTCGACTGATCTCCTGAATCAGACAATTTGATAAATGTCTCCGAGTGGTAATCCAAACACCTACTGTGCCATTATTTGAAAATGTTCTGAGGCTGTTTTGTGGCTTCAAAATCTTAAAACAAGGCTGTTTGAGAGTTGATAACAATGATTGGAGTCTCGTCAGACACCTACCTTGTCAGACATGCAGTCTGTCATACTCAGGTCAACGCAGAGTTTGAGCCCAGTGGACTGAGCCTCGGCTAAACGCTCTTTGGTGATCGCCTTCATGACCCGTTTGCTAAGCTGAGGGTTGTCCGCACTAGCACCTGTTTTGACAAAAACACAGCAAAGACAGATTATAGACACTGAAATTTAAATAACTTCCACTTTCAATCTCCCTAACAAACACAAAATTATTGTCTTCACTTGATCTTTACCCGACTCGTGCTCACGGTTGAGCTTCCTCCTCTGCTTCTCTTCTTTCCTTTTGCTCTTCTTCGCAGCCAGCTGTCTCTCCCAGTGCCGCTGCTTCCTCAACACATTCTTCTGTTCATTAGAAAGGGAAAACTCAGATGTCTACAGTTTTTTTTTTAGGGCACAGTATTTGAAGACAAACTACAAAATTAACTGGGATATATTAGCAGCCAATGAGATAAATCTGAACTGATTGATCATTTTATATGTTTAGTAAAGAAAAACATAAGAGGTTTTAGGTAAAAACTAGGCATCTGTGTAAACTCCAGGAAAACAGGTTGGATTTTAGCTTGTTGACAATATAGTTTATAAACAAACTTACTGAATACAGTGCATCTCCTCTTCCAGGTCTGTCTTCCACCACATCAGTCTCCACGTCTATGTGAAGCAGATCCATCACCTCTGAAACTCCATTCAGCTGCATTTCACACATATCTGAGGAAATATGTGTCATTTCAGTCTGCTGCTCCTCTGACGTCAGATGCATCACCTGAAAAAAACAACAACAGCAACACATTATTGTCTTCTGCAAACGTCCGGACATGTCTCTAACTTTTTGTGGCAACCAGGAATAGTAGATGTAGGTAGTAGATGAAAAAATGGCCAAAAAGCCATCTTTATACAATTATCGTGACACTTAATATAGTCGACAACGTAGAGGTTTTCTGAAATCCACTAAATGACTCACTAAAAGTAAAATTTAAACGCAGAAAGAGGGAAAAAAATCAACATGCCTGAGCTGGAAAGGGAGTCGCTTCCAGGTTGCGAACATGTGAGCGGCGCTTGTCAATGACGTCAGAGTAAACAAAGTGGAAGGAGGGGGCAAGAGGATCAATTTAGAGGAAAGGGGGAATAACAGGAGTCCGTCAGCAATAAATGGCGAATTTGGTATTTTGTATTAATTGTGTGATGTTTAAAATACATACAAAAACATGTATGGATCATCAGCAGTGTGGTATTTTACATTTTAAAACCAATAAAACACCAGAAGAGGTCAGTGTAATACCGACATGACTTATGAATGAGACACAAGTATGGTGTTTTTTTTTTTTTTAGGGAAACGTCAAAATTAACATGACAGAAAATTATCTCATGTTGTAAATTAAAGTTTGCACAGCTTTTCTATATTTTGCACATCTTTTCTATTTTTTACAACCCACAAGTCAGGTCATGTAGCCTAAGTATTGTAATGTGTATAATGTTTATAATGTATATACTGTAGATTGAATTCCATTTACTTGACTTTTTATTTTGTTGTGTTTATTACTCCTAGTTCTTATCTGTTTCCTTGTTTCCTGCACTGCTGGAACATGTGAATTTTCCCCTCTGGTGATCAACAAAGTCTTGTCTTGTCTTATCTTATCTTATCTTATCTTATCTTATCTTATCTTATCTTATCTTATCTTATCTTATCTTATCTTATTTCTGTCTTGTCCTTCACTCACACTATTTGACAGGATGTACTGTACATTTGCAAGATGTTGACTTAAAAATCACAGTTACTGTATATGTCACACGTTATTACTATTATATATTACTAAAAGCTGAAGAAGCTTTTATGACTTCTTGACACTTTGAGCACTTTTGAACTTTTTATTTTTTTTTTTTATTTTTTTTTTTACATATTTTCACTTTCCAGTCCTCTTTTTGGAAATAACATCAAATAAGTGATACAGAGTGAGAAAAAGAACACACAATAGAATAAAACACACATCAGTTTTATTAAATTAAACTTGTTAACAATAGTTCAGGAATGACTCTTTCCTGTCTTAATTACATGTGCAAAGGGGCGCAATTTATGTAAGGTGCGTTTTACGTAATTAACGTTACATTAACCTGAAGGGGGATGGTGAGTAGCTAAAGGCTGCCGTTTATTGTTTTATATGTATTTTATTATATCTAGCTAAAATTGCACGTCAAAATGTTAAGCATTGTGGTTTTTCCTGAAGCTGTGAAGTATTTAAACCCCTGACTGAGGGTTCAGTCGGTTGTTGACCGTTGATGTTACGGTTGACCGTTGGTGTAGTTGTTAGCATAGCTAGCATTGTTAGCCAGCTAGAGGTTAAAGTTTGTCCTTTGTTAACGTTTGTAAAGCGTTTGGTTGTCTTATCAAAACCTTTAGAAAAGACCGTGAGGTATTCTAAACTTTATTAGGATACAAAGATGAAAATTTACATGTAGGCTCAAGTGTTGTAATGTGTCAAGAACGAAGCTGAAGTTAGCTTCCGATTATGGGTTAACGAAAAAGTTCAGGGAAACATAAATAATGATATTTTTTAGCGGCTGATTCGCCGTTTTTCATCACTTATACTTATGAAAGATGTTAGACATCGTAGCAAAAAGCCTTTGTTACGATGCCTGTTTAAACCCGCCTTCAGATTTCTGAAACCTTTCTTTTGCTTATGAAAACAGAAAGAAATACGATTTCACTGCTTCCCCCCCCCATCCTGACCACATCAGACCAGGTCCAGATCAACAACCACTATACTTAGTCTTTTAGTATTCATTATTAGTCTTTTCAAATGAACAGTAAAGTATTTGTCTTAGCTTAATTGTTACACAGACAACCCAAGTATTTTGCAATGGTGAGATAAACTTGTAAAATATGTTTTAGAGTTGTTCTGTGAATTTCCGTAACTAAAATGTTTTAAAAATTATGAAAGTATCCTCTGTTAGCACTCTTACCGCGATATCTTTGGTCATATAAAGGAACTCAAATGAATTCTCGTTGCTAGTCGGAAAGCAAAGATCGGTGCACGCTAGGACTAATGCTAGCCAGCTTTCCTTAACGTTTTATTTTAATTATCTTGTCTTTTACCCAATATCATTATTTCTATCTCAAGTCATTAAAACTCTGTGACCCAAGCATTCAGCCAGTATACATGTCGAGATGTTTGTGTGATGTCTCGGCTCTAAAAACAAGAGTTATGGCTCAGTTGTTGTTAGCATTTTAAGCTACCACGCTGCCATGCTACAACACAGCAACCAATGAGAGACGCAGAGGAGGGATTTGCCACCAGACAGCATTGTGGGTATTCTGAATAAGGATCATTTTTAGATTATTTAACAGTTAATAAATGCTTTCACTGTAGGAACAGCTGTCACGCGAAGGGCTGTATCATATTGTAAGCAGAACGGCGTTAAAACGTATTTCTTGAAGCATAAATTGTTATTGTTGTGCGTTTAAAATGTTGCAAACAATACAGATATACATGTATATATGTATATTTTGTGGCTGTCATTCGTAGTTCACTGATTAGCCTTTTAGATTTTCGTTGCGATCATTTTTTTAAAATATAAAACATGTGGGATTCAACTTTTTGGTGTGAGCACCATGACAGAGAAGCGCAGGGTCGTCATAGTAGTAGTAGGGAAAGAGCAGCTAACCGGCAAGACTATACTTTCAGGGATCATTTCTATAGTTTCTGACTTGAGAAATGTGTTTCTAAAGTGTTTGGTCTCGCTAACCACGATGAAGAGTTGGTGATACTCCTTCCTGAGCGCGAAGCGGGCAGAGAGACTTGATTCAGTTCATATGCTCTCTGCTTTTGATGACCGTTCACTGTCTCCTCTGGGGACAATGAGGGAAGGAGTATGATCAGAGTGGTAGTGCTTACGTGTTGAAAAGTAAACATTAGTAATGAAAGGAGTCAGCGAAGAACGTCTGTGTTTTTCAGGTGTGCTAAAGTAGTGTTACTGTGGTGTTTGAGGTTTCTACCACAAACACAGGAGGCTATATTAATATTTAGTGACGTTTTCTTACAGTTGACGTATTTGACCTGTACTTTATTATATCAAATGCTACTTAATTAATGATGACATCATTAGTTACTTTGCAGATTATGTTTTTACCTTTATGATAGGCTTTAAAATATGCGTTTTAATAGAATAAACTAAAGTACCCAAAATTAACAACTTCCAGCAGCCACATTAAAATGTTGCTTACGTGTTAATGAATCAGTAACTATTCTCCATTATTATATAACATAATTCCCTAAATGTGTATTTTGCATTGAGGGAGTACTTTGAGTACATTTTGCTAATTACACTTCTGACTTCAAAATGTTCATGCAGGGCTTTGACCTGGAATGGAGTATTTTTGGTACTTTTACTTACGTAAAGGATCTGAATACTTTATCCACCACTGGCAACCTTTACTAAACATCTTGTGGCAATATTCAAAAGTGGAAAGTAACAATCTACTTTTATGTAGCGATACTAATTTTGTCTTGTGTGATTTAATAGCTACATTTCAGAGATTTTGCCCTAAACTTTATATGGCAGTTGGAGTGACTTGTTCGCTTACATAATAAGGTCTTAGAAGCTTAGGCATTTTTTCCAGGAGGGATATTGTATGTAAAAAAAAACAAAAAACAAAACGATGGAAACCACAACATATAAGGTGTATTGTTGTACGGTTTTACTAGAATAGAAGAGTTTCTCCATCACCAGCAATATTAGTGAATTTATTGGGATAACTTCAGATGATAAGCGTACTAAAGTTGCATTATTTCCCCCAGGACTGAATACACATACGCTGTTTTTACATTATGTGGGCTTGTGTGCTGAGCTTTTTTTTTTTTTTTTTTTTTTTTTGGTGGACCAAAGTAGGCGGGTTTTCACTCCACCTGCCAAAAAGACCGCCGGCCGGGACAAAATTCCACTCTGCTGGCCTGGAGAAACACTCAAAACTTTGAAACAAAAAGCACCAATGGCTTTCTTCTCCCCGTGAATAGCTTTAGTGTTGAACCGCTCACTGCTCTGTTGTGTCAGTGATTGACGTGAGAAACTGGAGGAGGATCCGTCCTGGTGTTGGAGCCGCAGCTCAACCTGCATGGTGCGGTCAGACACTTCATATGGGACAGAAGAGAGGAGTTCATTTAAACTTGTCGGTGGCTATTGGATGGACAGTTTTTATGTTGGAGATAAAGGATTTTAAATATATTCTCCATTAACTGGATAATTCAGCTTCACGCAGCATTATTGGCCGCACTCGTCCCGGCGGAAACATGAAACACAAATGATGTTTAACATTTCTATAGATGGAGGCTCATTCTCTAAGAATTTGGAGGACTTCGACTCCATTCGCAGTGTTCTCCTTTACAGGTCAGTAAAGACACCATCCGAGGTAGAAATATCTTGTTTTAACACGTATTTAAAGTTGTGTGCTTTTGTTTGGTCAGAGGCTTGCTGCCAGCGGTTTGCTGAATACCGGAGGGGATTTAAAAAAAAAAAAAAAAACTCGTACAAGTTTGCAAGGAGGGTGAGGAAAAGGGAGGAAAAGTGCACTGTGTGAATTTAAAGTTCAGTTCAGTTTTTTTAAATACCTCTGGAGACATTTAGTCGTTGTGGCAGTAAGAAGTTAGTTTGAAGCGACATTATCGTGCTGTCATTGTATCCCCTATGATTCTTATTTGATGTATAGTTACGTTTTGTAATAATTGTAAAGCCCCATGTATGAATAAAAGGGTTCATGTCATTCACAGTATGTATTTATAGAGAGGTAAACTGAACTAAAGTTTCCTGTAGATTAAAAACTGCAGGCTGCGGTGCTGTCTGTGGTTGCTGCATTATTCAATGTGACGAGAGCTTTACGCTGCCAAGTTAAACTGGCACGCGGTCGCGCATTCCCACTTAGCCCGTGCCACTCTGCCTCGAAAGCTTCTGCGTTGTCAGGGGCAACCGCGCCGTCCACCAATGAGGCCGGGTGCGTGCGCGTCACGTGACTCCACCGGAGAGCTCGTCAGTTGTTACAACATGGCGTGAGAGTATCACGGTTTGTTTTTCCAAAAGAGAGTTACGTTTTTAAAGACGCATTTGGGGATTGCGTGCGAAACAAAAGGTTTTGTAACCAAATGGCCGTCGCTAATGCTCGCCACTGTACCGGAAAAACTCTTTCTTGCGGTCAAACGGAAGAAGATGGTGCCGAGCACGACAACGGTAGTGACTGTGAATCCACATCATCGAGTTTCAGCTGCTCCGACTACTCAGAGTAAGAAGATAATTTGTCTCCGAGACTGCAAACAAACAAACAAACAAACAAACCGTTTGAACTTGCAGCTGACAACACCAGACCTCCTAAAGCTGCTACAGATTGTATAAGATGGTTGAACAAGCTAGTCCACAGAAAAGCTATCTCTGTATGTGAGGATGAGATGCTGTAACTTGACACTTAAACACTTAAACACACACAAAAGTCATTTTGATGTTTTACATTGCAGATATTAATGTAGGCTGTGGTATGTAACTGCTATAGATAATTTATTTACTCATATACTTGTAAATGGACAATTTTGTGGAGTGTCACCTCATCCACGCAGTTTCAATCTCTCCTCCCTTGTGCTTTTTTTAGCTTTGGGGAGTGTTGACAAACAAAATAATAATTGTATGTCTCTTGGCATCCTCAGTAAATTTATGGAAGCTGCCTACCACAGGTTCTTCAAAGCAGGTTTAAAAGGAGAGAGACCAAAAGAAAACCTTTTAATAGCTTTTAATCTCACCCTTTTGGTCAAACACGTGATTATAGTAGCTTTCAGTTTAGCTGTTTTTGTTTTTACATTGCAATATATACACAAGCAATAACAAGTAATTTAAAAAGGGAAAAAAAGTCATTTTGACTCAATACCTCTATCACTCTGAAAACATGTTGACATGGCTATTCATAGTCATAGAAATTAACTGTTAAATTTGTGCATTTCACTCAGCAAAAACAGACAAAAAAAGTGACACTTAACTTCAGTGCAGCCTTTAAGACCAAGAAAAGACGATACGTAAGCTATATCACAATATAATGATAACCACAGTCTAAAATAAAATCTAGTCCTGCATCATCCTATCAGTACATCTCCTGTCTTTACTATTGTAGACTCTCTTCTCAGTTTCATACCAGTCTGTTTGATACGAGGTATCTTTCAATGCTCTTCCTCTCAGTGACTTGGAACCAGAATGGCTGGACGACATCCAGAAGAATGGCGAGCTCTTCTACCTGGAGCTGAGTGAGGGCGAAGAAGAGGCTGCATTGGCACAGGCTGCCGCCAATCAAGTTGCGTCCACTAACCACGTTCGCTTTAGTGAAAAGGAGGCAGAGATCATCACAGAGCAAAACAAGAAGCAACGATGCGGCTCACGGACGAAAGGTGAGCCCGCGCTCAAGAGGCTAGCAAGGATCCTGAGGAGAAAACGCTGGCCCTCTCAGCGCAGAGGAGGAGGGAGGGATGGGGGAAAAGACAGCTCGACGTTATCATCACCTCCAGCATCCATCCTTAAGAACCAGCCAGGCCAAAGGCAGGGTGTGACCGTTCAGCAGCAGCAGCTGAAGGAAGTGTGCGTCTACCTCAACCCTAAACGTCTAGGAGGCTCGTCTACACCGCTTTCTAACAGTGGAGGCCTGTTGGAGGCTCTGCTGGGGGTGGTGCATCGTCCCTCCTGGATCACAAGACAGGGAGACCCAGCAGGAGTCACGCAGGAAGAAAGACTGACTGTGCATGGATTGATTCCCAACAGCCCGGCCATCAAATGTGGCCAGATCTTAATTGGTGAGACAGTAATTCAAAATGTTAACTGTTAACAAAACATATGTTTTTGTTTTTGTTTCCATGGTCATCTGAAATAGCCTCACTGTATTTTGTAGACAATTTTAAAAAGTAATATGAAGGTAGCCCACTAATACTACGATAGTTAGTGCTATATTAAGGGAAAGGAGCAATAACAAGGAAAGATATATCTCCTCTAATGTTCAGAAAAGGTCAACAGTTATACTAACCTGTTAACAAGTTGCCAATGAGGTGATGGCATGCGAACATACCCTGGTACAGTAGGGGTTGTATCTCAGAAGCTCAACATTAGGGGGAAAAGTTTACTTGGATAAAAATAGTAGATTTTGCGACTAACTTTTTGTCTTTTTGTCCATTCTCAAATCCCAACCTACTGCCCTCACAGGTAAAATGCAGCTATTCAGCAGTTACAGTAGGATTTCTGTAACAGTCATCTGTAGAGCACAGCTCTAAATTATTACAACATAGTCATAGTAACACACAACATACAGACAGAAATATATTCTGTAGGAATATACTTGAGGTACTTGCCTAGGTTTGTCATACCTGGAGGTAGAGCCATAGTAACAACTTTAAAGTACTACTAAACATTCATCATATCATTATATCATTATATTTTCAACTCTATGTTGTAAAACCACAAAGGTCTTGTTTAAGCTGTGTGTAGGATGTTTAATAGGTACTTCACATGGCCAACTCTGAACTAAAACTATTCCCAGTGAAACTTTAAGCACAGTTTAGCGGAGTGAATGACACTATAAACGCAGGTCTGGTCCTGTAGAAATGGTAATCTGTCAGTTTGAAAGTTAGACATCTCTGTAGTGATTTTCTCCTATCTGGGCTAATCATTGGGCAGTTTTTACTCGCAGACAGAGGAATGCCAGTTGTGCTTCACCACAAATGACTACCCACATGAGTTACTGTTTAGAGAAACTTTTATGCAGCACAGCTACATGCTTAAACAATTATAGTGGTTAAATACCTGAAATAGCTCCGTTACTGAGATGGTGTGCCTCCCTGCACACAAGCAGGTGAAGCCCTTTACTGGACAACAAAACCACCCTTTGTTTATCTATTTGGTGCACAAAAGCACAGTTAGTCAAATGTTTTTACTGACCAGTCTCGATTATTGTAACTACTGCTGAACAGATTTAATGTCATTTTATCCAATTAATACCATCAAATAAAAT
This sequence comes from Scomberomorus guttatus, assembly GCA_038419695.1. NCBI lineage: Eukaryota > Metazoa > Chordata > Actinopteri > Scombriformes > Scombridae > Scomberomorus > Scomberomorus guttatus. The sequence continues at coordinate 16,579,809 of CM076467.1, forward strand.
CAATCAATCATTAGTTAAGTAAGAATTCAATGACTGCACAAACCTGGGTAAAATAAACATTGCTTGAAGGCGGTTTATACAGTATCAAGCAACTTGTTGATCTGAAACAATTTCAAGTGCTTTTCAAACGTTTTAGTATGTGCCTCTAGTACAGTCTCTGAGACTGTAAGCTAGTTAAACATACACTAGCAGCATTGTGTATTAGCATTGTTAAATAGCTATATTTGGCAGCATTAATCATTTTGATATTTACTATTTGACCTGCTGATAAATGCTCCTTTTCTGCGTTTTATGCTCAGGTGATGTGCTCGTAGCAGTGGACGATGTGGATGTGACCTCAGAGAACATCGAGAGAGTTCTGTCCTGCATCCCGGGACCAACACAGGTTTGTTTGTGTAAATCTACTAAAAACAAAATAAATTGTGCTCGACAGTTTTTAGTTTTCTTTAGAGTCATTATTAATGGCCACTGGCTGTCATGGCCACAATGCCATACATTTCTAGGTCTTCATTTATATTCTGGGGCTCTACTGAAATATCTTTGCATGATTTACTGTCCAAAAACCCCTTATTTATCTTATACTGGCTCTTTATGCAGCCACTCAGTTCAGCCTCTGTTTGACAGGCCGTTTTAGCTCCTCTCTCTTTAAGGTCCCCCTCCCAATGAGCCCACTCTGTTCTGATTGGCCAGCTTTAGGAAGCTGCCCGTCGGCAGACTTCCAGAGGCTACATAAACAAAGAGTAGTAGTAGGATTTCACTTCTTTTTCACGTTCTTACACAAAGTGGAAACTTGTCAAATACATCTGTGCATGTCCGAGCCCAAATCTGGTCTGAAATATGTGAGTGGACAACATGAACAACCCGTGGAACAACATTAGAAACATCCTCAGCAACAAAGACTACAGAACGGACGGCCGTTTGTGGGCATGTGCGAACAATCTGATGTCATCACGAGGATGAAGTAGAGTAACATTGCAAACGGAGCGTCCAGAGCAGGCTGAAGCCCTGGCTTTTGACTTGCAGGGAACATTTTTACATACATTCACTTCAAGTGTTGGAACTTTGACCATGTTTAACATAAACTTCTGACATCATGACAGTATAAAAATAACAGAAAATCTCAAAAAGCATGTTATGTAATATTGGCTGCCCCTCTTTGTTGTGTTTTGTGTATCCTGTTTCGAATTAGATTAGCCTTACAAATCTATAAGGCAACATTTAGGTCTTCAAAATCTAAGCTTGTCATGAACAGCAAACTTGAACAGTAAATATAGACATTAAGTTACTTTGAAACCCATTTGTACTCCTAAACTGCGAAAAAGTGTATAAAAAGCACAAGCCAGCACTGTTTGACATTAGAAAACCCTCAATTACTGAGAAATGATCCTTTGATCGGTTGCTAAAAAATCCATAGTCTGTGCCCCAGTCGTGCATTTTCACCAAAAAGCAGACCATCAAACAGTAGGAATTTGCAAATGACAGAGTGTGTACGGGGTTGATGGCGAACATGGCAGATAGACTGCACTGCGGTGCGACTCTTTTTCAGTGGCACAGGAAGCTCACAGTTTTTGTTGTGGGATCGAAAGCTCAGCTGATTAGAAGATGTAGACAGACTCGGAAACAAAATTACATTGTAGGGAAAGAGCGAGGGAGATTTTTTGGAAAAATACAAGGTTCCTCAGGCACCACGATGACTCTCAAAAAACTTGAAATAGAGTTGTATTGCAGACAGATTGATTGTTTTGTGTGTCGGAGGACTTTTTTTTTTCTGTTTTCTGTGTGGCAGCGCTCCCAGATGGAACATAGACAGTACTTATTATGTTTGGAGGTACAAATATTAGTATTAAAGTCAGTCCACCGTGCCCTTTGCTCACCCTTATAGCCGAACGAGCTACGGTTTCTCCTTTTGTGAGTGTGTGCATGAGTGTGATTGTGTGTGTAAATGACTGACATCAACAGACTGGAATTCCAGTGAGAGCACAGTCCAGTCTAACCACATCCTTATTATTTAGGATGAGAGAAAGTGCTACAGTTAGCCTACTCAGCCTCTTTTCCCAATAATTTCTCAAATTTAGGGTTTGAAACTTTTCTTGCATTGTTGAAATCTGAGCTTGATCCTCAGATCAGTCAGGAAAGCTCTTTCTTGCATCCTTGAAGAAGGCTAAAGAATTGAAGATACAATAGCTTTAAATCCATTTTACAATTATTACCTCTGTGTCCAGGACTGAGTGACCCAGTCAGAATTGAAAGGAACATCACATGGTTGGTGGTTTCGCCACTACCAGACTCTTCCTTAATAATACCCTTAAAATTGGCCAAAATGGCTGAGAGCCCAGATGTAGGCGCCTGCTGGAGAGGCGGGTGGCCTGTGGTTAGTGCTGACAGGCCTTGGAGCGTTCTGGGAGTGATCGTTGGATTAGAAAAATACAGTTTCAACATTTGTGACTAGGGAATATGATATTTCTTTTCTTAAACACATTTGGTAGGCACCGTATGGTCTAGGAGAAAAATACAGGCTACCCACCTTTTGGGAAAGTAATGCATAGAACATCTTGTTTATTTCTATGAACATACTAAATTGTTTTCTTAGTTGCATGACACAAACAAGCTGCATTTCTTTAGGGATCATCTATTTAAAAAAACCACGTGTGTAAAACAATGTAAGCAGCCATACGGTGTTTCATATTCTGTGTTTCAGTCAAACACCAAAATGCAGTTGGGGCGTGTCGAGGGAAGATGTAGTGGTTAAAACTTATAACTGGGTCTGCAAGGTCCCCGGTGGTTTGAGGTCAAATCCCAGCAGAGACTCCACTGTGCTGGCTGGCTTTCAGCTTTTTCCCACCAAATGTCTCAGAACAAGAAAGCTACTCAGTGAACTGTACTTCTAGCCACACCTCACTTTACTTCTTTACAAGATCATTGAAAAGATTTTTAAGCATGACTCTGCTTCCCCATGCAGACTCACTGTTGCACCAGAGGTTAGCTGATTTGCTAAAGGGCACTATAACTGGTGTTGCTGCAGAAAGGTGCAGCCTCACTCTTTTAGGACTTTTTCTTGAACAGTTCAGCCATTTGAAGCGGAGACCTTCTAGTCAAAAGCACATTCTGCTAACCTTTAGGACCCAGCTGCTCTTTCTCTCACATCTGGACTCTGGTTCTGATTTACTTGAATTAACATCAGTTTAGTTCTATAGACGGCCTCTCTAGCGCTGACAGGTTTCAGCCCAGGGTCAACACAATGTGTGAACAGGTATGCCACCGTGGCGTTTCTGTAATGCACACCTTCTGTGCTGTCTGAGGAAACATGAAGCCTTTCTTTGTTTGAAATTTCTTTTAATGGGATTGTGTTTTCGCCAATTATGTGAACGTTTTAGCAATGTATTGCATTTAATGTACTTTGTAAATGTGCATATATATACAGAACGACTATATAACATCATATAATCTTGTGCAAAGATGTGTATCTTTGCTATATGTAAGAGAAAGTCTGGAGAAAGTAGGTAAAGTCTTTGCTAAAACGCAGCCTCTACTAGATATAATCTGATGTAGCCTGACTGTCCAAGACTTAAATATAGGTTTGACAGACTGTTTTATCAAAGACACCACAGAGTTGCAGCTCCTGCTCCTTCTGTGCATCTTGACTGCATGTGTTTCCATGTGCGTGCTTGTCGGATTTCCATGCAGCTCTGTTTCTGTTTCCACTGTAACTTTCTATGAATGGCAGTGTAAAATAGAGCGCAGGGGTATGGAAAGTAAAAATACTGCATGAACGAGGGAAGATAGGCCGTCTGTTGTCTTGCCACTGTTTCTTGAGCTTGCAGCAGTCTGGTTTTAATTTAAGTCAAACACACTCAGACAAGCACACACAAAAACACACGCACACACACACACACACACACACAGATCCCTGCTATTTGTAATGCTGCGGTTAGGTCTGGATATCTGCGTCACTTTCTCTCTGACAATCGCCATCCTGCTTTTCACTTCTCTGCCTTTTCCTGAATGAATGGGTAATGATCGAAGTTTTCCTCCCTTTTGGAAGCACAGCACACAAGCACACCTCTATTTTCCTAAAACAGATGCATGAGCACTCTTAAAATCCCTTGCCAGATATAATCATGTTGAGCCACAGTAACTCCCTAATTTTTTAAAATGAAGGAAAACTCTGAGACAGACTAGTAGGCAGGCTGATGATGATCATATTTTAGTAGAATAACAGATTTTTCCTTTTCTTCCTATTTAAATGTGTTCTCTCGCTCACAATTTATCCCATTCTTTCTGGTCCCCTTGTTCCATTACTGGATTCTCTCCACCTTTTCCATCTCCCGCCACCTTCTCCAGGTGAGGCTGACCTTGGAGACGGCGGCTCCGGTGGACGGAGGAAGCGCCGGTGACACTTTGTCGGTTCGCAAGACGAAGGCCTCTCCACCGGTCAGCCAGCTGGTACGTCTGCTGTGGGGGGAAGACACGGCCGAACTCCAGATGTCCATAGGTCACATCCCGCATATTGTCATGTACCTCTCACTGAAGCTGGACTCAGCATCGCCACAAGAGGAGGTAAGTTTGTATAAAATGTATGACATATTCTCATTCAGGTGTCCACAGCATTCACATTTTAACACAGACAATGTGAATAATTAACAATAAAGACTTCGGCCTAAAACTTATGCAAAGTTCACTGAAGTATCAAAAATCTGTTTTGGGTGTAATTTAAAAAAAAAAGAAATGCAGTAACAATGATGGTGGATTTAAAAGTGACGGCTATGTGCGACATCACAATAATATAATAAACATGCAATGATTGATTAATCAATTAGTCAGTCAACAGAAAATTAATCAGCAACTATTTTGATAATCAAATAGTCCTTTTTAAGGAAAAAGGCCAAATATTTGCTGGTTGCAGCTTCAAATGTGAGGATTTTAAACTTGTATGTGTCATCCATGATAATAAACTGAATATCTTCATCTATATCTTTGATCTTGACTATTGATCAGACAAAACAAGACATTTGAAGACATCACCTTGGGCTTTAAGAAACTGTAACAGGCATTTTTTTTACTGTTTTTCTGACATTTTATAGATAAAATGAGTAATCAATAATGAAAACAATCATTAGTTGCAGCCCTTGTTGTGGTAGTTTGGCTGTTCTTTGTAATTTACTGCTCTGTGACTATGAAGATTGAGTCAGTGTTGGAAAGGAGACATGTAGCGGTGGAAAGGGAGATTGAAATGCCCGAAATGCAAGACGTGAAATGAGGAAGTGTATGTATAAATATATGTATTTAAGTGTACTGTATGTTTTTATTTGCACATCTTTTCATTACGCATGGTTTCCCTCTTGATGTCCTCTTCCACAAAAGTCTGAACCTCGTCAGTCAATCGATCATAAAATCTCACTTTATGGTTATCCCAAATTTAGAACAGCTGCGAAGCAAAACACAGTTTCTGCTGTTGTGGGTTTTTAAAAATGTTGGTTGTAAAATGCTGGTGGAAAAAAAGCTATTGATTTAACCAACCAGCACTGCAAACCCCACCCACTGGAAAGTACTTCAACCAGAGCAGGGACTTTATGAGGGGCCTTTTGGTTCCTCTGGTCAAAAAACGCTAGTAAAGTTCCTAAAAAGGTTCCTGGGAAAGTTCCTTAGGTGGAAACAATTAGTTATTAAAGAGCAACACACCTTTTGCGGCAGCCAGGTGTGCAGTGGGTGCTGAGAGTGGACGCACAAATTGTAAATATTCCAAATAAAGTCAACTTAAATAAAAATGACAGAATAAACAGAACACGCAGGCTGTTGTTGGTATCCAAAACCTGGATGACCATATATATTTACATCCCTGTGGAAGGAAAATGGGCCTTGGGGAAAGTTGACCGTGACTTTGTGGTTGAAGGCGCCCCTGACTCTGAGCAGCCATGTTAAAACTTAACATATAACACTGAACTATACTGAACAGAGGCATTTACTCATCTGCGTTCTTAGGGGTGTATTCTGCTAACTGAGTGTTAAAAATGACCTTAGTTGTGTTGGAAATCCCAAGCGCAGGAGTGAAAAGCTGTCTTTGAATTTCTCTGATGTGAGTCAGACTGCAGAGGACTACTGCTCTGGGCGGCTTCCAACGCCTGCGGGTGCAAATAACAGCAAACAGAGAGAAACGAAAGTGGAGACACTCTGCCCCCTGCGCAGCTCCTGTCCAAAAAAAAAAAAAAAGATCCGCCATTTTAACGTTGTGAACCTTTTGTCACACGTGCAGTCTATAAACAAATATATAAAACATTTTTCATTTTTTAATTGGATCCATGCGCAGGGAGCTGTTTTACATCCCGTGAGGTAGGCTTGTAGTGATGTGTTAATCCCAGTGTGTTTACTTGCTGAGAGACTCATTTGCTGACTGACACCTTCTACACTGTAATCACATTTTCCCTGCGGACGACTATTGGCTGGTGTATGTTTTCTTTATGGTTGTACTTCATGCTTCTGCAGTTCCTTTTTGTGTATCTGCAAGCCAGATTTTTTTTTTTTTTTAAATGTTGACCTAAAAGTCAGTGGAGATAGAGAGTACGGGTTGTCTGGAGCCACATTAGCCAGTCAGCGGTTGATTTTCTAAATGACAGCGCCGTGCAAGAACCCGCGAAAACTCTGACTTTGATTTTTTAGTCCTTTGATTGTAGGGTAGCAGAAATTGGAGCGGTTCAGCGGTTGTATTTTTGAGTTTTAGCTGTGTGATGATTTTGGGATCCCAACGTTTTTTGCCATGTGTGTACAGACAAGACGTAGCTGAAGTGTTTCACTGTGTTGGTTGGTCTTCAGCAGCACTCACAGACTTTTAGTGGGCTGCCTGTGCATGGTTTTGACCCCAAGGTGAATATCTTCCTTAGGCAGTTGCTTGTGTCTTTGTTCTGGTTGCCGAGGCAACAAAGGCCCGTTCATTCAAGGTTTTTATCCCCTCACCCACCCCTACGTCCCCTGATCCTCTCAGCAGCTCGCCTCTTATCCGTCCGGTATCCTTCAAAGTTGCCCGTATGCCGACAGGAATACTAATATCACAAACAATACACTGAATTTGCCCAGAGCACTCTCTTTTCTGCTTTGTGGTTTGTGCTAAGTGTTTTTTTTTCTGACATCTGGTCCTGCAGATTTTCAGATTGCAGGAATAAATGTTTTTCATCCAGGGATAAATACCAACGTAATAATGATATATTAAAATGCACAGCCATTTCCTAAAGTGCAGCGAGTGAGTTGCTCTGCGCTTTAATCTGCCTGTGAATAATGTGCGTTGTGACGTTCTTCTTTAAAGCGACATTTTTTGTTTGTGAGTGAGAATGTTTTGGACAGGAAAACTGAAACCAAACAAACATTGTTGAGGTGAGAGAACAACCATGCAGCGGTTCATCCATCCATTCTTTAATTCAGAGGAGACATACATTTTGGTATTTTGGTGTAGCTACCCAACAATAGACAAATACCACATTTTTATGTGACTTTTTTTTCTGTTGATAGGTTAACCAGAGATGTTTTTTTCTGCTGGATATATAATTTTCATGACACAGCAATGCCAAATTACACTGTGTGTGTGTGTGTGTGTGTGCAGGAGGAGATCTTGTACCAGTACCCGGTGTCTGAAGCGTCCAGCCAGCTGAAAGGAGTGAGGGGGATCTTCCTCACTCTGTGTGACATGCTGGAGAACGTGACAGGAGGGCACATCATCAGGTAGGTGAAGCAAACAGCTTGTCTCAAACTTTGGGTTTGGAGCAACGTAAAGAGAAATAGTTTGATTTTTAAATTCCAAGTGAAGTCGTGAGCCGCTTGAGTTAAACTTATAAAGTCGAGAAAATCTTTTCAAATTTTGCCATGTTGAGTATAAAGTCAATAAACTGAAGACTGTGACTGGACTCTTTAACTGTGCACACAACCACTGCAATCACCTGCTGGCTGGGAAAAAAAATGGCAATGCAACTTTAAATGTTTTTGCGGGAATGCTATAGGAAGCATCTTTAATCACCAGTAAGTTACTGTAAAATAAAACGCAACCCACAATTTTTATTCAACAGTTTAACAGGCAGGATGTTTTGCATTTTCATCAGGTTAAACTGTCCGTTGGAAATGAAATCTAATCTCCTTGCACCTCAGTATAATGGCTGTAATGGCCTGTGGTTAGTTGTATTTCATACCAGTAATACTGTCAGTGCAGGTGTTTCTCAGAAATCAAGACCACGTTCCCGCTTAACCCTTCAACTTTCCATCATGATGAGGATTGTTCAGTGCAGTTTTCTCTTTTCTTTTTTTTTCTGAAAGGTATAATCATACTGTAATTAACTTTTCCATCTGCTTTTTAAATCTCAGGCAAAGAATCAACACCCTCTTTCTAATTTTCTATCAAATTGAACCCAGTGGCACAAATAAGATGCCGTGTGAAGGCAAATTGAAACAGCATCTGCGGTTATATTCACTATAGTAATATATCAAAATAAATGACACATGATGATAGAGCCTGTGTCTACTTCTTCCCTTTGTTGATGACAGAAACCTCAGGGAAAAATAACACCCTATTCCTCAAATTGAGGCAATTGTCTTATTTACATTAACTATAAAAATATATCAGAACACATGATAAATGATGATAAAACCAACGTTACCAAAGATGCAGTTCAAATTCGTTTTGCTGTAGCTCCTCCAAATTCTTAACTTTTCTGCCAGCTCAGCGTTGGATGTTTTGAAAATCAACACAGTTCAGAGTTTACTTTAAAACAACAGTGAGCTGTGAGAAAACGTTGGTATTCGGGGGCCTCTGTTTAACGTTAAGAATGTAACAATTGTGTTAAATCTGTTTTGAACTTTTCCACTCTGTTTCTCCATTTTCACACTCTCATTTCACCTTCTCCCCTTCCTCCCTTAATCCCCATCCCCCCCCCCCCCCCCACTTCAGTTCATCTCTCCTGCTCGGGAAACATCTGGTACATGTGGGCTACTGGAAGGAAAGCAACAGCCTGCTGGTCATTGGTCTTCCTGCGGAGAGGTAGAGGGGAGGCACCTTCACACACACACACACACACACACACACACACACATGCTGCACACAGATCAGTACACGGAGAGTCTGTGTGTGGATATTACATGGCGAGGGTCAGTTTCATATGGCAGGTGTAAGATCTGACAGCAGATTTTCAGGGTATCATTTTTAAAAAACCATGGCACTGCTGTGGTAATAAATTTTCTGAGCATGACGTTTGCTCGAGGAACTAACTACTTTCTGGAGGAGAGGAAAGACATTTAAGAGCATGATCTGTAAAAATAATTGAAAAGGACCATCCGTTTTTTTTCTCAATTTAAGTGTGCACATGTGCCTCTTTTTGTCCTTAGTCGGCAGCATGAATACCTCTTTAAGGAGCACGTGGTTGTAAAATGGGTTCTTGAAATGAGTCATATTAGCCTTTTTTTTTTATTCTTAGCAACCAGATTAACTCAATCAGTCATTATAACGGTTGAGAAACGATCATTCATGCTTAAAAGTTCATGGATTGATTTTTAAGGGACACCCACAATTATTTATAAAATGTTTTCCCTCATGGTGTCTGGCTGTTAGTCTAAATATTTGATAAGCAGTAGATCTGCTGAAGCTGAAGCTTACCCAAGTTTGCGTTTTGACAGTTTTCCATTTTCCCTCCAGGGTCCCACTGCTGTATCTGCAGACGGTGGTGGGAGACGTAGTCCGGACATTAAAAGTGATGTACGGCTCCTTAGACAGGTTGGTTCGGTTGTAGCTTTCTTGTGGTTCTGCTGGGAGAGCAGCGTTTTCCCAGGTTGAAACTTTCCCTTTCTGGACGTCATTTTTTTAATGCTTAATGTAAAATATACTGAAATGAAAATAGTGTGTTCTACCAAATCAAAGCAAAAGGTGATTCCCAGCTGGTTTTACACAAAGTTTTCATTGTCCCTCCTCTTTGCCTTCAAATATTCTTCCATTCCTCTTTCTTTTTTCCTAGAACATAAACATTCTTCTACTTATTTTGTTTATTACTCGAGTGTGTTGTAATGACGGCCATTTGTCAACTTCATCGTGTCCTCCGCAGTGCGTTCTGTAAGGCGGAGCACGCTCCCAGGCTGGACCATTTCTTCTGCCTGTTCTTCCAGCAGCTCATCCAGCCGTCCCGATTGAGGGACGGTTTCTCAGCCCCGCCCCCCGACGTCTCAGGGACCCTTTTCCTCGACGGACTGCCGGCGGTCCGATGGCTCACACTGCCTCCGGAAATCAAGGTGAATATCTGTCATAAAAAGTGTTTCTGTTCCTAATAAAGCAATTTGAAGTTGAATTGTTGCCATATTAGTGCAGCTATGGCGCCCTCTAGTGTCCCCTGTTAAAAATGACACACTATTTGCCACTTAGACACCTGCTGGATTGAAAGTTTTATTCATCATTAAAGTTGACGATGACGATATTGGATCATTGCAGGACCAAAGAATGTAGACAACAGCACAAGTAATAGGATATATAAAAACACAAAGTATTCAGTGTTTTTTTCTCCACAGGTGGAGGTGGATACTGTTCTCTCTGATTTTGAGTCTTCTGATTTTGGAGAAATGGTGAGATCATACTACTAAAATGATTTCCTGTGCGTAAAGAAAAGTCACCACTTTGCACTGAAATGTTTTAACAATGTAGTACCACTTATTACAAATAATAAGTTAAGAAATACAAATAATCTGTGGTTCTTGTGTTACATCCTCTTGTCCTGGTGCTCATTAGATGGACGCACATGTAGTTGAGACACCATCTGTCTTTTGGCTTTAGCAAAGGGGAGGAGGAGGTTCGCCTATCTTTAGAGGCGTCGTCATCGATATGTGTGTATTTTTAATGAGAAACAAATGGGCTCTGTGATGTCCTAAAGCTAAGACGAAATGAGAGAGTAAGATTATTGATCAGGAATAATTGAGATCCATTTAGTTTACTTCTAAAAATAAGACAGACGGCTGCTATTTAAATAACGGCTAACCTGTTCAGCGTGAGTGCATTCAGTTGGTAATTTTAAGATTAAGAGTGACATTTTGGAGGATATTTTTGAAAATTTGTAAAATAAATATCAGAACATTTTATAAAATTAAAGATACTGTATAACATTATTGAATAAATCTGTTCTGCTACGTCTAGCTGTCAGTTTGTCAATGTTTTACCCTCCGATTACATCTGGTTTCACTACTAACATCTTTTTTTCCCTCAACCTTTGTCTTTGTTTTGTCTCGCAGTCTGAGGACTTTTTTGGCCTGAGGCGTCTCTATGTAATTCTCGGCTCCTGTCTGTTCTACAAGGTAACAGTCACGGTCAAAGCACACAAGCACAGACATATACACGACTGTGTGCCGCAGTGATTGTATACAGAAGACAACCTTTCACACACGATAACCAGATGAGCCTGATCTCTGACTCAGTGACAGATCATCAGCCCGATCCCTGTTAAAATATTAACTACGTTGAAAAGAGAGAAGGAGGACTTTGAGCAGCAGACTGTGTTACAAAAAAACCAAAATAAATTCTCACATGAATAGTAAAAAGATTTAAAAAGGCTTCTTGTACCAAATGCACTCAGCTCTAAAAAATTCATTTCTTCCTGCTGGCTCCAAACCCTCAACCCTTATTTACAGAATATTTGCTTAAATAATCCACCCTCTCTCCCCTCTCAGTCCTACCTGATTGCTAACCATCTTCCTAAAGAGGACCTGCTGGACGTGTGCCTGTACTGCCAGCACTACTGCCTGCTGCCGCTGGCGTCTGAGCAGCGGGTGGGTCAGCTGGTCATCTGGAGGGAGGTGTTTCCCCAGCAGAGAGCCAACAGCAGCAGCAACAGCAGCAGCAGCGGTGGCACAGCAACAGGCTACAGCCAGCCCCAAGGACGACACTTCCTCCTCATAGTGGGGCTGGTAAGGAGATGAATCGCCACCTTTTAGTTGTTATTGTCATTTTTCTCTTAGACGACTCGGAGCAGAGCAATCAAATTGTAAAGTTTTATTCTTCTCATTCAGTTTGTTTTGGTCCTCTCCTAAACAAACAACAATGCTGTGTGTTATCAATTTGTTATAATCCAACAGAATAAGAATTTGAAGCAAGGACATAATCTTGACTCGCCCCCATATTCAGCTGTTGTTCACCTGAGAAACACCTGAGAAAGTAAACTAAGGAAAGTCCATCATACACTAGTTGGCTTGTGTCAGTTTGAATATAAATGTAACAATGTAAACTTTTCCTCTGGTGTCATCCTCACCCCCCAGTCTGATCTCCACAGGCTGTACATCGTCCTTTTTGTTGTCTGTTTACAGTAATATTTTTTCTCTGCTTGTATTTATTTGTGTCTCCACCTCAGAGGCACTTCATGCAGTGTGTGCTGTTGGAAGCAGGTGGATGTGCGTCACCAGCTTTGGGGTCTCCAGGACCTGACTGTGTCTACGTAGATCAGGTGAAGCTTGTTGAACTTCAATTTTACTCATTTACATGAACAAAAAATGCAGCACTGTGATAAACTCAAGTTGGAGTGAAAGTTTCTTCTTCATTTGTCCTGTAACGTTTCTGTTCCTGACCTCAGGTGAAGGCGACCCTGCTGCAGTTGGAGGCGTTGGAGGCGGGTATTGAGGAGCGTCTGAACGCTCCTGCTGCTCCCTGTCTTTCCTGCGCCGACTGGTTCCTCCCCGCCGCCACGGCCCGCGACCGCCTGGACAGCCTGGCTTCTTCCTCCCCCGTCCTCAGCAAGCTAGCCGGGGCGGTCAAAAGCTCCTCATCAGGGTCCAGAGGCCGCAGCCTGTTCGGGGAGAAGGCGCGGAGGTCCAGCCCCCAGAGGAGCCTGTCGGACAGCGGGAGCGAAGGACAGACGGACGCCGGGTCAGGGTCAAGTTCGTCAATGGCTCCGGGCCTCAGTCCACATTCCACCCCGGACTCAGCGAGGAAGCTGGGGGGTCGACGGGACTCGCTGGGGTCCGGAGGGTCTGACGGGAGCGGAGGCAGCGGAGGCCTCTTCAAGGTACAGCTGTCGTCTTTTATTAACTCCATCAAGGAGGTCGTGTTTGGTCGTATTTCTCAAATAATTGGTGACAGATTCCATTTATATTTGGTGGAAGTAATTGATGAGTTTTTTTTAAAAACATCAACAACAGCTTTTATTGGACCTTGAACACAGCGTTTTCATATTATACTGACAATTTTAATCCGTTTTTTAAACTATTTTTTATTTTTTACTATACTTCTGCTTGTTGTATGTTTTTACATCAGATGTCCAGGATGAAACACCCAAACCCGTTCTACCTGGGCACCCTGAAGAAGACTCTGACTGAGAGGGAGACAGAGGAGATGTACAACACCATGAAGTGGGTGATGGGGGATAATCTGTTTCTGTTATTGTCATTCACTCCACCCAAAAGCCTTAAAACATTCTCAGCTACACATTCATTGTGAAATCACGAACCCTCTTAGTGAACTTTACGTCCTGTGTGTGCGACAGACTGACCTCAGGCGCTGAGAACACCTTGTTCCACTACGTCCTGATGGAGACCGTGCAGGGAATCTTCATCGCTCCTACGCACAGAGAAGTGGCTCAGCTCAGCGGCTCCATCCACCCGCAGCTCATCCGCAACTTTCACCACTGCTGCCTCTCCATACGAGCTGCGTTTCAGCAGAGTTTGCCGGCCAGGGTGAGATTTAAAACGAATAATGTTTTCACAGATGAATGAGTGTATTCTCCACCTCAGACTGTATCTCATCAAACTACACTTCACACTGTAGTAAATAGAGGTGTTGTAGGTGAGACCATCAGAAGCGATGGCATGTCTCAGTGAGAGGGGAAACTGTTGCTCCCACTGTACATACTTTACACAAAGTCTTTAAGGTGGACCCACCTCAGGCAGTTATATGCTGTAAAACCACATTTTTTTATTTTGGCTGCTGTTGGCTACAATAAATCAGTTACTTATTTTACTCGAAGCGATTCTGCTCCTGTCATCTCCTTCCCGTCTTCTCCGGAGAGCTCAGTTCTTCTCTGTAACCATCCGGGGGGAAAAAATAACCTTCTGTGCATTAATGTTGTTGTGATTTTTCTCTCCTGCAGGGCCGTCGGACAGCAGACAGGCCTCAGGGCGGTGGTTGGGGTTTGGGCCCGGTGAAGGAACACGGGGTTCTGTTCCAGTGTAAACCTGAGAACTGGACCGACCAGAGGAAACCCGCTCCCACCATGACTTACTGGGTCATCGGGTACGAAAACATTCTGAAAATCTTCTTGTTTGCTTGTTTTCATGCACTAGTGCTGCAACTAACGATTATTTTCATTATAAATAAATCTGCGGATTATTTTCTTTATTGGTCGATTAACAGTTTATGAAATATCAAAAGCATTTACAGTTTCACAGATGTTGGTAAGGTGATGTCTAAAAATTGCTTGTTTTATCTGAGTAACAGTCTAAAATGTTAAGATAGTTATTTAACTCTCATATATGAAAAGGACAAACAAAAATTTTACATTTGAGAAGCTGGAACCATCAAATTTTGGGCTTTTTTGCTTGAAAAGTGACTGAAAGCTGTTTCATTTCCTGACGACCGGCTAATCGTTGCAGCTCTGTTTTGCTCTCACCTTAAATGTTTCGAATTATTTAGGAGACAGCTGATTGATGGTGGAGTCTCAGGAAAAACAGCTCTAGTAAAACTCAGTTTTACACAAGTGGAGAGACCCGCGGCTCCAGAAAGGAGGAACGCAAACGTTCAGCTTTCTGTTTTACTTTGGTCGTAGTGTATCGTCTCCAGGGGAGTGATCACTGTCAGGAAATTGGACATATAACTGACGTCGAGGATGTAACGGTGAAGATTTACGACAGCTTTGTCTGATGCAGAGCTGCTGTAATAAAAAACATGCAGTCAGTATGAACAAGAAGCTCCTCTGTGGGTTTGGACATCCATACGTCTGTATTTCAGATTGATTATATAAATTAATTTGTCAGAGACAGATAAATGATAACTCCCTAACAATATACCCCCAATAATTAAATTAATCCTGTTTCCAGCTCTTTCTGCTGTGTTATGACTGGCAGCATTTCTCAGAAAGAAAACTGTCCCATGTTGAACTGACTGATGGTACTCAGTTTGTGTTGGAGAAACTCCCAGACTCAGAAATACACAAAAAAGAGAAGAAAGACTGAGGGCAGAAGGGTCGGAGACGGGGTTAAAAGAGGGATCGTGGGAGAATGATGAGCCTTACTTCCTAGAGGGAGAAACAGGGAAACAAACCGCTAGAGAAACTACAATTTTCCAAACTTCTTTTAGGTTTTTAACCATCTTCAGCTTCATTTTTCACGTCAAACCAAAGTTGCAGTCTTTCATTTTCAAATCAAATTTTCACTTCTCAAATCTGTTTTTTGTCTTTCAGACGGATGTTGCTGGAGCCCGTCCCTCAGGAGTTCTACGTGTGTTTCCATGACTCGGTGGCGGAGGTTCCCGTAGAGATGGCCTTCAGACTCTCCTTCGGTCTGGCCTTGTGACGCCTCACCTTCCTTCAACAGATCAGTGGCAACGTGGACACGCAGACTTTTCTTGAACTCTTGAAGCATCAGTTTCATTCTCAGGAAAACAGCTCAAACTGCTTGTTGGAAGCACCGGAGAGTAAATGTGGGAATTTTTTTTTTTTTTTTTTTTAAATGTTATTTGTCCCAGTTTCTGTTGGATCATGTAACAGCGGCTACATGGAGTCTTAATCTTACAACGTGCCTCCGTTTCACAGATGGTTTTCTGCAGATAACAGCAGAGCGTGACTGTGGCCTCTCAGCGGTGATAAGCAAATCACAAGCCGACTGCTGACCTCAAGTTCAAACCTGGTTGTTTTTTGTGCCTTGTTGCTCATCGGAACAACACGTTCCACAACAAAAAAAGCACTTCTGAAATCTCCAGAGATGTGTGCTTGGGATTTATGTGTGTGTGCATTTATATAAAGCCACTCAGTGAATACCTCAGACTCCTTGGTGTAAACTTCTGATAAGAGCAGACGCTCTGACAGTTTGCTGCCGTAAAGTTTACTAAACTGGACCAGTAAGAAAAACGCCAAGCGCTTCCATGCTGACGGAGCAAATAAGGTTGTTTTGATGTTTTCACAAATTGTGTGCAGCGGTGGAAAGGCATTTCATTTGTTATTTAAGTTTGTATGTACAGTTTTATATGGAGTCACTTGTTATAAAAATGAACATTGTGTGAGATTAAAAAAGCGATTCAGTTTCTTTTATTCTTTCAAGTCTTAAAGCATAATTTTTTTTACATTATTAACAAAATGAAAAAGCCAGTGGAAACGACACCACCGTCTCAATACTGGTACAAAAATATGCATTTTAAGTCTTCAACAAACGGATTCTCTAGAAATCATAAATATTGTATGTTTGAGTGACACACAGACTGAGACCTTAATGCTTCACAATATACATAATTGAATTGTGTAACCAGCATCACTGCAGAGAAACCCATTATTAATATGACAGCTGCAAACAAAAACCGGTAAGTCTATAAAAAGTCGATTCACATTACACTTCTGAGTCCTAAAAAGATTCATATTTGAAGTGTGAAGCTCAAATGATGCTTCTCATGTCCATGTAGCTTCACGGTCTTCGTCCGTTCTGAAGCGTCACAGTTCAGGCTGCGCTCTGCACCAGCAGCAGGTTCCTCTTGTAGCACTCGAGGCTGCAGAGAGGGACCCCGGTCTTGGAGCAGGAGTACTTCTTCAGGTTGCCGCACCCGCTGACCCCGCAGCTGGCAGGAGCCGGTGGTGGAGGACAGGGAGGTGCGGAGGCCGGAGTGGGGACTCCTGTGGGGAAGGAGATGGTCAAGCCCTGGACGGAGTCGCTGTAGCGGACCATGGGACACTGACTCTGCTTGGACTTCTTCTCCTTCATGCTTTTAATCTTGGCCTTGCTGGTTTTCGTCAGTCTTTCTATCGTCTGGTTCTTGTTCTCTTCCGCCTTCTTGGCGGCCTGCAGGCGTCTCTTTCGAGCTCGCTCTTCCCGCTTCTGCATCATCTCAGCGGTCATCTCCTTCTCCTTGTAGCCCATGGGGAGCTCCAGGAGAGGCTGGATCTGCTGCTTGTGTAGCAGGGCTTTCTGAAGAGGGACACAAACACAAAAAAATTAAGCGATGTTGGACCACAACGTTGATTTCAAGTCTTTCCTGCTTCTTCCTCACCTGTCTGGCTGTGAGCAGCGACTCGTCCACTTCCTTCTTCAGCTCTCCGTTGTCGTCGAGCTCTCCCTTCTCCAGAGCGTCCAGCCACCTCTCTTCCTCGTCTACAGGTCCGCCCATCATGGAGTCTGAATCCATGTCTGGTAGAGGAGACGTGGCCAGGTTACTGTCTTCATCTGACACAGAACGGACAGCAAATGAGGCGCATTCATTGTCCAACCGAGGTCAGAAAATAGTCTTGACCGTGATACGACACAGAAACTATTACTGTGAAGTTCACTGTGCCAATCAAACGAGAAACGGAAAAGTCACGACCGTTCAGGATTTAAGCTTTTCTTTAGCATTCAGCAGATGTCTGAAAACCTTTTTAAAAGGACCAGACCAGTGTGTTTACAACTTTCACTCCATAATTATAAAATAATTTTTTGCTTTCTTATGCCTTTAATCATCTTTGGACCCAATGGCTGCCAAACGGTATGAAAATCAATAAGCAAACTCTTGTGTAAAGCAGCGAACATCAAGTCAAGCATCTATTTTTCTCTTCTAAGTCCCTCTATTTAACTTCTGTAAACTGTATACAAACATTTAATAAATGGTTTATAACACTAATGTAGTTGATAGCTGATGTGTGTTTATTAATGTATTTAGAGCTGCAACGATTGTTCAATCAATTAGTCGATCAACGAAAATAAATTGCCTCAACTACTTTGATAATCAATCGCGGAAAAAAAGCTAATTTCTCTGGTTTCAGCCTCTCAAATGAATGTAATATTGATATTCGTTGATTGATTAACTGATATAAAATTGATATAATGATATTAAACTTTAAACTAAACCAAAGTGTCTTTGGATTGTTGACTGCTGGCTGGGAGAAAACTAGACATGTGCAGACATTAGTTTGGGCTTTGACAAACAGTGATCAACATTTTTTACCATTTTTTACATTTTATGGACCAAAACACAAATGGATTAATCAAGAAAATAATCGATAATGAAAATATTTGTTAGTTGCAGCCTTTAATGTATTTGTCAATAACATAACTCCTCCTGTGGACACCCAAACATGGAGGCTGGTTCGTAAAGAGTGAAATAAAATATAGTAAAACACAGTTGTAATAATATAACATATGTCTTCACAGGAGAAGTTATAATATATACTGTATATTGAACAGTGTACAACACTTAAAATGTTACTATAACTGCTTATAACTACATTGTAATATGTTATAAACCATTTTACTACTTTAACAGTAATGCAGCTTTAAACACCAGGAGATGACAACATGTAAGCAGCATCACAACCCACATGACAAATACTCATATCAGGATCTACTTGTAACTTACCCAGCCACGCCCGATACTGCTCCAGTGGCACAGAGGGCTCCTCATCATCGTCATCATCGTCGTCGTCGTCATCATCATCGTTGTTATCAATGATCATCAATGGCGACGGAGGACGAGCCACACCGGGATGCACAGTGAAGGTGGGAACACTGATGAGAGACAGACAGACAGCTCTCTAACTGACCAATGAAGCACAGATACTGAAACCGGGCACCAACCGCCATCGACATCCCGCCTCACCTCTTGGTTCCCAGCGTCTGTCCTCCCAGTTTGATCTTGAGTCGGAGCTGCGGGGGAGGCCGGGGAACCACGACGGGCTCGGGCTCCGGAGCCTCAGTGAAGCTGTGGTGCTTCTTCTTGTGCTTCTTGTGCTTTTTGTGTTTCCGCTTGTGAACACTGTGAGGTCCAGAGCCGCCTTCACCTGCAGAGGACGAGAGGACAGTCAGTCAGACAGACACACGTATTCAACGTTACTGAAAATTATGGCTGTTGTTCCAAAGGTGAGACATAGACATGTTCCCCCATGAATCTTTGTACAAAAGCACTTAAATCGACCAATAAGCTTTTAAAGAAGCAAACCCAGTATTGATCTAATAATATTTTACTGCTGATATTTGGATTTTTTTGTGCTCAATATACATGTAAAATTTGCAACTTAATAAAAGAATTTAGCTTTTGTAAGAAAAAAACATTTGCTTGGCCTAAAACAAGAATATCTGTTTATCTTAACATGTTTTAGATCTGCATTGTTACAAAAATTTAGAGCTGAAGCGATTATTCGATTAATCAATTGACAGAAAAATAATTGTCAACTATTTTGATAATTGATTAATTTCAAGCAAAAATAGCGAAAAATTGCAGACGGTTCTCTAGTGCCAGCCTCTCAAATGCAATGATTTGTTGCTTTTCTTTGTCTTTATCATTGTAAATGAGTATCTTTGGGTTTTGAACTGCTGGATGTGTCATCTTGGGCTCTGAGAAGCTGCAATGGGGATTTTACCCACTATTTTATGACACTGCTTAGATGAAACAATTGATTCATTGAAAATATAATCGTCAGATTAATCGAAAATAATTGTTAGTTGCAGCTCTACAAAAGTACATGTTGGTATCAGCAAATGTGGGAGGAGATATGTATTTTAACCAGTTTAAAAAACTACATACTCCAGTTGCATCCCTCCTATTTAAACTTGTAGTGAGAGAAGAGAGAGAGAACACAGTTGTATAAAATGAACTAATTGCATTTTGTGGATGGTGAAATTTCCCAATTAGCCATTATGGTACAAAACCAGACCTAACTGTGCAGATCTCTTCTCTATAAGTATTTGTGTAATTCAAATTTAAGGCATCAGCTGTACTACAATTATTTGCAATTAAGTTTTCACTCAGTTGCCAGTTTACTGTATTTTTTAGATTCAATTTAAAACAACAGTCCCGCAATAAATCATATGTTCATGAAGGTTATAATGGCATGTTTTTGTTGGAACTGTGTTAGAGTTGTTGATACACAATTATGGTCATTTTGGAGTTGGTTTATATTTTGTCCGCACCATTTATTTCAATGAGGATGAGGCCAGATTTTGGAAACACTTTTGGAAACAGCACCACGAACCACAAGCTCCAAAATAACCATAAAGTAAATCAACACCTCTCTAAAACAGAACATAAAGAACATAAACATTATAACCTTCATTAAGGAATGATTCACTGTAGGGGCGTTGTGTTAGACTGCATCTGTATTAACTATGTGTACCTAATAAACTCACAACAAGTGTACATTTCAGCACAGCCTCTGTACCACAATAAACAATTAAATACCAAACATCTTGTGTACTCACCGAGAAACCTGGGGTGAATCATTTCTTTCCTTTTCCCCATTGAAACGACGACAGGGATGTAAACAGCGAGGACAGGACAGCCAGTCTGCAGCTCTACATGGCAGCAGAAAATCTTCAAATGACCTAAAAAACTAACCTGACACCACTGAAATGCTGCGAAAGAGAGAAATAATCACACCTGTCAGCACTGAAACTGAAGGAAGATGATAACAGTTACAATATATTAAGCATTAATAGTCTTCATTCAATAGTAAATTGTATAACATTAAATTGCACTAACTAGCCAGGAGATGACTCACATTTGTTAGCATGCATTCAACGCAAATAGCAAACGTTTCATAGCGAATTACAAAAACAGACTCGAGTCACAGCCTGCAAACCTGTCGCAATTTAGAGAGAGTTACCTGATTAACGTGAAGCTGCAGTTTATCATGCGTAGTTAGCACAAATAAGCTAAGCTAACAACACGGATGTTCATCCACTTCGTCGTTTTCCGGTAATTTTTCTCTCAAAGATACGAATGACTGCTCTCTAGCGGGGGGAAATAAAAATAAACCAGCACACAGGACTTCACACAGGTCTTCACACAGGTAAGGACTTAACCGTCAACCATTTTCTTACAGGTGACTATATGATTAACACATGAAAATATCAAAACTTCAGCGGAGTTGTCTCGTAGAAACATAAGAGTAAGCTTTATTTGTGACTGTTTTTAACTTTACAACATGGGTAATGTAGTTCAGGTGACGGACGCTGCCGCCGACCACCGTTGAGCTCGCTAAATCAAGAAATACATTAACCAGAAGTCCCCGGGGCGAGTGAACCGACAGACGCAAGGTCAGTTACACAGCTTGAACGTGCTTGAGGCTCGAGCGAATGACCGTTGAATTTTACAAATGTACTTGGTAAAATTTGTGTCCAACGGTTCATTTGAGTGTCCTAAAGAGCGTATTTCCACAGTTCAATGTCGATGTTTTGTTTTGTTTTTTTACATTAAACTAACGTTACTGTGCTGCTCTCATTCACGTAACGTTTACAGTAGTGATTTCCGTGGTGTAAACCAAACTAACTGAAAATAATTAGTGTGGCGTTGTTTGGTACTAACACAGTTCATTTAAATATGCTCCGCTGACTGTTTTCAGACGCCCAACAACAGATGGAAGCAGAATAAAACAAATAAAACCACATGGATTTAAGATTATGTGAGGAAATCTGACATTTCTGACTTCATAACTCTGCAGGAATCATGAATTACGCTCGGTTTCTGTCAGTGGTCAGTGCGGCCAGAAAGCCCTCCCCTATCAGGATCCTGAGTGAGTATCTGCTGTTTATTTAACAAGCTGGACAAGAAAGTTTTACCTGACTGTGCTCACACCTGTTGTTTCTATTTTTAAAAAAAGACTTTATATGATTTTATATAAGTGACTTTACAGGTCAGGTTCAGTTGTGGTTCCTTCCTCCCCATTACGATGCAATATTCACATTTCCTCAGTGTCAGTCTGATATTATCTGATTTTAGCTTGCCAAAGATAAATTGGTACAAATTTTGGCCAATACGCAACAAGAAACTGTGGTACAGAAATGTCAAATACTGTATATGTCTGTCAGAAAACAGTGTCAGTACTACATAGTTTACAGTTTTACATCAGAGAGCACTGAAAAGTAACTTTTTCAGCTCAGTATGTATCTTGGCCACAATTCTTTGATATCCAAATTTGACGGATCCTCATTAAAAATGTTTATGTTAAATTTCGGTAATGGCCTCAAATCTAGTATTGGTCCAAAAGTCTCCTCAAAATATGTTCACTTGGTACTTGAGAGAAAAAAAAATTAATCATTGACCCTTTTTTGTACCAATATTCCTAAAAATCTTGAGCTCATATTTGCAGATGATAGTTCATAGTACAATTTGCGGAGCGTTTTCTCTACACAAGTCTTATCATTTGAATTACAAACTCCGCATGAGAAGCCGAGTCCTCACCTTCACCTGTCGCTCTTCACCCGTATGAAGCCGAGCTGCAGCAGAGGTCGCCTCCGTCCCTGATCTCTTTGGCAGGAGGAGCGCCCAACCCCAACACCTTCCCCTTCCAGTCGGCGTCTATCAAGGTGAAGAACGGACAAACGATCAACTTCGACGAGGCGATGATGAATAGGGCTCTGCAGTACTCTCTCTCCAATGGGTGAGAGATGGAGTGTGTGTAGTCTGTAGTTTTTAGTCCCATAGATCTCATTAATGTCAGATTTTTGTGCTGTGATAGCAGACAGCAGGCTTAGTTAGAAAGACGGTGTCCTGAAAGATTTCAGGATTCTTGTAATATAATAATAAATAATAACATGAAGGCAACTTGACACACAGCTGAGATGTGTGAGAGCAGTATCTCAAGAAGATGACAAAAGCTGTTTGCAGTTATGCAAAAGTCTAGTATTTATAGTAAAATCGTTGGAAAGTCTGGATATTAAAGACCTTTTTTGCAAGTTGAAGCTTGAAGTAAAGCGGAGACAGAATAACGTCTTTGGAGCCGAGCGTGGAGGTTATCACTCTGCAGCTACTGTTATCTTTTTATGACCTCCTCTGTAAACACTTCGCCTACTGACTTGTTGAATTTGAGTTAAAGTAATCAGTGATAACAGATATGAGTTTAAACACTGTCTTTTTCCAAGGATTTCCTGTTAATGAAGTATTAGAGGGTTTCTACCGCTTAATGACTGAGCTCTTCTGTTTATTACTTACTCACTAACAGCACCTATAAAAGCTTTCATAAATGTAGTATTGGTACTGAAAAAATGTGTTGTATTTATGTAAAAAAAACAGTCTTGAAACAGTTTAATTTCCCTCCCTGCGTAGAATCCCTGAGCTGCTGACATGGATGAAGAACCTGCAGAAGAGCCTCCACAACCCGCCGACCGCCAGCTACAGCCCCGAGAGCGGCCAGATGGACATGTGTGTGACCACAGGGAGCCAGGATGGGCTCTGTAAGGTGCTCTGACACGACCAGCTGCAACGCTGCTTTTTTAAATTTATTCTCATACGCTGTTTGTGCAGCCGGTTGCCAGAGAGCCAGGTGTAGCAGCAAAGGTGTGATACACACTCGCAAATAACTCAGTATTGTTCTACTGTTTTCCGAACATAACGTCATTATATATAATTTTATAAAACGGTGACAACTATTTGTATTATAAACCCTTTTTAACTTAAGTATTAAGATAAAATTGACCCTGAAAATTAGACGTCAAGACTTGCTGCATTAGTACATTTCTGCTTTTAATATATGATTTTTCACTTCAGGAATGTATTTATTCCTAAAACATTACCCCTACTGCTTGTTTTATATTGATTCCCTTGTCCCCTGTTTTGTTTTTTAGGTGTTTGAGATGCTGGTCAACCCTGGAGACAACGTTCTGCTGGACGCACCCACATATTCAGGAACACTGGCGGCAGTAAGAGCGCTTTTCTTTACAACGCACACACTTATTAAAAACTTTTGTGACCTTCTAACTTCCCCGCTTTCATCTGCAGCTCCGGCCGCTCCGCTGTAACTTGATCAACGTTCCCAGCGATCAGCAGGGTATGATACCTGCAGGCCTGAAGCAGGTTTTGTCTCGGTGGGACCCCTCGGAGATCCACAAGCCCGGCAGCAGCGCTCCCAAGATCCTCTACACCATCCCCAACGGAGGAAACCCCACCGGTGCTTCCATGACGGCTCAGAGGAAGAAGGATGTTTATGAGGTTTGTTTTCCTGCAAAGTCACAAAACAAAGACATAAGACTACACAAACAGTTATATTTATAAATCACTTCTGAGTATCTTTCAGTCAGCTCAGGCGCTGAATCTTCTAATTAGAGTTTGCTGCGAAGCTGATTTCCCTACAGATTGACTCTGTTGTAATCTGTTAACATCCTCCGGTATTTTTTTAATAGCTGGCCAGGCAGTACGACATGATCATCATCGAGGACGACCCGTACTATTTCCTGCAGTTTGACAAGGTACAAAAAGAGTTCAGTAACCTCCTGTGTTTTTACTATCTGAAATTAAAGGTCTGATCTTTTAAGCCCATAAAAGAACATTTTCCCATAATGTTTTCTGTCATTTTAAAGGGTAAAATAGTTCAGTTATCTGCTTTGTTGCTACTTTATGGTCTGATCTTAGCACTTCTATTTTATAAAATGATTCATGTTATGTCTCATTTATTTGACAGCCGTGGGCTCCCACGTTTCTCTCCATGGATGTTGACGGGCGAATCATCAGGACAGACTCCTTCTCTAAGATCCTGTCTTCAGGGTGAGCATCTGAATCTGTGTGTGTGTGTGTGTGTGTGTGTGTGTGTGTGTGTGGGCAGTTGTTTTTCTTTATTCCCCTACTGTTACCATTTACTCTGCAACAGCAGTGTTTTTTTTTTTTTGTTTTTTTTTCCGCTTAACAAGTCAGAACCAGATATGTTAACAGGGTGTGTGTTTTCCTGTCTGACAAATGAATTAATTAGACTTAGACTTAATTTAATTAATTTAATGTCTGCAGGATAAAACCGTTTTTTTTTGTTTGAGAAAGAACTTTAACATCCTTTTGGAAGCACCTTTTATTTACTGTATTCACTGAGCAGCAGGACACAATGTTTATTTTAGGGGTTTTTTTCTAGGGCGCCAAATGGATCCAAACTCTGCTCTTTTGCAACTAGTTAGAAGGTTTTAAAGTCAGACTTTAGCCTGACTGAAAGTTACACAACAGGAACGTGTAAAGTCAGATTAAAGTTAATCTTTATGTTTATGTGTAGGTTTTGTCATGAGTTTTATGGATAACGACACCAGTGTGATGACATCTTTAATCACTCGTCTGTGCGTCGTCGTGTTTCAGGTTGAGGTTGGGTTTCGTGACCGGCCCCAAACCACTCGTGGACAGGGTGGTGCTGCACATCCAGGCCACGACAATGCACACTAGCACCTTCACGCAGGTGAGTAAAAGGTTAAAACACTGCCACACCCTGCGCTTTTCACTGTCACCCTGCCCATCAAGTCTCTTATAAAAGTAGGAACTGCCCACTGCACTTCCTGAAAGAAGTCAGTTAAAAAAAAGCCTCACCAAAAACTGAATTTAACTTCCTTTTTAAATACTTTATGCCGGTTGGATTAAATTCTCTGGCTTTTCCTCTTCATCCTGTGTGGCAAACTCCATCCACTTGGCACCTAAAAGTATTGCGCCATGCAGCAGTGAGCACACAGCAGGGCGGTTCATTTACAGACTCTCCATACAGTGTGCCAACGATGAAGCATATTTTTGAGCAGAGTCATCGCAGACTTGTATACTCCCACCCTTCCAGTACGCCAGATTTGCTTCCACACGAACACAAGCTCACCAGCGAGAAGGGGTTGTGCTGTCACGCCACAGCCGCTGTCAAATAAAGCCAAATGAGACGTTTCGGTGTCTCAGGATTAGCGGCGGGTGCAGAGGAGGTTTTAATAAGATAGAGGAGGGAGATTAATTAGGATCTGCAGCCATCCTCCTCTTGATTCAGTCCTCAACTCTGCCTTTTTCATCTAATCTGCACAAACAAAATGTTGGAAATTACTCAGAAAGGTGTGAAATGCATGTTCATTTTCTTTCATGTGAGGACAAACTTGAAACATGATAACATGTGACGAAAAGAATGAGGCTGTGTCACGTTCACACTGCACTGCAGGTGGATTATCTGCCGTCAGGTCATTTTACAGTATTTGAATCTGTCAATTTGAATTTGTGCCAGTCCTTACATCACACAACCTGAGACTCTCTCTTCTCTCCGGTTTCCCTTCAGCTCATGGTGTCTCACTTGTTGCACAACTGGGGCCAAGAGGGCTTCCTACACCACATAGACAGGTACGTCACTTCCCACAATGCTGCTGCGTACATCCACGTGTATTCTGCATTACTGGTTTGACTGGTTCAGAAAAGAATTATAATGTCAATTTATGCCACCTGCACTCCCAGTTAAATGAGACTCTCTCTCCTGCAGCGAAGCATGAAACAGTTTTCTCTCCTCCCGCAGGGTGATTGAGTTTTACAGGAAACAACGAGATGCCATGATTGGTTCTGCAGACAAGTGGCTTAAAGGTTTGTGACTCATTGGTGACAATTAAAAAAAAACACAGAAAAAGACCATGATAGGCTTATTAGGCCTGTCAATCAAGCAAATGCCCCACTTTTAGGCTTAATATTCCCTTGATGGAAAAAATATTTGTATAATTGGTACCATCCATTCAAGACTGGTCAAATACGCCGCTGAAAAAGTACTTAACTAATGTAATTTACATTCAGACTAATAAATGCTGAGAATAGACACTAAAGACAGGACTATAGTGTTAACTCTAATAGGTACTGAATGTACGCTGTACAATGACAGTGATATACTGATATTATAGAGTGCAAGTCAAGTAAATATTGCTGAAAGCTGTGCAGTGAGAGGCAGAGTTGAGTTATTTATGGAAAATAAAATAAAAACATGCCACCGAGACACACAGTACATCAGAAGAAGTAAAATTAGCTACTCAGTCCACAACTTTCTGTGGAAAAATGTACTGACAGACATTTGTTTGGAGAAGTTAAAGTCCTTTGAGTCACTTGAGTGCAGTCTGAGTTTTCTTCCACCTGGTGGCCATTAGAGGAACTACAAGTTAAGGCACTTTCAGTCAGACACTGAGGATCTTCATACAAGTAACCACAGCCTCTACATGAATTAAATTGTAAACTACTTAATAAACTGTATGTGTCCAGATGTTGTTACATCAAACAATGTGCTGCAGCACCTAAAAAGACCACAGAGGGGAAAATCCTGACAGATCTAATGAGCCAGAACACACGGAAACCCAGGTTTTTTTTCTTTTTATTCAAGTCTGTGTGTGTGTGTGTGTGTGTGTGTGTGTGTGTGTGTGTGTGTGTGTAGATTTAGCAGAGTGGCACTCTCCGTCAGCAGGCATGTTCCTGTGGATGAAACTAAAAGGCGTAGCCAACACCCAGCAGCTCATTATGGAGAAGGCGTTGCAGAAAGAGGTCAGTACAAATCCAGTTGTCTTCCAGTTTAACATCTTAACCTCACATATTATTCTCTTTTGTGATTTAACTCTGTCCACTTCAGGTTAACACACACACCCACTGCACTCTAATATGCTAATAGCAGGTACCCAGAATGCATTTGGGTGCATTTGCCTGCCAGTGTCTCTGTTTGTGAGATGTTTTGCACCAGGGGCGAGCCAGGTTTTGTGCCTGAATAGAGTGTAGGATGATGCATGTAAAGCACCCATTGTGTGCACTATGAATGGGTTTAACAACTGAGTGTTTTTCCTACCACACACACACATGCACACACACACACACAGCATCTGTAAATCCCTGCTGGCGAACAGCTGATGAGCCGTGTAAGGGGTACAATGTGAGTGGGTACAATCAGGCTTTTCCAAGATCTCGGCACAGTAGGCTTTTCTCCTCTAAAATCTGATTATTTAAAACCGCCAAACAGCAGATAGTGAGGACTCTACAGTGTATCATCTGTGCTCACAGAAGGGGAAAAAAACAGCACCTTGAATCTGACTTGAATCCACAAAGAGAATCCTTGTTCACGCTTTATCTTTCACCATCAGAGATTTCTAAAATTCTCCTTCATTTCCGAGAGTTAGATGAGAAGAACAATACTACCCTCATCTCTGTGGGTTAAATATGAAGCTACCAGCAGCAGCAGCATCTTAGCTTAGCTTAGCATAAAGACTGGAAACAGCCAGCTTGGGTCTGTCCAAAGGTGTAAAACTGAAGTGTAAAAACAACAATTTGTGGTTTTAGGGGGGGTATTTGCGGGACTATTTGTAGGACTATTTCCTATTCAGATGCAGTAAAAAATTAAAACCTATTTTCACGTTTTTTTAAATTTGTTTTTGTCCTAGGAATGAAATATTATGACCTGTCTGGCTTAACATTAGTTCAAGACACACTCCGGCTGATTATCATGTAACACAACTGCTGATAAAAACAAAGAGGATTCATTGAAGTTTGGCTCTCTTAGTATAATGTTGGATGCATAAAAAGATCAGCTGTGTAAAAAGTGGGAGAAAAAAATGTAAAATAATTGTCAGTAACATGAGTCGTGTGTGTGTGTATGTGTGTGTATGTGTGCTAAAGGTGCTGCTGGTTCCCGGAGGTGTGTTCATGATCAACAGTAGTGACCCCTGTTCCTATGTCAGAGCGGCCTTTTCTCTCTCCACGCCGGAGCAGATCGACGAGGTACACACACACACACACACACACACACACACACACACACACACACACACACACGTCAACACATACTCAAACCATTACTGACTCATCGTCTCTTATTTCTTTCAACAGGCTTTTAGAAGACTGTCTTCACTCCTCAAAGAGGCTTAGTGATGAGATTTATTTTTCACTGATGCTGTATTTGTTTAACTTATTTATGAAGGCTTATAGTTCTATTAAAGTCAAGTTATTCAGCATTATTACAGCGAATAATTAGATTTTTTTTAGGAAGAAGAACACTAATTACACTTTAATGATGAAATAAGTAACTACATCATTGGTAGCTCCATCAGTGTACTGTACAATGAGGATGTCAGAGGATGTCTGTATTTTTACATGTACAAAAAAAGTGAATACATTTTTATCAAACTGTCTTTTCAGTCTTTTCATTTCTGCTGCTGAGATATTTTTGCTCAGCAGACTCGTGACTGCAGGCTTTTTTTCTTTCTTTCTTTCTTTTTTTTTTTTGGGTAAATTAAACACCAAAAATGGAAAAATCAACCAACCAAGCAGAATTCAGAAACCACGTCGGTTTCTTAATAAATTTGAGGCATGAAATGAGTCATGCCTTTGCAGAGTTATCTTCATTTCATGCAGGTGCAGTTTGATCATTAACATGCCACATCACCATCTAAACTACTCTCTATAGTCCAGGTTTAATCTGCTGTATTATGCTGAAATGCTCTGTTGGTTCTGAGTAGAGGTTTCACAAACTAAAATCTTGCTGCAAAACTTAAGCTCTCAAGATTTAGGCGACTGTTAATCAGGACACAAAACATAATTTTGGATCCTTTTACAGCCTACAAGGTAAAAACAGTATCAAATTAACACATTTCAACGCAATATTTACTGCAAACTTTGAAGCCTGGCTCATGATCCTGCTGGTGCAACAGGGTGCTGGAGTTTCTCTCTCTTTGTTTACCGATGACTTTAGAAATATTGCACATTCAAGTAAAGAAATAGAGGGTTATAAAGGGTCATGAACAAGCCAGCACCAGCTCTTCATCTTTTTTTAAACGTGTCACGTAACAGTACCTGCTGACAACAAAAGGGCCTGTCTGTTGGTGGAAACTATTTTCTTTTCCTTTGTACAGACTTTCTCCCCGCTGTGTTAATATGTAGCACTTTGTGAACAGTGTGCCCGAGCTCTCAGAAGTGCTTGTGTATGAACAGCTGAAACATTCATCCGTAAAGGATAACAGGGTCACGGGGGAGGCTTAGAAATCTGGCTTTTCCAACACTTACTTACCCACCGCTTACTGCGGTAGAGGAGAAGGTATTAAAACCCTCTTTTAAAGGCTGCAGTACCGCCATGTACAAATACTAAAGTAAGAATCCCGACCCCTGAATTTAAAACTCTGAGTAAATGTAAACTATTAACAGTGAAATTCACTTGAGCATCTTGAGGTGAAAAGGAAGAAAAAAGGTACTCGAGCTTTAAAAGGAAAAGCACTTATGCTAAAGAAGGCTCCCTCTTAGTGTTAAATTATGGATTCATGAAGGAATAAGCAGCATCTCAATCTACAGTGATTACTGGAGCAATTAAAACTAGAGCAATGCATTATATTAACATATCATATGTTTGTATGTAATATCTTGTTGTAACAAGACTAAAGTCTGGCTAGTGGCTCTGTGAGGCTGTATTTAGTCATAGTGGTACTTTGAGCTAAATGCTAATGTTTCCGTGTTCATCCCGAGGGGGGACAGGAATATGTGTACCAAATTTCATGGTAATCCATCCAATAGTTGTCGAGATATTTCACTCACAACTACAAATGTCAACCTCACGGTGGCGCTAGAGGAAAGTCAGGGGATCACCAAAGTGAGTAGGCTTCTTCCTCTGAGGACCATGGATGTCTGTACCAAATTTGGTGCCAATTTATCCAGTTCATGTTGACATAATTCACAGGATCAGTGAAAGATTTGACCTAGTGGTGGTGCAACAGGTCACCGCAATCAAAGTCAATATGATGCATCCTCATGGCCACAATATCCAGAAAAGATTTCACGGCCATCCATCCAATAGTAGTTGAGATATTTCAGTCTGTGGTGGACCGATCGACCGACTGACAGCCACTAGCATGGCTGTTGGACACTGGAGTACGGTAAGAAGTCCCCATTTATCTTTAAAATGTATGAAAATTAGTGCAGGAAAAGTATGAAATCTCACCAAATGGAAACATTGAAGTATCTGTAGTTTTTTACTGTACTTTCCCCTTTGGGATCATTAAAAGTCATTCTGAAGCCAAAAAACTGAATTTGATCGTACAATGCTGTACTTTTACTACCAAAGTTGAGGATAACATTTTAGACACCAACTAAAACAGAAACACACACACACAATCCTTTAAATATCCACAGTTTCTATACATAGATGGAGCATTATTGACTTAGTTATTGACTGTTTGCCGAGACCTTGGCACAGAGCGTCGATGGCAGACTTTTACTGTGGCTTCAAGGTCAGTCAGCTATTAACTCTGGCACACAGACAGCCTGTAGGGCCCAGATAACTCTGACTTATATTTAGAGGTGCTTTTGTTCTGCCTTTAATTTCTTCCAGGAGTTGTTGTTGTTGGTTTTTTTTTTTTGTAATGCACATTTCCTCATTGTTTCAAAGGGAAGTTTACTGTTTCTTCCTGCCTTTTATGTCCTTCCCTGATCATGTTTTGTTTTGTCTGCAATCCACAACACTACACTAGGCTTTGAGTGTCTAGTCATAGTCGAACCTTTCAGCTTTAATTGATATTAAATGCAGAATTATGCCATACAAAATAAAGGAAAACCGACTTAAAGTAAGGTGCTCTCCAAGTCTTTAAATTGAACACCATTCTTCCAAAAGATACTACCTCATATGTTGTTTCGATGATGGCAGTGGAGAGCAACGTCAAACACGTCGGTTCAACGTCTCTCGTAGGTGTTCAGTTTGGTTGAGATTTCCAGATTTCCAGTTGCAGCAGGCAGCTGTTTTTTGGAGGAAAGGTTCATATCCAGCACAAAAACAAGAGATAGACGAAGTTAGAAGAATGCGGTGGAGCCTTTTGCAGCCATATAGTTCCCTCAGGAGCTGGTGGAGACCAAAAACCGAGCTAAAATCAGAGTGAATGTTGAACTTACATTTCTTAGGTGGCAAGAAGCATGAGTCCAAATAGATGCTAATGTCGCTTCATGTCTGCTCGATGTAAATATGCATCTGTTTGCTAACAAATGTACCATAACAACTTTATAAGGTGATAATATGTCAATGTTGGTTACTTGTTCTGCTGCCCCCAAGAGGTAAAAAAAAAATCTATTAATGCTGCTTTAAACTTTGGTCAAGGTAACAAATTGTATAACTATGAAGCCTGTGACAACAAAATTGTCACTTAGCTGCCAATGTTACTTATCTAGAAGGAAAATTAATGTATTTGCTGTTAAGATGCTCTGAGGTTCACAGTCTGGAAACCAGTGTTTAACTACATGGATATTGGTATAATAGACGTTAAAAACTCACCATTATAACTATTTTAGAATAGTGTTAATATTAAAAATAACTGATTTAATTGCTATTTGTTCGTCTTGTCGTCCCACATGCACGAATCAGGCAAGTGGGCGACGCTGCCAACCAGAAGCACTGCATTAGAAACAAGTTGTTGGACACATAACGTTAGCGGACGACCAACGGTAGGAGGAGGATGGAGATGGCGGAGAAATAGCTGGCGACAACCAAAAAAAAAAATCAGCTATGGTGTTTCTCCCCCGAACATCTGAGTGTTGACGGCGACAGACCATGATGTGAGTATGAAACGAGGGTTTTATCGCCGCGGAATTTGCTAGATTTTAATCAACGGTTAGCAGCTAACGGCCGTTCGTTCGACCACTGCACTGGGCTCGCGCTGAGGAGGTAACGTTACCGCATTTCTCGCTATAAACTCGGCGTTTTATGCACTCTGTGACTATTATCTACGGTATTACTGTCTAATTAACGGTAGCTACACGTTAAATCATCGGTCATTGTGTGGATGTGAAGAAGCTTCCTTACAGCCGCTTGTAAAGAGTTTGCGGTGGAACAGCTCTCGAAGGGTCCCGTGATAACAAAAAAACAAACCGCCGTCCAGTGCATAGCCGGGTCCCACGCCCTTGTTTTGTGATGCCTACCGTTTATTCGGCACATTGTGAGCCAAACGAAATTATGTCAGAATTCGCCCTTACGATTAATACATCTAGATTGTTTTAATTATCCACATAATTTTCGAGGGCAGTACGTTTTTTCCACGATGGGACCCAGAAAGTAGACGGAACCCTCAGAGAGCTCCGTTATGTTGTAGTCTGGCTTTGTTTTCATTTTAATCAAGCCAACGACTGCTGTCACCGTGTAGCTGAAAGGAAGATGGTAAAACGTTACGAATTTTCTCATTTAACGTTAGTGTGAGTTACAGATACCTGACTCTATATTATTGTCATATGATGTGGCCGCTTTTAGCTATAAACGCATATTAGATTTGGCTTGATGATGCTAATGTTTTGTAACATTAGATAACTGAATGAACATGCTCAGTATGTTAGTGAAGGGTCGGTTTACAGGGCTGACTGAAGGCTTTGTGTGGGTGATTTAGCTCCAAATAAAAGCTGTTTTTCACGAGTGGTAGTCCAATACAACCCTGCTAAACTCAAAGGACAGGAACTATTATTTTCATTTTGTAGCAATATATTGATTATTTTTATTTGATCAATGAAGATTAAAATAAGGACAGACGCACATGTACACAAATCAAGGCATTTGTGAGGCTGCAACCTCCAGATCTTTGGTATTTTACTTCATAGATGACTATAACAATTGTGTCAGATTTATTTTGCATAAATATATGCAGAAACTATCAACTGATTCAAAGAAAGGCAAAGAATCTGCAGAATTTTCTGCTTCCAGCTTCTCAAATATGAAGATTGGCTACTTTTCTGTTTTTATATAACTGCAAATTAAATAGAAATTTGTTTTTAAAAATATCTTCTTCTAATGTTTTATAGGCCAAACAATTCATTGTTAAACTTTAGCCGTATTCATTTTAGGGCTGGTTACAAAAAACTCCTTATCAGTTGGTTCCAGCTGCTGAGCATCAAGTAGTGAATGTTTTGTTGTGTCCTGCACTGTCTCTGGTTAATGCATGCCAATCACTGTCTTGTTTTCAGTGAGATGTTTCAAGCCGCAGAGCTGAATACCAAATTGCCTTCTTCTATCAAGAGATAGCCAGTCTGCAGGATGGAGACCCAGGAGGAATGACAGAGTTTCCTCCCCCTCGGGTGACGCACCGACAGTCAGAGAAAATGCACTGGGCCGGTGGATACGTTTTTCTGGTCCTGGTGTCCCTTATCGCCTCTCACACCGCCAGGGCCTTATCAGTGGACACGGATAGAAACCGCACGGAGAACGCCACTGTGACAGACAGCGGATTTGTCCCAGTTGCGTTCACAAAAGTGAGCCAGATAATTGCCCGGGAGGGGAGCTGCGCACTGATTGACTGCAATGTCACCGGAGACCCGCTCCCCAGTGTTAAATGGTTCAACTCCCATGGAAACCGTCTGGACACTGAGACGAGTGGTAAGACAGACAGTACTATTACTTTAAACCTGGTTTCCTGTTCGTTTTTTTCTTTTCACCAGCACTGCCAGTCACTTAATTATAATTTCATTAGCAGCAAATGCAGTGTCAGGTTTGTTATTTACTATGAATAAGAAGTAGCATCAAAATATAATCCAAGTCCATGTCAGGCTTCTGGAAGTTAACACCTAAACATTTAAGTTACGGTTTTAACCAGAGCAAGTTAGTCAATCTACTGACATGCACACGACAGAATTTTCCCCAGGAAACTGTACACCAGAAGTGGTTAACCACCCAGACATTTTATTGAGGTAATAACAGGCAAAACAATAGTCACACACATTAAATACATGGCATTTGCTGAGTGAAATACCACCTCTGCTCTTTTCTTACCTGAACCTTAATGTTTTATTTCAGGAAAGCATGTGAATTTTTAGTGTTAGTGGCACTGTGGCTAATGGGGACAACAGCCCCATTAGACACAAAATGATGGGAAAATAGGGTCCAGGTTGAAAAAATACAGAAGTTTCCTTTTAACTGGGAGGCAATTTTAAGATTTGGGGTATAGTATAACAAAATAGCCCGTCACCCATCACCACGGTGAATGAGTGTAGTGTGTAGTAGTGGCTCGGTGACACATCCACACGAAGGTTGATATAGCTAGTAGTTAGCGTTGCAGAAACTGAACCTGGAGCCCTCTTAATTTTGGGGCAGGTTCTTGGAAAAATCTGCGCACTACCTAATATTACGGAAAAGTCCAGTCTGAGGCATACAAGAGATTTCATTCAGCTTTTTCTTAAGAGGCTCCAAATAAAATACACAGTGTAGAAGTGTAACAAATATTTCATTTACATTCTGACCTCTTTTATAAAACTGACATACCTGTTATATATATATATATACACACAGTATAGAGATAACATACAGGGAATGAGAAGAACACACACCTCTTTGACAAAGAGAAGACACAAGTTAGGTCATTGGTCACGAAACAGCAGAAGTCATCTCACCTTCTTGTTGAGTCTCTTGAAGACTGAATTAAACGTTATGAATACTGTTATGAGAGTTCACAAATTCACCTTAGATTAAGCCCTGAAATCCCATCTGCTGTGCCGCTGTGAAGAGATTTAATCTGGACGTGTCATGTTTGATGGCAGTAAGGTTACAGTGATCTGCATTATCACAAGAAAATAGAGATTAGGAACTGTACCTCGGCAGATAAAAGAAAATATCTC
The DNA here is from genome assembly GCA_038419695.1 of Scomberomorus guttatus. Lineage (NCBI taxonomy): Eukaryota > Metazoa > Chordata > Actinopteri > Scombriformes > Scombridae > Scomberomorus > Scomberomorus guttatus. The sequence continues at coordinate 16,615,252 of CM076467.1, forward strand.
AAGGACGTTAGGAGATTGGACGGTAATAGTTAACACTCTGAACAAGCAAAAAAAGGGAAGTGACAAGACAAGACAGGAACTGAGGACCTGGTGTGGTCGTGGTACCACAGGCTGATATGCTGCAGACATTTTCTTTGAAGCCCCAATCAAAGTGAAACACGAGGACTAGATGTCCTCACGTTCCTGGGGGAAATTTGTCTCAATTATTGCACATTTTGTCTGGCAGCAATGATTATTTCTTTGCTGCGATGGCAGGCGTTTGCCAATTACATTGAGGAAGTCATTTAGAAAGTCATTTTGACTAATGGGTTTTCATTCGAGCCAAGCTTTCTTTATCTGCGCTGTTTGAATATTGCGATTTATCTCAGAAGGAATGCAGAGCAAGGAGTCGCTTGTTGTTTTGGAGCTTCTCCCGAGCCGACTTGTTGAAACCTGCCGTCAGAGAAGAGAGGCAGCATTGTTATTATGACCCACAAACCTACAGCAGCAGAGAGCTTTCCCCCTGGGTTACACAGAAGAATATAATTAGTGAGCTGCAGACTTTCCAGTAATAAACAGAGCAGCGTCACTGACCTGTCCTCCTAAAATTGTCTTCTGCACATGTCTATTACTTTTTCTACAAACTTGCGCCAACACACACACTTCTTCAGTCTACTTGTAGTGCCGGGCAGCACATCAATCGCATGATCCGGTGGCGGAGGTAAAATTAGAAATCTTGCTCTCACATGAAAAGGCGGATGGGCGGGACGCTGTTGTCGGCCAGGCTACATTTCCTGACTGCCCATTCATCTTCTCTAGAGGACCGTGCTAGCGGTGTAGGGGTCAGACTTCAGGCTACAGATTCAGACGCCCTCTGTGATAACCGTCCATCCTTCCTCCCACGCGGATAAGAAAGCGAGCAGTTGAAGAGGATGTGGAGCGGTGGTCGAGTTGTAGCCGAATTCAGTAAAACTTTGCTTGTTAGTCGTCCTTGAAGGGGCAGTTCAGGACAAAGCGCATGTCTCACTGACTGCAGTTTTCATTAGGAGCTGTTTTCAACCAAAAGGCAGAAAATACTCATAACTGTTGACAGTGATGTCTGAGGATTAACCTGAGTAACCTTAACACTGCTTGTGGAAACACACATTGCTGTTGTGGTTTTCAGATGTAGTTTCTGAATGCTCTGAGCTTGATAAATTAAATTACATCCACCTACACCGTGTTGGCGTGTCAGCAGAAGTATCAAAGGATCTGTATGGCTTGTCACCGTTATGCCGGGATCGGTCTGAATGATATCAATAATGTCCAATAATGACCCAGCCCAAAAATCGCATTGACAATTGCTCGTTTTATCACGTCTAGGGTGTCATAAAGCAAGACAACCGATGCAGCACAAAATCCCAACGAACAACCAATTTGTTAGAATTTGTTTTTGTCTGAAATAATATACGGCAAGCTGTGATTGGTCAGGGTCCAACATGTATGACTCTGTGATCGCCTAATCTGACGGGGTTTTCATTTTAAAAGACAGAACTATTGTGTGGTCTGATCCCATCATTAGCCACTAGGTGAGAAAATGCATTTATTTGTACTTTGGGTGAAATGATGTTTTCCTGCTTGTTGAACTCGCTCCACTCCGACATGTAAATAGATTGTTCCTGTTTTGATTAGTGTTCGTTCTGACTCAAAGCTCAGCACGCAGAGGGGTGTTTACAGATGAGATGCGGCCACGACACCTGTTAAAACATTGAAGGCATGGTCAGGAATAATAAGGTCACTGCTGCTCTCCAGTCCACTCACAAACCCAGATTAAACTCGTGTCTAAACCATCTGTCTTCCTGATATATCAGATATACATCGCACACTTGCAGAGCTCTCATACTGAAGACCAGAGATACCAGAGATTACTTGTCAGACTCTGTGAAAAAAGGAGTTGCAGAAGTACAACATAAGCAGAGTTGAGCAAGCAGTTTCCTGTTAGTTCAGATTGTGTCACTTCACAACTGCATGTTTAATGGCTCGTGTAGTGCCGGCGAATATACATGTTGAATTTTTACCACACAACTAATGTGTAAGTTTCAGGTTTCAGTGGACAGATTTTGAGAATTTGCCAAACAGTAGCAGCTGTAGTAAAAGGAAAACTAGTACTGGAAGCTGTCTCAGAACACAATGCCTGCTAAAAATATATCTGGCGGGACAAGAAACAGCCAAACGTCTCTATATCTGTGACATCTCTGCGTCTCTCTGTAGGTGGGAAGTGGTGGCTGCTGGACAATGGTGTCTTAAACATCACCAGCATCGAGTTTGCAGACCGGGGGAAGTACACGTGCATGGCGTCCAACGTGTACGGGAGCTCCAACTGCACGGTGACGCTGCGTGTGGTCTTCACCAACGGCGACATGGGCGTTTACTACATGGTGGTGTGCCTGGTCACCTTTACCATCATCATGGCCCTGAACGTCACGCGCCTCTGCATGATGAGCAGTCACCTGAAGAAGACGGAGAAAGCCATCAACGAGTTCTTCCGCACCGAGGGCGCCGAGAAGCTGCAGAAGGCCTTCGAGATCGCCAAGCGGATCCCCATCATCACCTCGGCCAAGACGCTGGAGCTGGCCAAGGTCACGCAGTTCAAGACCATGGAGTTTGCGCGGTACATCGAGGAGCTGGCTCGCAGCATCCCGCTGCCGCCGCTTATCATGAACTGCCGCACCTTCATGGAGGAGATCCTGGAGGTGGTCGGGGTGGAGGAGATGAGGCACACCTTCCTCAGGCAAGCGCCGGAGGGACGCCGCGAGGTGGCGGGCAGGGTCGCCTCCATCGGGGCGAGGGACGTCTTCACCATCCTGCAGGAGAGGGAGCGGGAGAGGGAGCGCAGCGAGTCCCCCGCCGCCGATTCAGACAACTCCTCCGTTCACGAGCAGCCGCAGCACATCGCCATCCAGGTGTCGGTCCACCCGCCGCTCGCCGTCGGAGGTTACTGCAGCATAGAAGCACCGCCGCAGCCTGAGGCCACGCCCTCCTCCCCTCCGCCCTCCTCCCCTCCGCCGCTGCCTCCTGTTCACCAGGAGGAGCAGCCCGAGGCGGAGACAGAGCAGAGTGCGGAACAGGCTGTGCCCGAGCCGGCGGCGGCGAATGACATCCCTCCCTGCCAGGTGTTTTATGAGAGCCACGTGTGACGAAACAAAGGAGGAACGATGAGTTATCCTGCTATGCATTTCCACTTGAAGACAAAAAAAAGGTCAAAAAAAAAAATTTTAGTTTCTCATTTTGGACGGAACAATCACATTTTTATTTATCTTTTCTGAACTGAACAATCTAAACCTTTTTAGGCTGGAACACGGAGAATAAATCATAAGGTTTGTAGACAGTTGAGCGTTTTTTTCATGCTTGAATGTACACGGGAGGGGTAATCAATATTATACTAATGTAATAAGCAAAGAATTGTAAAGGGACATTTCCTGTGTTGAGATTTTCATAGCTCACACTATTATTTAAATAATTAGGGTACTTCAGTGTCGGGGTGGGTGAAATGATTTCTCAGTTTTTAGTTTCTTACAGTGCTAGGGTTTTTATGACTAACTCCAGAAATCTGCCTCAAGCTGGTCTTCATGCCGTTTTCCAAACCATGAGAGCTGAGCTTCCTTCGTTTTGCTCAAGAATTCACATCCAGTTACTGTTACAGCTGATCCGCTGTTATTGTACTACGTTCCGCTCACCTAGAAAAGATTTTTTTTTTTCTCTTTGGTCAGTTTCATGATTGTACGGCCTACTGTATTTCTACAAAAAAAAAAAAAAATAAGTAAGCCAGGTAAACCTCTGTGTGTACAGTGTATTTCCTGATTGGGTCTCACACACTTCTGGGTAGAGTTTATATCAGTTTCCTTGTGAAATATTTTTGAGAGTAGTGTTATATTATTACACATAGTGGTGTGATTTTGTTTCTCAGCTAGTTTAAGCACTTTTTAAAAGAAATGTTTGTCTTCTTTCTCCTCAGGAAAGAGGGTTAGCTTCTTTTCCTCTGTCATGTGCTGTTTTAGGTTTTTGTTTTTAATTTGATTCCCGAGCTGATCTCGGCGTCGTCTTGCTTCTGCTGAGGCTTTACAGTATAGTCGCATTTCTGCTGCATGTGAAAGTGGACATTGGAGATTGTTTGACATCTTTCTCTGGGATGTAAAGGACTTTTTTTTTTTGTCTTTCTTTGCTTGGGTAACGGTCCAGTCGCAGGCGTTCAGTCAGAAATGAACTGGACGCTGCTCTGCTTTTCCTGGTGCTCTTGAAATGCCTCTTTTTTTTGTAGTGGAATAAAATGGAAGTGCTGTGTTAAAAAAAAAAAAAAAAAAAAAGACATGGTTTAGTCTTCATTTCATCAATTTCACACATTTAACTTTTTAAAACTGGCTGTAAATGTCTGCTATACCCACATACATTTCCTTCATCCATCCCTTGTAATGTCTCCTTAGCATTAATAAAAATATTAAGGAATTTATAATCTCTTTAACGTCAGGTTTTTATATATTTCTCTGTCTTTCTTCTGAAATGAAAAGTGGGGCAGCCAAAGATCTATGAATGCCGACATTGTCTCTCCACAAGAAAATATAAAAGCTGAGATACGCTGATAACAGGCTTTATTTCTCCCCAATTCAACCCGAGAAGCTCATACAGTGTCCTTGTGAGGAGTATTAATAATGTAAGCCAGACTCCTTTTTTTGTCATGGCGGCGGTAGCCATGGTTACAAGGCCGTCTGTCCTGAGGAGACACAAAGGTGATGGAGGAAATAGGATCTCCTGACAGAGCTGGAAGATAACAGCGGTGTTTTTGGAAGAAGAGAAGTGAAAAAAACAGACAGATACAGACTTTAAAATCTGCTAATTTTATATGGAATTTGTTTGCGGAAATCTTGTTTTTTCTCAAACAAAAGTAGTCAAGGTGAAAAAAAAAAAAACAGTTTGAGGTTGATGACTGTCGGGCGCATGAATGATAGATGTGCTGTAACAGGACACGTGGAGAAGACACGGAGCTGTCCAACCTCTCATCTCTGTCCTACTTTTAAACTAATGACACACATTTAAAGGACCAGTGCGTAAGATTAAGGAGGATCTGTTGGTATTGGATTAGTGTATAATCACCTGAATATAAGAATCGTGTTTTCGTTACCTTTATATATACATACATATTCCTCGTCCACAGAGCCCGCCATGTTGCACCGCCATGTTTAAATAAGGAATTTTTTTTTAAGGAAAGTATTATTTTGCTTACAGAAACATGGATATCTTATTGGCACGAGTATCAAAGCCTTTTTAAAACCTGCCAAGAAATGAAAGCTTATAAAACATGAAGGATCCAGTCAAGCTGGCGAAAAAAAAACCAAATTGAGACCCAACCTGTGCAACTTGAATCTTTTATCTTTTAATTTAAAACAAAATTTAATCTTTACATATTTTGTTTTAAATGTACAATCAAACAATCAATGTAATCATACATAAAATTCTCCATAATAATGCACAACTCTATCGACACTACCCATAAATTAAAAAAAAAAAAAAAAAAAAAAAGGAAAAAACATCGAGATCAGTATGAAATACAATGTTAGGCAACACCACTGGTTAACAAAGACGATGCTCTTCTCCCCGTCAGCACACAGCGAGACAGTCACTGTAACGGAAACAAGTACACAGGATGAACCCAACCTTCCTCACACACACACACTCACACACACACACACACACACACACACACACACACACACACACACACATCCATCTGCCACCACTCTACAGGTAAGGTGCCACTGTTAGTCTCTGCTTCACCTTCCCCTCGTCGCTTCATTTCCCTCCGTCTCCTACACTCAACTGACAGTTTGACACATCACGTGACGCGTTCTGAGGTTGAAAAGTGGGAGTAGCAGGTGTGTTTTTTTTCTGGTTGTGGAATGAAAGACAGGTGTGCAAAGCCTTAAAAAAAATAAAATAAAAAAAAAAAAACTTTGCCAGGCACTTGGCGAGATTGGACACGCAAGAGCAAAACTTGCTGAAACCAGAAGCAGATGCAGCCAGGTGTTTTTTAATTTGTCGAACTGTATGTAACCTGGGATTAAGGGTCAAAAGGGGGCAAGAGCCAGAAAAGTTAGGAACCACTGAGTGATGTAATCATATTTAATCTGTTCTGTCAGTTTTGAACATCATCTTCTGATTGACTGACCTGCGTGGAGCTGAGGGGCTGCATGGTGGGTTTCTGTTAGTCAGTTAGTGTCTCGTGTGGAAGAAAGTTTAAGCTCTAAACTTCCTGGTTCCAGCTTCTCCAAGGTGAATATTTTCTGCTTTTCTCAGTTCTATATGACTGGAAATTAGATTTTTTTTCCTGCTTTTCTTTGTATTTTATAGCAGTAAACTGAACTGAATAGTAATTTGAGTTTTGGACGGTCGGCTGGACAGAACAGGAGATTCAAAGACATCGCCTTGATGTTTTAGAAAACTTTTAAAGCAATCAGTGAAAATAATAACTAAATTTAACAGATTTAAATTTATGTAATGACACATTTTTGTTTGTTTTTATTTGCTGTACTTTATCATTTTAAAGAATTTCGTGTGGGTAAAAGTCAAATCCTGCACGTTCAAACTATCAATTGTTGGCAAAATACTTTGTCAATCAAAGTGTGATGTGGACGAGGATGTGAAGACATAAAATATCTCTTTACATGTTGAAATATTTAGTTTTTAAATGTCTCTACTGAGGTGGAAAACAATCTTTACTGTGTGAATTAGATTAATGCTTCCTAAGATGGATGGAGTGTTATATAGTATCTGTCGGGGCCTACAGACAGGAAGTCTTTCCTCTCATAAACTGAAAGTATCAAAGCAAACAAGCAGCAGTTTTTGAAAAAATAAGACATTATTTCCCTCAGACGTGGACAGATTTCACACACACACAAAAAAAAAAATGAAGTCAACTTGTAGCATCGTCGTCATCGTTCATCTCCTCAGCAACAATTTTAACCGATTAAATAAAACAGTGCAGATTTCCAGTTCTGTTTTGTTTCAAGCCATATAAAAAGTTAATTGATTATAGCAAGATCAATAGTCTAAAAGTAGCAAGAGTAATAGTTTGAGAAGAAAAAGGAAATTTGATTTTTTTTTCTTGTAACAGAGTACACAGAAGAACTCAGCCTAGACACTTTTTCCTTTTTTTTTTTTTTTTTTTTTTTTTTTTTACTTCCCCCGTCTTCACACTGAATGAACAGACGGGAGACGACAGGTGTGTGTCCTCGTCTGACAAACACACACACGCGCACACACACACAGCTCAAGCTGGCTCAGAAGTGAAAGCACACACTCAGAAAAGGTCTTACTTTTTCACTTTTTTTCCTTCTGAAAGGGAACATTTTTGTTCTTGAAATACAGTACCCATCTGTGTCTCTCTCACACACACACACACACACACACACACACACACACGTTAAAGCCGTCTCATTCAGACCCAACGTGCACTCAGGGGAGCAGCCGTGTGCCATGACGCGATCATGAGATGCTGCCACGTTTCGAGATGCGGAGCAGGTGCGCGTCCTCTCCGTTCCCGTGGTAACCTGGCTGGAATGTAGTAGCGCTAGAGACACACACACGTTCTCACGCGCAAACACACACACACACACATGCACACACACTTATTTCACAGGTAAACAATGCTTAATCTGGGAGGACGGACAGGTCTGCTGTGTGCGGGGTGGGGGGGGGGTGAGGAAAAGTGAGTTTTAAACGGGGAGCCTGGAGGTTTTAAGGTCCCTCATCGCGTCCCTCATCGGCGGTTCATTCTGACCTTTGACCCCAGCCAGGCAACGTCCACCATGACCTCAGTGGAGACGGGACAAGGGTGAGGCACATGAAGAGTGCAAATGAGTGTATCTTTACAGGTTGTGTGTGTGCGGACAAGAGAGAGCATGCATGTCCGGGGTGTCTGCGAGTGCAAAAGTGTGTGTGTGTTTTTAGGGTTTTGTATGTGTTTGTGTGTAAAAAGTGCATTCCTCATGTGTGTGCCGTCGACCCGTGACCTCCTTCTGTCCTCAGCAATGATAATAAAGTCTCTTATCATCGTCTTTTCCCTCTCATGGCCAGTTAAGTCTCTGGGGGCCACCGTCAGTCAGCGAGGTTCAGGGGTCTACGAAGCTGAGAGAACTAAAAAGAAAACAGGGTCCGAGTATCAGAGATTGGAGCCGTTCAGGAGGCGCACTCCCTCCTCCTCCTCCTCCTCCTCCTCCTCCTCGCTGTCGTCTCCCCCTCCTGCCCAGCCGTCCTGGAAGGAGCGGATCAGTTGAACATGATGGACTCGGGATCTTGGTTTGCCATTTGAGCCATGTGACGAAGGATATCTTTTTTTGTGATAATACCAAGAAGCCGCCTGCAGGGGGAGACAAAGGAGAGGAGGGAGGGAGGGAGGAAAAGGGAAAGAAAAAGAGGTTTTAGATGGTGAGGAGGTGCTGGTGGTCTGCAGCTGGAGTGAAGGAGAGAAAACGACGTCGTGTTTTTGTTGGCAAATTTTGTTCAAATGGCGAGGAAGTTTTCAATCAGAGAGAAACACATGATTTCAATTTGATTCAATTTTGGCTTATTGGATATGAATTCTGTCCCATGCCAACAAAAACACGAGTCCCTGAGGAAGCAAAAGTCAGCAGGAGGAGAGGAGGGAGTGAGTAACCGCAGCAAGAAGGAATGAAAGCAGGTCAGAAACAGCACCCGACTACCCGAGGGCAGGGTGTCATTTCAGACACTGAACCGGCTGTTTTATGCCATCGGTCCACAAAAAGATGGTAAGAAAAAAGGAGCTGGATCCTACAGGAGGTGGTGAGCAGGATGTTGTGAAAAGTTAGAACCTCTAAGAGGCACGAAGAGAGGAGACGCCCCCGTCACAGGAGTCAGAAATCATTTAAGAGGATGGATGTGGATCGTTTTATTCTCCCAGATTATACCAGCGTGATCACAGCGGCCACATGTTATATGACGTCACAATCAAACTGAAATGTATTTAGACACAACGTCTAACAAACTGGCTGCAATTTTTTTAAGGCAACAAGTGGACAGAAACACCATTTGTCACCATGTTTGTGTATATTTCTATATGTATGTACGTGAATTGTTGTTTTCTCTTAAAATACATCCTAAAATTGTCCTTTTAAGGTTAAAATGTATGAAACACACTTTGAGAGTCTCTGTGTATGAACTTCATGAAACCTTCATGAAATACATTTGGATTAATCAATAACAAATTTCCTATTTAGCCTTTTTATAAACACATAATTGGATTAAACAAATGACTTAATTTCATCAAACTGAACGTGTTTCTGCTCAGATTTCTGTCAGGAACTACAGATAAATATTTGTTTGTGAGATTTTCTGACTCGTGACTGAACTGTCTCCTCCCCTCTACAGACCCAACTAACCAAGTCTGCCTCTGACTTAACAGCGAGCTGCAAAATATCCAGAAAGTCGAGATTATTCCTGCTGATTCAAGAGCAACTTAACTGTAAAATGATTTCACAGCTATTTAAACATTAGCAGTGGCCACAAAGTGCCGATCCTTGTGCTCTTGAATTCAGCCATGAATACAGTTTGAGGTAAGGTGACGAGAAGCATCTGAAGACAAAACAGCTGATAGCGGTGAGGAGAAGTGAGCCGGAGGTGTGCAGAGCTGGGTCCAAAAAGCTCAGGTGCGCTTTGTTTTAATACTGTCAGGCAGATTCACAGAGTTCATGTGTTGTTAATTAGACGTTGAGAGGCAAATCGAGTGCAAAATAGAGTGTAAACAAAGGTTTGAACCCAGGTCTGGATGAGAGGAGCTGAGGTGACCTGTGGGAGGCTCGAGGTCGGGGATTAGAGCCACAGCTACTGAGCAGCAGAAGGCGTGAAACACTGGTGAGACGTCACGCAGATCAGACCCGGGTTCCCTGATAGCTGCTGAGATCTACAACTGTCTCGTTCATTTTCTGACCGGTGACACAAACAAAGACAGTCGTAGACGCTCGGGACACCAGGCGCAGATCAGAGTGTATCAGGGGTGAAGTGTCGGGGGGGTGGGGGGGGGGGGGGGGGGGGGGGGTGAAGTCAATGTTTCCTGAAAGCCAGCAGTGTCTAGTCCTTGTTTATGTTTTTATTCTAAGTAATGACTGGAAACTTTGACCAGAAAGTGAAATTATCTCTGTGTGCGAGTCCTTCTTTGCTCTACTGAAAAAAAAGACTCCTCATAATCTTTTTAAAGGAATATTTTGCTTCCAATGAAGTCAACTTCTACTGCACTAAGATTTCCTACATTTCCCAGAATGACTCAGCAACCATCAGAGAACAGAATGAATTGATATGAACTAGATGCTTCCTGTTTTATATCAGCTATAAAGAGGGTTGCAAAATAAATTTAACGACTCATTCAACAACTGACAAGATGAAGAAAAACATACTTCTGCTACAGAAAATTTCCTTTCCTTAGCTTTTTGTCAAATACTGAATTTCATCAGACCTCTAAAATTATTATTATTTTAAATGTGCTGAGAGGATAAAAAAATATCCAAAATATCAAACTCTGTTGTTATTATGCTGGAAATTAATCCCACATTGTCTATTTGGCCACATGGAGAAGAAAAGCTCACTCACAACAACAAAGTAGCCAATTAAACAGTACTTATTTATTTTATTATCATCATTTTTTATTCATTTTTATGTATTTAAATCATTTAATTTTGTATAGTATTTTAAATATTTATTTATTTTTTCCTTTTTGTTCTTTTGTGTCCTCATTTCGAGATAGATTGATGATTTTGGTCGTGTATTTATCACCACAGTTATTATTGTTTGTTAGAAGTGAAATCTGGTTTTTGGGTTTTCCAGATGAAGCGCTGAATGGAAAAAAAGTTGCTCAGACTAAAAAGTTCCTTGATCAGATACTTTTATGAGCCGAGTTGTCTGTTTTTAGGAGCCTGCAGGTTTCCAGTGGAATAAAAACATCTCCAAGAAGACGCCGGGACACAGCTGGCTCAGACAATAAAACATTGGCAGGTTAAAAAGCAGGATTAGTAATTACTTGATTAAGGTCATGTTATCACAACACGCTAACTAGCTAGGTCACTACAGCACTACTTGCACCAATCAACACAACAACGTCACTCCACCACAGCGCTCACTGCCACTACGGAATGAGGGAAAAAAATGAGGATGAATCATATCACTACAGATTTTGTCCCTCCCTTAAAAAAAAAAAAAAACACCCTCTAACATATTAAAACAACGGAGGTCCGCTTTCCCAAGGCGGCTAGCTACTCGCCAAGGTGTTGTTAAGGCGACGAGTCAGATGTCGTCAATCTGTGGAGACCCAGGGCGAAAACGGTGGGGTCGAGAGGGGAGGGATTTAAAAAACAAAACAAAACAAAAAGGGAAAAAAACAGTCGTTAATGACGGTAGAAAATTGAAAACGGGATAACTTTTCCAAAATGAAATGACTGACTACTGATGTGAGAGGAAGATGGGGAAACACAGGCAGGAAACAGGCATCATGGTTACATGACTGCAGTACACACATGCTGAGTTATATTTACTGTTGTATCCTATCACTGGTTTACAGTCTAAAATAATCTTAATTCTGCCAAAACACTACACACTAGAAATCAGAAGACAAAACAAAAAGGTCAGAAAATAGCTCAGTGAACATCTTATCTAGGTGCTAACATGATGCAGCTGACACAGCAGTAAACAGAGCTACAGCAGCTACAGATGCAGTGTAATGGGGATGAGTTGTACAGCTGCACTCGAGGAATCTACTGAGGCCTTTTCAGACATGGATCTAAAAACGTTGCTGGCTTCGTTCTTCTGTTGACGTTATACATTTGTGAGTAACTTGTAAAATAATGACATGAAGGAAGAAAAAGTTCTTACAGGCAGCATCAGTTACAGATTTTCAACTTATTTTGTGGTTGAATGAACGTTTATCTCCCTTTCTATGGGACTGAGTGAAGTGCTGAGAGTTTGAAAAGTTTGAACTTTAGATACATTAGAGAAGCTCAATAATGATACTGATGATTGATGATTACAGAAGTTTCTGAGGGTGTTTTTTTTTATCTTTTGTCCTGTACCACAAGGGAAAAAACTGAATTTAAAAAAAGCACTTCTCATTATCAATATACCCTTAAATATGGAGGATGGCAGAGGCGGAAATTCTTCATTGATAGTAACAAATAACATTTTTTTTCCTTTATCCTTTCTTTTGTTTTTGATTCTTTTTTTTCCCATTTTTTTATGTTACTTTTATCTACTCTTGTTATTTTTGTTTGCTTTGTCTTGTTGTTGGATGTTTATGATCAATTACACTTAACAGAATTTGTATGTAATTGCCGTCGTAATGGCGTCCTTCATCCCTGCATCTCCACTGAGCTTATTGTATATGTTTTAACATAATGTTTTAATTGTGCGAACAAATTAAGACTAAAGGACTAAAACACATTTTTATACATGGTACTGTATCCTGATCTGACATTTGCAAATTCTCCTTTACAACTGGCTCATTAAAAACTCATTTTATTTTCTTTGCACATATAAGATGATAGTTACGGTAAATGACAGATTTATTATAGCGATCTTAAATTGATAATTAATCTCTCTCTATGCATATTTTTGTGCTTTAGTAGCCTTTATATTAATGTGACGGCATTCAGTTAGACCTTAGCTGTGTTCTAGGAGTTAAGGAAATGTTACAAGGTCCTCCCTAGTAAGATCATGTCAGGACTTTGATGGAAAAGTGACTTGTAAAACAGTAAAACTGCCAGCACATTTACTTAATGACGCACATGTCTGAAAGGGGCTCTACAGAGATGTGGGTGACAGTTCCCATAGAGGTCCAACATTACAGGACCCACGAAACACACAAAAAGCTCGTCTATACGATGATACTTCAAAACGGCAACAGCTGCCACTGATGAAGATGGAGATGGTCTATCTACAGATGTTTCTCTAAGATGAACGACTCCATTAGAGGTGAATCCACACCAGACCAACTCAAAGACAACAGAGTGCGTACAATAAGTGAAAGAAGAAGAAGAAGGAGGCTTAAATGTTTAGCTGGGAACTGTCAACAGTTTTTCACACCCAGTTTCATGCATCCCTCCTAAGAGGCGGAGCCTAAGAGACAGGTGCAAAAGTGGGGGAGGGGGGGTCACGTGTGTAAAGGGGCGGGGCTAGTCACCAGGGGCTCCGTCTGCTGCTTGAGCTCCTCCAGATGTTCTAATATATTCTTCTTTGTGATGATGCCCAACACAATCCTGAAACACACATCCATTACTCGGAAAACTGCCCAAAAAAAAAACGACAACAAATAAACAAAAAAAAAAACAACAAACAGAAGAGAGACAGAGAGAGAACAGACAGCAGCAACACAAAACATACATAACAGGGTGCAACTTAAAATAAACAGATAACTTAACACAAAATATGACTCAAAATTACACAACTCAACATAAAACACTTGATAAAAGCAAATTAATTTCAAATGTGTTACGATGGGTAGTAACTCTAATTAATGTAAACTATTTATATAGTCTATACAATCTTCAGGATTTATATAAACAAAAATGTAAATTATATCAACTGTAGTGTAAGAAAATGCTGAATCAATGTTTAAGGATGAGATCGGTAATATTCTATATTTTTCTTAATGTCAGGAAATCTAAAGAAAAGACCAAAACAAACAATGACTTGATCCTACAAACAAAGCCTGATATATACCTGTGTGCCATAGAGCTCCATTATTGTTGTTTAAAAACTATTAAAAACACATCAATGAGCCACAGTGTTGTACCAGGTGACATGTTTCTTAATTACAAATGGTCGCTGTAGTTCATTTTGAGTCCCACAGACACCTTCCTGCCAAATGTGTATTAATCCGCAGCTGAAAACAGTCCCCAATTAATGCACTGTTTACTCCGGTTTGAGCAACATGTGATGAAAACTACAGTGCCCACCTTTTTTTAAAAAGTGAAACTACATATTTATCACCTGCTTTTAAAGATCTACCTCTTCCGTAAGAACAAATGGGCTCAGGGCGCATTATTGGCTTTAGTCTTTTCATGGGTTTTGCTGACAATAAGAAAAATATTCATTGAGATCTAATAAAAACAGACACAAATAAAAATGTAAATTAAAAACAACACTGCTGAGCGGCTCCTCTCTCGTGATTGTCGCAGCAAAATTAAATTAACTGTAAAATGAGGAGTTTTTAAACATAATCTGTCCTGTAATTCCTACATCACGCCAGCAGGCGGCTCACTGTGAAATCCGGGTCTGTAAAATTAGACCGGACCTCCCGAGAGTGAGGACCAAACAGATCATGAGACATTTATTTTCATTAACTGTAAAATGAACAAGGCCGTCATTGTTCTAAATTAACTGTTCAAGAATCTGAAAAGGGGCAAAAACTCAAATGTTCAGATTTTCTTTCTCAATAAGCTTCTCTTCTCAGTTTCACAACACACCGACTGTTTTTCTCTGACTGACTATATTTTCCCAGCAGAATACCTGATATGTCGTGGTTAGTTTCAGCAGCCTCTTCTACTGAGGAGACTTTCTGTTACTGTTGAGTAGGAGGGTAGGGGAAGTGCAGCACAGCGGTTAGGCCAGACCATGCAGATTACAGGGTAGATCCAGGGATCAAAGAGCTCATGCAACACCGGACAGTGTGTACATGTGTTTGTGCGATGTTTGTCGACCTCAGACGGGTCATTCGATCGTCAGAAACGAAAGAAAGAAGGATTAATCCTCTGTTCTTTCAGCACATCCTTCCTCCCAAGACGAGTTTTATTTCCTACTTACCCGTTGTGAGTGACCAAGCACTGACGCAGCCCCAGCTTTCTGAAGATGTCCACCACGATCTCCATGGGGGTGTGGTCGGTGACGGTGAAGGGGCTCATGTCCAGGATGGAGCGCAGCTTGAGGGGACGAGGGCTGTCGGCAGGGAGGGTGGGTGCGTGCTGGGTGAAGTACACCCTGGAGTTCAACATGATGCCCTCCTGCTTACGACGGGCATTTTCTGTCGGGACGGGAACAGAAAGAGACGCGTTTAAGAGACACAGAGACTTAAACTAATAAAAGTTACATGTTCATTCTCTTTAGACTCCTTGATAGTTTCCAAGAACAATAAAGTGGACATGGCGACGTAAAAATGCCAGTCAGCAGATAAGAGATCAGTACCAAACATAATAGTGGAACAAAGATAAACTTTTATGCAATTTCAAATAAAAATGCCTTGAAAATATTTTGTCAAAACCAAAATTAAGGACATGTATGTCTATAAAACAAATCACATGTTACATCTTGCTTATCTAGAAGCCAAAGATCTTAAGTTGCACAGTTGATAACTGGTATTCTTCCTCTGGTCATTGAGGTTGGTGGATACAGAAATGTTCAGGAGAAAACAACACAGTGTTTGTTATTTAAGAGAAGCGGCGAGTGAGCCCGAATTTCTTCTGTATTGTGCAAATCATGGTCATTTAAGAATGTTTAAACATACTTTGTCTCAAAAGCCTAAAAAAAGAAGGTAAGAAAGTTAATTTAATAAGTATGTATTTTGATTTCTCCAGTATTATGCAGTACATGGTTTGTCAGTGATTCAGAATCAGAATTTCATTGTAGACAATAAATGTCTGAAAAATAATTGTGAAAATTTTTCAAATTGGTTTCCTTTATTTTAGTTTTTTTTTGGGGTAGCATCACTATTTTAAGTCCAGCTGGGGACCTTTGTTGCATTTCTTCCTGTCGCCTCTCTACTGGCAACAAATCAAACTGTGGCGAAACAATCCACTCAGATGAGCACTGTACAAATTCTTTCTAGCCCGACCTATTACAAACTGCAAGCACAAACTTCACCCGACCTTTAAGACTTATCAACTCAGATTTAGTTTTTGCTGTATGTTATTTTGTTTATTAAAATACCACCTTCCCATCCTGCTCAAGGACACTTAAATATGCGGAAATTAAAATAACTTTTGTTGATACAATGTGCAGTTTTCTTTGGGTAAACTGCAGAAATGTGGGAGAAACATTGTTACCTATAGCGATAGTGATGTCCCTGCGCAGAGCAAAGCCCACCAGCCTTTGGGACTCCTTGGACACTATCACAGGAAAACCATTATAACTGGTTTCATTGATGATGCCTTGCAGCTCCTCCACAGTCAGGTCATCCTGCGTCAGCACCGCTAACGGCGGGTCGCTGCGTCGTGGCCTCATCACCTCCCTGGCCAGCGTGGTGTGTGTGAACTCCTCCTTGGCGTCCAGGAAGGGGTATCCGTTGAGACGGATGTGGGCCTCGTAGATTCCCTCGCGGCCGAAGGCGTCGCCCACCCATTTGCTGGTCATGACGGCAGCCATAAGGGGGACGATGTACTCCAACCCGCCAGTCAGCTCGAAGACTATGACGACCAGGGAGACCGTCATACGGGTCACACCACCTACAGAGGGAGGAAAGAAAGAAAATAACACACAAGAAGAAGTTAACACACATCTAGACATAGAGAGACCGATCCTGGCTTAAAGAAACGTGATGTGCATATTTACAAGGATGTGCAGTCATAAAACACAGAGAGACAAGTCAGAATATTTAGTTGCCTCAAAAATTACACAAGGGGGAGCTACTGTATGTGGAGAAACAAAACATACATCCTGGGTCGCAATGCAAGCATTTTCTAGAAAATCAGTGATGTGGACTGTAAAGCAGTCATACAACCAGATGTTAAAGGGATAGTGGTGTAAACAGTAAAGCAAAACATATCAGTCAATAGCCATTGCTTGTTGACTCACCCAGACATGCTGCTGCTCCCACCATGGCGTAGAGCCCTGGAGTGATGCAGTCAGCTCCCACCTCGCACCACTCTTTGAACAGGAACCAGTCATGGTGGTAATAGGCCAGCTGCTCCACGGCGATGCCAACGATTCGCCCTGCGATCGCCCCGATGGCCATGCTGGGGATGAACAAGCCTGATGGTACCTAGAGAGGCTCAACAGAGACTGGTGTTAGTGTTTGATAAGGGCATGTAGGGCAACCTGGAGAAAAATCCGCCCTGTAACTAGGGGATCACCTTGAGTCCAAAGGTGAATATGGTCATGATGATTTTAAAGATGAGCGCCAGGCAGAGCTGCCACATGGCGGCGTAGACGCCGGACCCTGCTGGTCGGTTGGGGTTGTCGGTGAAGGCCTTACTGCCGTTCATCTGGCTGCGGTACTGGCAGAGCTGTGAGGACTCCAGCGGGCCGCAGTCAGTGAACAGCTCCTTTATCAGCTCGCTGGTGTTCTGACGCGTGTACGGGTTCGGGAAAGCAACTACAGCTGTGATGGCCGCCACCAGGATCACCTCCAAAACCGGGTACTTGCCTGAAGGAAGAGGGAAAACCTAACATATCAGACTACTCAATAAACGATCAAGCTACTATTCTGAACCTTTAATTCCCACCTCTACAATAGCTTGACAGTGGTCTTCCATACAATCCCATCAACTCCAACAAACTCCTGGGCTGGCTAAAATTTTGGAATTAAGTCATAATACTTGCCAAAGCGGGTTGACTTGCGCCGCCGGCACCAGGCGATGTTGGCTCGGATGAAGAAGGCGCCCCAGAGGCCTCCGAACACTCCCAGAAGGATGAAAGGGATGAGCTCAAACAGGTACCACGGCGTGTGGTACTCCACATAGAACAGCACCAGACGGCTGTTACCAAACGGGTTAATGGAGCGCAGCACAAAGGCCGCCACCAGGGCGGCGAAGAAGGAGCGCCACAGCGTCTTTAGAGGGAAGTAGTAGCTCACCTGAAGAGGAGACAGGAGAAGTTACAACACTAGCTGTGGTTGAGAAGTTGAATCCATTATCCTCCCATTTAAGCACTACATTAGGATTTTGGAGCATGAAATTATTCCTCATCAGTTAGACATGTCTGCAGCAATTAAAATAAAGATACAGAGTCAAACAGTCTCTGTCAGTTCATTGCTGTACCTCCTCCAAGCTGAAGAGAACTCCTCCGATTGGTGCCCCAAAAGCCACAGACACCCCAGCTGCCGACGCAGCAGAGAGAACCTGAGTGACGAAAACAAACACACCTGAGCTAAAAGCTCTCTAAAACACAGTCATCAAAGGATGTCAGACAATCTATCAATGTAATCAAAAAACTACATATTAACTACAGAAAATATGTGGTCATACATTTATTTATATTTACTAGTAAGGACAAAAACAGACTCAAAATGTGTACAATGAATGTACATTTAAATTTTTCTTTGCTGTAACATTAACCGTAACCTCACCTCTCGTTTCTTGGCCTCGTTCTTGCTGTACTTGGGGAAGAGGTAGGAGAAGATATTCCCACAGCAGCAGGCCACATGGACCAGGGGGCCCTCCTTCCCCAGGCTGAGGCCGGACGCCACAGCCAGCACCAGAGTGATGGTCTTGATCATCAGTGTCCACTTGCCCAAGTAGCCCCGGATGATAAACCCACTCAGGATGGTCTTGATCTGAGGGAGAGAAGAAGAGGAAGGTAAAGGTAATTTTTTCTATCATACAACAAATGAATTAATCGTCTAATCCTTTCAGTTTTTATATCGCGTCATGCTTCAAAAAATTGTTGGGAGTGTGAAGTTGCCTTTTCAATCCCTTTGAGCAAATCCACCCAAGTTTTGCTTTAGCTGCATCTCTGCCTGATGTTTTCCTTTATTCTGTTATTGTCAACATGCTCAAAGTCCCCGACTGCTACACACTTTCCCTGGCAATGCAGTTCCCATGGCAACAAAAAAAGGATTTTTTTTGACAAAGCTCAGAGTGCTCACTTCAAAATGGCTTTTTTTTACAGCACGGCCAAACCTGTTACATCTCCCTGCTGCTCACTGAATTAACAATTTTAAGGCACTTCAAGGCATTAAAAGGAAACCCAAGAGCATGAAAACATACTGTGTGTCCCTGAAAGTGCACATAACCAATTAAACCACTTTCATGGAGAGTTGGAGGCAGCTACAGAGACTTGTAGAGTTTCTATTTCATTTACTGCTCTTAGCTTTTGACACCCGCAGACAATCGATCAGACATGAGAAAATGAGAGAACCGAGAACTAAAACAGAACATCTATAGTCTGCAGAAATCCCACACAAGCTCCTTCACTCAGTGTGCAGTGCACTCTGAAACACACAGGGAAGAAACTTAACGAGATAGCCTGCTAACCTCATTAGTTTGATAAAAATGATACGCTCTGTGGTAAAAAGTTGTTTTGGGCTATGTGATGTTAACTGTTTGAAATGTTGCTGCTCAAAAGCTCAACTTTTAAATGCAACTGCAACATTTTCCTCACCTCAGGGATCCCCGAGCCGCA
Source organism: Scomberomorus guttatus (assembly GCA_038419695.1). Lineage (NCBI taxonomy): Eukaryota > Metazoa > Chordata > Actinopteri > Scombriformes > Scombridae > Scomberomorus > Scomberomorus guttatus. The sequence continues at coordinate 16,634,593 of CM076467.1, forward strand.
GGCGTAGGGAGCAAACACCTTGACCAGACAGACAGCCAGGAAGGCGAAGGACAGAGCCCAGTAGATGTACATGAAGTAGTTCATGATGTACGAGCCTGGACCCTGCAGAGCGTTGAGAAGGAGTCAAACTAACTGGCACCAAAAATCTAATCATACATATAATGTGTGAATGAGTCTTACTGCATATCTGCAAAATTGGCATGTGTGTGTGCTGTGTGTTGTAGGGATGTAAATTATTTCTGTAAACTGTCTCTTTCCACATCTCTCTCTGCAGTCTAATGCTGTTGCAGTGACAGAAGTCTCTGTGTTAGTCTACCTCCGCCTGCCCAAGTATTAGCTCAGCCCAGCTCTTCCACTGAGGACACTTGTCCCTCTCAGCAAAGGTGGTCTCATTGGACGTCCAGCAGCACTGCTCGTGGTTGAACCACATGGCACTCAGACACACGCCCTCCTTCAGGTCGTTCATCCAATCAGCAGCAATGTCAATCAGGCCAGCCAAAGCACCTGGCAGGAGGAAGAGGTGTGAAGCAGGAAGGAAAAGACGGATGAGGAGGTGAAGGCAGTAAGGAGAGAGAAGTAGAAAACAATAGAAAGGCAGTAGGCAGTTAGCCTGGTGGTTAAGCTACAAGTCTTTATATGTGCCAGTTATCTTCGCACAGGTGGTTTTTAATCTAGAGCTTGTTGTCCACATACAAGAGCCAAGTGTACAAATAGCTACAGTATAGAGAGAGTCTACAGCCATGCTAGTGGAGCAGCGGTGCTTTGATAGAAGTCAGGTCCAGGTCCAGGTCAGATGAGCCTCTCGCAGCCTCGTAAAAAACCCTCATTTGAGCTGAAACATGTCAATCAGTACTCCAGGCTGTTTCTTTCCCTCTGTCATTTTATAGAAACTTCACCTTGGTAAAAGGGCCTGTGGGTTTTCTGTGCTTTGGTGGTCATACAAACATAAATAATTTATGAGATTTCATGACTTAGAGGACTGAATTCTTTCTGATGAGGCTCTGTAGGAGAGAGAAAATGTGCTTATGAGCAAGTGGGTAAATGAGAGCAAAGGACCAAGAGAAAGACTGAGTGTGAGCTGCCTTAGGCAAAGCATGTGAGAGTCACCAGCAGAGGAGATAACGGCTTTGTGCGTGTGTGTGTGTGTGTTTGCACAGCATGTGTGCATTTGTGTTACCCGAGGCCAAGCCAGTGAGCGTCACCACCAGCCATCCAGACCAGGCATCGTACAGGCTCTTTGTGAACTCCCATGCTGACTCCTTTTTCTTACTGTTTATCTGACCACACAGAACATACAGGCAACAGTTAGCAAAAATGCAGAATCAGGTGCATGAGTAACAGGAAATTATACTCATTAATTTAATTTCCTGTTGTTCTTGAGATTGAAGATAAAGTGTCAATAGTTGTAAAACTTGCAGTAATGCAAGTAGGTCAAAGGTTTATATCTGCCCTCCAATGACAAGGAATTCAGTAATCTACTCTAATGGTATGATTTCCTCTGTCGCTTCAACAAACAGTTGATAACACTTCCTGTAAGGCAGGTAAGATCAGGTTATAAAAACACAGTTTGAAACTATTCAAATAACATTCAAATTCTCAGAGATATCATTTCCAGGAGTTCTGCACTAAAACACTTAGAAAGCAGGCTGTAAAACTGTGTCAATATTTGGACAAAAGTGTTGACAGAGAGGGGTTGTGTAAGTGACGAGGCGATGTGGGGCAGGAAGTTTTCATTTACGACTTCTGTACAACTTGATTTTTACCACAGAAGACAATCTTCAACGAGTGGTGGCTCAAATAATCAAAACTTGAGTTTCTGTTGAGGAGGCAATAACTGCTAAACCCAGTTCCTCTTATTTATGATCCAAACAACCTGTTGCTGCTGCAGGAAATGTATAAGACATCAGTTCCTGGGCAGCTGAGGGTTTTCTTGCTGACTCCAGCAAATGTGAACAGGAAGTATACTGAGCCAATAAGGATCCTCGAGAGCTCAGTTGAATCTCTTGTTACAAAATTAAGTTGAACACAATTTCTAAAAACCCTCTGACATTTTGTCCATGTTTTAAGACGTAACACCTCAACATGCTTCAAACAAAGTGCTTCTTGGATTGTCGAACAGCATCTAAAATCCCTTTTCCGACGCTGAGATTGGGGGCGGTGCCTGACAATTTTTGTAACTTTCCGAAATAGAAAATGTGACAATCAGGCCTTCTTTACACGACTTGCCAGATGTGCTAATATGTAGGCAGCGTTTTTCACTCTTCACAAAACCACTTCCTTAACTATTGACCTGTACAACCCAGTGCAACACCATCAATGACTTTGAGGAGGAGGAGACTGTCTGACAGTGTGCCATTATCCCCATTTGTACCAGACGCTGCGTTGAGACAGCAAAGGCTGATAAAAGACTCAGGGCACTTGGGATAAGTGGAAGTGGCATAAAGCCAAAAGGAGGCTTTCATGGCTTTTTGCACCACCTTTGAGTGTTGATTTGTTAGGTATAAAGATCTCATAGTATTTTGTTTGAATACTGAAACCTTTAAGATTTGAGGTTTCATTTTACCTTCCGGTGTCTTTCACGGTCCTTGCACTTCTCACGGACCCAGTCGATGGTGTGGAAGTCGTCATAGGTCCCCACACCAGGGATGGGCTCCTCTAGGAAGTCCAACAGGTGGGTGGTGCTGCTGGGTGCCCCGCCCCCGTTAGACATGACGTAGTTAGACCCTGAGCAGGGGAGACACAGAGGAAGGGTAAAAACAGAGGTGGTTAACATTAGAAAATATAAGTAAAACTATTTGCAAAATTCTACTTCAATAAAATATGATAGAATAATGTTACAACCCTTTAAAATATACACGAGCATATCAGTATTGGCCTTTCATTCAAAGCCATTTTGCTAGAGAAACCTGTCTGAACTTCCTGTTTGAAAAATCATGTGCATCTCTGCTACATATACCGGAAAGAAACAAGCACCATCAAATATTGTTACAATGTCAAAACAACACAAAAACATTTGTGATGGGACATTTTGGCCATATTGTTCTACCGTACATCTGATCCTTATAAATGATCCTGAAAAGTAAGGAGATCCGTCACAGTGCTGCCTGCTGCTGGCGGCACATTAGCGCTATATCTCCTTGATTATCTGGCACATCAGAAACACTGCAGAGCTCACTGCACAGTCACCAGAGATATAATGAGACTGTCAGAAACACAGCTACACCGAGAAAAGGCCTGCAGTCCATCACCTTATCTGGAACAAAAATGATAAGTGAGCGGAGGTTTATCTACACAACTGAAACATTTGGATGAGTAAATAGCACTAAAATACCTGGAAGAAATATTTTATCCACATCCATACACACAATCACACATACACAAGAGCACTCAGGGTTGAGTGAGCAGCTCTTGGCCATTGTTGCTGCTCAGATTCAGTCTGCTGGTCTGAGATCCAGATCATTAACTGCGGGTGGATGTGTGTGTCTGCAAATGCTATTTTATATTTCATTTTAAACATCTCAACCTTCAACCAGCCCATCAGTGACTTTTACTAAATGCTCCTTCTGTACAAACCAGACTTGTTACATCTAAAAAAAAAAAAAAAAAACAAGCAAATGACATTTTTAATTATTTTTAATAACTTCAGCGGCTGCTTTGTTGGTTTTTTCTTGGAGCCCTAAAATCCACTGGTGTTTTTAGTGTAATAAGAAGAGTCTCTGTGAGGCTGTGCTAAACAATGCTTTGAGCTAACATGCTAACATGCTGATGTTTAACAGGTTTACCATGTTTACCATCTTGGTTTAGCATATTAGAATACTAATATTTGCTAATTAGCACATGAATGTGCAGAAAAATTTCATGGAAATCCATCCAGTAGCTGTGGAGATATTTCAATCAGGACTAAAGTGGTGGACTAACCGATTAACCATTATAGCCATCCCTAGAGTCATGCTGCTAGCATGGCTAAAAAAGTTAAACTACAGTAAGTCTGGATGTCTGATTGTATCGGCCTACAGGCTGCAGGACAATGATTTCAACATGACTAGGATCAGTCACAGCGCATATTAATACAAAGCAAATATTGTCCACTGCCCTTAAGATGATTGTGTTGTTGATACTATAAATAGTGACTTTGTTTATAACAATGACATGAGATGTTAAATGTCACTGGCTAGGTCTGATCTGTTCTGGCTGGATGCGCAGATTCAATGTGAGGAAAAAAATTCTGACTCATCTGCACACACGGACACACACGTTCAAGCACACACTTTAACAGAGCGAGCAGAAGCAGCCTAGGGGGTTATTTTCTCTGCCTGTTATCTGGAAAACATCACTGGATTTACATGTCTGTCGTTTCTCTTTGCCAGCTGATGTGGTTGCAAGATGAGAAATTTCCCTCGATATGCAGTGATTTTTTTTTATGATGCAGTACTCGGACACTGTTGGGATGATTAAGCATCCTTTTTATACATCATCCTCATAATGCAGTAAGTTAATTCCCAATTTTCAGAGATGAATGGGGTCATTTTGTTAACTTTAAAATGCATCACTCCACATTTTATCTGGCGCAGAGCCTGTTAGATAAATTAGGAACAGCCCATCCTGCGACATTTGAAACTGTCAGAAACACTGAGCCCAAGCCTCCTACTTCTGACGCCACAAATATGTGAAGCTTCTTTATCAGGCTCACACAAAGGCAGGTCTGTGTGTAACAGACACAGAGCAAAGCTTAAAGCTCAAACTTTTTGTGACACGTTACAATAACTTGTTTCTCCTGTCTGTGTATATTCAGCAATATCAGATTCATTTGTACAAACATGGATGCAATTACAGTGTGTGTTAACATTGACAGTGAGTCTGAATCTGGCTCCACCAAATGAAACAAAACCAAGGCTACAAACTGGAAAATAGCAAACAGAGCTCTCATACTGCTGAAGGGACTGAACAAAATAAGTATCCAGGCAAGAAACTGTGACATTGAAATGGGAGTTAGGCTCCGTTCACACATTACAATTCTGATTTTTCAGTCAGATCTGATCTTTTTGTGTTGATGGTTCACATTCATGTTTGTAAGTGACATGCATTTGTAACACTGTTGACGTCCTAAACTGCCACGCGTGCGCAACTGAAATGTGAGACGCGTGCGTACAAGAACAACAACAATAACACAATTTGTGCGACAGTCAAATCATGAGCATGTATGACATGACTGTGTCTGTCTACGTGTTCAGGATTATTTGCTGCGGAGGCCAGCAGACAATACAGATGATGGGGATGAGAATAAGAACAAGAAGGCGACATGTTTCTTTTTGCCAGGCTGTGAGGTGCCGACACTGAATGATGACGTCAGCCAATACATGCTAGCCAGAGATCGGTTATGAATCATATCTACGACCACATATGCAAGTGGCCCAGATCTGATGCGGAAAAATCAGATTGGGTTTGTTCACACTTCTGAGAAAGAAAGTAGATCTGATCTCACTTTGAGGCAAAAAAAAAAAAAAAAAAAAAGTCTGATTTGGGCCACTTCATTTCACATGAACGTAGCCTTGGAGAATCTTTAGCTTCTATAACATGACACATGTACAAGTGAAGTGAAAATTTCAAGTCATCAAGAGGTTATTGCCAATTTCTTTCCAAATACACAGTTATATGATATATATGATATATGAACCCACCATTTCCTTGAGGTCAGGAATACTAACATTTTCACATGGTTACTCTTTAAACAACAGCAAAGATGTCTTCAGTCTTCAAAGATGACGAGCTTTAGACAATTATTTCTTTTTTCGGATAACCTGGAAGATAAATTTACAGCACTTACTGTATTTTTGTGCATGTAACATCGAGCCGAGGCCACATGAATGCTGTTATATGGTTAGTTTGTTACAGTCCATCTCCACTTCCCCTGCCATTATCGCTCATTCAGTCAGTCAGTCACACATCAGCCAGACACGCTGCTGCTGAACTTTCCAGCATCCTGTGATACGACACTGTTGGCAGCAGCGGATGTCACTGAGGGAAGAGAGCTCTTTCAACCTTACTTTTTTTTTTTTTTTTTTTAGTTCTGTCAGAGTTTGACAGAATCAAATCACTAAGTACAAATTCAAGTATTTTACCAGCTAAATTCAACTTTACTCAACAGCTGGTTTTCTGCCAAAGTAGCTCTTAAGAGTAGACAAACCAAAAAATGTTAGCTAATTGTGTAGCTAGTGCGATCTGTAACAATATCAAATAAAAGCACATATACATGTTTTCCTTCTGTGGCTCTCACAAGGCTAAAGATAAAGGTGTGAATGCAGAAATGTGGGGCGAGAGTGATGCCAATTAAATGACACACCGTAGTTAATACAAAGCCCAGAAAATCTTTGAATAGCAAACATACACATTCCAGTCGACAATACCTATTATCCACTACGTCTTTAAGCTCCTGAGCATAACTATAACTGGGGCTGGGTCATGACTATCAAACAAGGCTTCGTTCATAGCTGTTAACCCTCTGTGATCTGCATTAATAACAAAAAATCCCCTAGATGGCTCTAACCAGGGCCATAAAACTGATTATAAAACAACTCCATTTGGAAGAAAGCTTTTGCACACCAGCAAAAATGTTCCCCTCAGTGACTGAGATATAAGCAGAGGATAAAGTCTGTTTCCCACATTATACATGTGGCAGAGGCTTTGAAAACGCAGCTTAATAGCTCATATCGCTGCCTTTGATGTCTGACGGGATGTGGGAGAGAGGAAAGAAGTCGTAACCCCTTTTGGTGAGAACTTCGGAGAGAAGCAGGGGCAACATGGCTAAGTGTAGCTTTCATCTGACCAGAGATATCCTGTTGTTGTTGTTGTGGAGTCGGCAGCAGCAGAGTGTCTGGCTTGGCAGGGAGACCGATACTATCGTTCTCCATTTTGATTACAGATTGACGGCTATAGTCTGGACTGTCTAGGGATGGTGTGTGTGTGTGAAGAGGAGGTGGGATGACTCAGTTGTTGACTCAACAACAGTAGCATCTGATATGAAGGTCCACTTTTTTTTCCAAGTACTGAGATCTGACCTCTCTGGTTCAGTAGAGTATCAGTAGACAAACAACGAAAAAATACTAAAGCTTTAAGTGGCGTGGATTTCTACCTCCAACTGTTTTCAAGGAAATCTCCACTGTTGGGTGTTTTTAGATGGTTACATATGATTAACTTTTCTTTGAGTCTTCAATGCTTATATCTGCTTAGTAAGCACAAGAAAGTGAGCTATATTTAATCAAAATAAAGCAAGACCTACACTCCTTATGCAACGTGCAACACACAGTATGTGTTGCAGCTACATTGAATTCTGGTCTAGTGAGGAGAACGTGGTATCTCTTCGTATTTTGTATGAATTTTAAGCTCTTTTGCAGAGCATGATGACCTTGTGCATACAGTTGCTTTTATTATGAATCTTCCTCTGAAGGGAATGGGCAACCTGGCTCCAGCCACTTTTTCCCAGAGTTTTCTCTGCTTCCTTCTGATCAACGAGTCTCTGATGCCCAGAATAAAGACAGGAGCCAAGAGGTTTCCTGAAAACACAAGAACTGATGTAGACGGAAGACACAAATGCACAATTTGAATAGATTTTTTTAATAGGCCGTTCAAACCGCCAATTGAATGAGATAGTGACGGTGTGTGTGTGTGTTGTGGTGTATACTCATGTAACAAATTCCATAAGATAAGATTTAATTTATTCATTCATTCACAAATCCCTTCCCAGTTGATACTGAGTGAGCTGAAGTCTACTTCTGACAACTAAGAATGTCATACTACACTCAACCTGGCATAAAGTTATCTAATTTTGGCCAATTGTATGTGGCATTAGAAATAAATACCAATTAACAGGAGGAACCAGAAGTGCACATTTTGTAACAAGGGTCAGAAAATAAAGACTTTGAGCAAAATTGCTCCAGAAAATTCAGGAAAGGTCCATGAATTTAAAACTAAGGAAACAAAAAATACATGTCAGTGGGGTTACTGTCTCTCACAGGCCACTGTTGATGATTCATTGTCTAACTCATGAGAAAAGTGGAACAAACGTGATCAAAAGGCAACAGCCTATGCATCAGGAAGTGCAAGAAAGTACTACACAGCTAGCCATGACAGAAATGCTGACCAACATAGCCACAAACACACACAAAAACTTGGTACAATGAATATTTAATGCAGTAAGACACAAGGCTTGCTGCCAGAAGCAGTACTATTATCAAGAAATGGATAATAGCACTGTATATCACAGTGCTTTACAGTAGACATTTTATTGCTTCCATAAATTTGCACCTGAAAGACTAAAATATACCTTAAAAAGTACAAAGATAAGTCCAACCTCACATGTAGATATAAAAAAAAGGATGTGGCTCATTTAGAAGATATCATTTTCAGCCTCCAGTAAGAAATTCCACTGATGAGATAAATCAGACAAATCCCTCTTGCTCTGCACTATTGGCAACCATCAGTTGAATCAGGAGTGTGGAGCCAGGCGAGGGTGACGCCACAGAAAACAAGACACCGAAGGGGACTGCATAGGAGCACGTCGCCAGCATCACGCTTCAGCGGTTCAGCGGGCACGCCTGTGCTGACACGCAGACAAAGACACACTCGCACACATAAAAATATGGCTTTGGTTTCTTTCCCCTGTGCGCTGGTACAGTGACGAGGCGATTCTGTTCATCCTGCGTCGAGGGTAAAAGCCCCGACAGGATTGCTGACTGTCAATAATACCACTTCTCTAAATGAACAGCGTTTGGCAAGGCCTTCCTGTGAAACTATGATCAATGAGGTAGAAAATGAATGCTTGTTCAGAGGGTTGTGTGTCTAATGGGTAGAGAAAATCCGGGTTTCCAGGTTTACTTCAGTCTTACAACCACCCCTGCATTCGCCTTTATTAGGCCTTCTCTACTACTGCTGAGTAAATCAGATCAGAGAGGTTTAGAGGCAGCTGGCAAGGCCGCTCTGGGTCAGCCGGGTTGAGTCTGCTCAGCCATCATGTGACCAGCATCATAAACCGACCCCGACAAACTCCTTATGGCCTGAAGAGCCTTGTTGTGGACCGGCGCCGGCCAGAAGACCAGTCTGGTGGAATCCCAGAGTCAAATGAAAGCCCTTTTTACTGAGCTTTCCTTTGTTCACACTATCAGCCATCATCCAAAATGTCAGCATAGATTGTGTTTACATATCTGTTGATGAGACAAGGCCAGAATCTTTAAATTAAATTATGTTTTATAGCAGCAACAGCAGTGCACACACTTTTAGAGCTGCAACAATTACTCAATTAATCTATTAGTTGTCAACTATTAATCGACAACTATTTTTATACTCAAATTAATCATTTTGAGTCATTCTTTAAGAAGAACATTTCCAAATGATCTGATTCCAGCTTCTCAAATGTGGATATTTTCTGGTTTCTTTACTCTTATATGATAGTAAACTAACTATCTTTAGGTTATGCAACAAAAAACAACACATCTGAGGATGTCAGTGATCCACATTTTTCACCATTTTCTGACATTTTATGGACTAAACAACTAATCGAATCAAGAAAATATTCGACAGATTAATGGATAATGAAAGTAATTGTTAGTTGCAGCCCTACACACTATATGTACAGTTTTACCAGTTATTAAAGCAGGAAATTAGCAAACAAACTTAGCTGTAATACAACTTCTGTTTGCACCATGACATGGAAAATTTCCAGAAGATATATGGGTGAAGCTGCTTCTATGTGAAAAAGCGCCAGAATAGAAAGGGAGAGATGGATGTGCGATAAAATATGCTCACCGAGAGACTGCAGAAGAACGAGTAAAGCCAAAAACTATTCATTCAAAAGTGGTGAGAGGACCACATATTGGACTGTGCGTCTGCAGGGAGAGAGGAAAGAAAATGTCGCATGTAGTGATGTCTGCAGACCGAAGCCTTTTGTATAAAGTGGATGTACGCAGCAGCGGATCTTTCCTAAACTCACTAGGGGCCTTTTGTCTCTGCTCACTCACCGTAAGAATCTAACAAGGCCTGGAAGAACCAACACACACAATGGAGAGGAAAACTCCCTGAAGGCCTCATAGGAAAGACAAACACGGATCCTGTGCAAGAATTTAAATTTGTCATATAAAAACAAGTGACAATTTGGCGTAGTACTGTGACAACCCTGCATGCCTTCATTATGAAACCCCTGTTTATGTGAGATGTGAGGTGACATCCTCGATCTGGCCAACAGGTGTCCTCCCACTGCAGAAAGGTTGTGAAATACTTCAGACACACACACACACACACACACACACACACACACATTGTAGATCTATGAACATCCAGTTTACATAACGTATGTGGCAGCCAGAACCTGTGCAAGTGAAATTAAAATGGATGCCCATGATGTTCTCTTTAGTCACTGCTGCTCACAGGCCTGAGCACAAGCCTTCACACTCAATCTACTCTTTCTTTATCTCATTATCTCCAGCTGACGTGCATAGAAACTGCTTGTAAATCATCAACCAGGCGAATGGTGAAATACACTGGCCAGATAGCTGTTTTCCTCCCTCGGTACATGCAGCGTTGTCATTAGTAATGGCAGCTCCTAATCCATACTGGCTCTCCGATTTCCAGCCCTCACCAACAGCAGAGGAGGTAGCTTTAGCTTAACCTGCGCCGTATCTGTCTGCCGTATGGACATATGCACTCACTATACAAGAAGCAGGACGGCCTCTTTCATCAGAGCAGCGTGAGGAATGGAGGGAATCTGAGAAAGAGAAGAGGGGGACGTGGCGTACCTCTTTTAGGGATCTCCTGCAAGGGGATGGTGTCCCCTCCCCCGTCGTAGGGCAAATAGGGGTCGGCTGCCGCGTCCTCCTCCTCCATGTTGACAGCTGAGAAGGCGAGCCGAGGCTAGGCTAAGCTAGGCTAGGCTTCACTACGCACTGCTTGCCACTGCCATGTTTACCAGGGGAACACAAGCGTGGCTGTGTGAGTGTGTTTGAGCAGAAAAGTGTGTGTGTGTGTGTTTGTGTGTGGGAGTGCACAGTCCTCTCTCCCTCCCCCTCCCTTTTCTCTCTCGCTCTTCCCACTGCAGCAGCTGACTGCTAAGGGCTGATGATGTCATCTCATACACACACACACACACACACACACACACACACAAGCAGAGGGAAAGACGATCACACAAGGCTGGCCAGCCCTGCCTGCTTGGTTGCTAGGGGAGATCACTGAGCCCTGCCTATATGGGGCAGACCATGATGCCGGGTCACAGGGGTGTGTGTGTAAGTGTGAGATTGTTTGAGGGAGGGGTGGGGTCGTATTAAAACTCCATTCTGAGTATGTTTATGGGGGGGGTAAAAGGAAGTTTTAATAGCTTAGTATGCAGTGTAACAGGCTGGCAGATACATAATAAGAGAGTTGATTGACAAAGCTAAAATGCAAAAAATTTTGCTGGTTTCAGCCTCTCACGTGAACATTTCCTGTTTTTCACTGTCTTACGTGACAGTAAACTGAATATCTTTGGGTTTTAGACCGTTGTTCTGACAAAATAATCACTTTAAAGGAGACCTATTATGCTCATTTCCAGCTCTATATTTTTATTGAGGGACTGAGTAACTTTGCATGATTCACAGTTCAAAAGTCCTTATTTATCTTATACTATAGCTCCTCAGTTCAGCCTCTGTCTCTTAACAGGCAGTCTTAGCTCCTGTCTCTTTAAGGCCCCCCTCCCGATGAGCCCACTCTGTTTTGATTGGCCAGCTTTCAGGAAGCCTGATGAGGGGCAGCTGGATGTGAGTTGTGTTAAGTTTCTGCCAATGAACGCTTCATATTAAAAGCTTTTAAATGACTAAGTAACGGGAGACTTTTATTATGAAGAATGTACAGGAAATGAAACATGTTCCTCACCAAATTAGCAGAGCTTCTTTAGCGGCACTAAAAGCCAGTCGACACAACAATATATAGAGATATTTGGAGCTATTTCTTAAGCGGAGGAATAGTACAAGCAGGAACAGCCACAGTGGCGATGATGTTTGATGAAGAGCTGCAAACGACCAGCACACCTCCAACAGGTAAACTGTTTATTTTACTTTCCGTGCTGTGTAATTGAAAAACAGTTACAGCATGCCGCTCGACTCGTGTCATGGCTCGGCGTAATGCCCCCGAAACAATGAAAAAAAATGCCATAATGTTAGTGGAGCGGAGAAGTGAACAGATGACCAGCCGACGTCGGCTCGAGCTTCGAGCTCGAGTCACGTTTACCTCCCCTTTAAAGACGTCACATTGGGCTCTGGCTGATTTGACAACTTGTGATAGACATTTTCTAGACCAGGTTAATCGACAAATTATTCTACAGGTTTAATCAATAATGAAAATAATTGTTAGCAGCAATTTGAGCTGATACTGGTCTTATTAAGCAGATCAGATATCCGTTTGATTTTTGAAAATATGATTTTCAGCTAATTTGATAGGATGATGGTGGCGCCTGGGTAAAGCGTGCAGGAGGCAGGACATGATGCAAAAAGTAAGCTGCGGTTGTAATTCAACGTTTTTAAGCTTTTCACCAGAAATAAAACAGCTTTTATTTTACGAGAAATTTCAAGGAAGTCCTCTCTCCCATTAGTGCTAGCTCCACAGCGGAGCGTTCAGGCCCAGTCAAAACAATGCAGCTTAGCTAGCCTGCTGCATTTATCCAGCGCCAGTTGCATAATAGAAACGTCATCAACACGCCCACTTGCTCGCTGTGAATTCTCCAGAAAATGACCTGCTGTATTCACACACAAGCTCAATTGGACATTAAACGGACTTTGTTCTAGTGAGCTGGCAAGGTAAAGTCCGTTTAATGTCTGGTCCGACTGATTCGGATATTTGCGTTCACACATACAGCTCCTCCGGATAATGTCCAGAGAATTTCAAGGTTGCAGTGCATGTGTGAAAGGGGCTCAAGTTGCCCTAGACAACAATTTGTTCAGTGTTACATTGTATGTGTGCTCATGTGTCCAGATCTGAAAATCCAATAAAAATTAAAAATAAAGAGAGCTTTTGAAATGGGTTGACTTTTTGAATAGATTCTACTGCAACTGCTGCCTTGCCTGCAGTATGCAAAGTAAAACTGGCCCCAATGTCAGAGACACAGCAGTTGCACAATCTCTCCTCTCCCTTGTTCACGCTACAGGGAGGATGTGGAACAAAAATATGTGAGCGATCATCTGGACGTCTAATAACATCTGTCCCATAATGCAAGACATCCTTTCCTGGCTCTTATGTATGGAAACAGATGGGCACCTCCTGTTTACCGTGTTACAAAATCCATGTTTCAAGTCCTCTTTTACCCATTTCTATTTCTAACTCTGGATTATGTTGGTAAAATTCATAAGTGATCACACAGCCATTGCATTTCAACACAGCAGGTGTTTTGTAAATCGTGTAATCTTGTGTTATTATGTGAAACAATGCCTCCTTCTGCATTCCTTGCAGTTCCCAGGCTTTAACAATAGGAGACTGACACTTCACACGTTGCAATTTTGTTATTACTATACTGTAAAATCACAGCCTGTCATACCTTAGACCTCCATGGCCCCTTACCTTTCAGCAAGGCTCCTGTTGCTAGGCAATGACACAGGTGATGTCAGCCATAGTTTGTTTTCTCCCCCTTCAAGTCCCAGTCAGGACGGTAAAGCAGCAAAACCACTACATGAAGTTTGGAACAGAAAAATCTCGTTGAGTCTCGGCGGTCCAGCGAGTTAAAAGGAAATCCAGTAGATCTGTTTCAGCTCAAGAACCAAACTTTTCCAAAGCATTTCCCTGTTTTCTCCTTCAGCCTTCAGTTGCTCTGTTGGAGAGCAACAAAAGGTTTCAGCACAAAACATGGGGCTACAGAGCAAGCCTGCTCCCTGTTAAGTGCTCACACTGTAGTCATAGCCCGGCGGGGGCTTTACAAAGCTTTCCTATGAACCCACCCCTCACAAGCATGTAAAAATAGCAAAGGGGGCCAGAGACAGGCTGCACACCAGCTTCAAGGAAGGACATTCATCCGGAGGGTTCCTGAAATGCTAGCTCACACCGACCGGCAGCCAAACTGGTTCATGGGAATGCTGGTATCACACAAATCAAGACTGACGAGACTGGTAGGTGGAGCCCAGACATGTACAGTAGTACAGTACAGTGCAGTTAAAAAAGAAAAGATTGTAAAAAGAACAAATAGGAGCTGTAAATTTTGCCTATATAAACAATATTAGTTATGTGTTGTGTATCTGCTTGTTTCAACATTTCACTTTCTATTTGTAGCAGAAGTGACGGTAAATGTGGTGGTAGGTTAGGGTTACTTGCTTTCACCTATTGTAGTTAACTACCCAGAGGTCCAGTTTCAGAGTAAAGGAATAAGAGGCGAGACACCACCACCAGGCAGAGACCGAAGACACTGAAATGTAAGTCAATCCCTCTTCACATACAGTACATAAACACTACCTCTACTACTTCTATTAGTAAACTGATATGGCAAAGTAAAAAACTCAAATATGGGAAATCCCAAAGAAAAGCTGCAATTCCCCCAAGTAATATCTTCATTAGGATTTCTAATTAATTCTAATGACTTTGATGGTCCCCTGACTCTCCATCTTGTGCCAACAAGAAAGGGTCAAAATTTCCACTTGTCCACAACTTAAGTTCATGGCATGATACCTCTAAAACCAATTCCTATCAGCCTTTTCTGTACTATGGGATTATTAACATAGCGTGTTAATATTCTAACTAATGTACTGTAGCAAGTTAACAACTAACAAATCTCAGTATGTCACACTAACACCCTATAATTTTATATTACATGCTAAAATACAGTACATAAGATACGTATGTACGCTAATGAGCTAACATGCTCAACATTACATACTTAATGTTACATTATGTAATAAGCAACTGATCAAGTTTAGAAGCTAACAATGGCATGCTAACATGCTAAATGTTATGCTAAACCTAGCATGTTAACGACCAGTAGTTGTTAACATGCTAACTGTATACATGTAACTGCTAGCTGTGCTTTGAGCTGAATGCTAATGTTAACATGTTAAAATGACAATGTTAGCACTGAGCTTAAAACACTACTGAGGCTGTCAAAGCAGAGGATAAACTTTTTTTATTTAGGTAAGAACATGGCCTTTGCTCCAGGGCTACATTCAGGCTAAACTTGTTTTGCTCCATTACTGCTAATGATCTAAGAATAGTAAAGGTGTCTCTCCATTTTTAATTCAACCAACTTTAGCTGCAACAATTTATAACAATTTTGAATTTTTTTGATACTCAGCTACTCAAATGCAAAGATTTGATTCTTTTCTTCATTATACATGATAGTAAACTGAATATCTTTGGGTTTTGGAGTGTTGGTCAGACAAAACAAGACATCTGAGGACATCAACAGGCTGTGGCAAATTATCACAGACATTTTTCACTATTTTCTGACATTTTGTAGACAAAACAATTAATCAACCAATTAGGAAAATAACTGGCACGTTAAATAGATAATTAAATTAATTGTTAGTTGCGGCCCTACATCCAACAAATTTGTTTTATGGTGTGTAATGAGCATTTTGGCTTAACAGGCTGCTAACTTAGCTTGCATTTAGACTTGTTCCACACAGTCCCACTTGTATACATCCTGCTGCACTGCGTATGTTTGCAAATACAGAAATACATCTCCTATGTTGGTGTGTGTCCTACTGAATAGCCTGGTCACCCACAGTCACTTCTTCAATAATAAATAGGCCAAGTCTAGACTCTTGTTATATCACTGTTACACTTTACTACACTTACAAAATCATACAGAAGTCAATTCATAACTCACTCTCTAAACAATCTTCCAGATACAGCCTGCCAAAACAAACCAGGCTTCCATTTCAAGGAACATCCCAAATAAATGTGTACTTTTTACTTTAATTGTGTACTGAATCTTTATCCTAAACCATGTTTGCAACCATAAACTTAAAAACAAATCAATTTAAAAGGAAATTTATCTTAATTAATTGATTCAAACACAAGAAAAATAACCGCGCTGCTGAGCAAACACAACTTAAAACAGATCATAATAACATGAACGACTATCCATTGCATAAACACAATCATATGTAAGCTGAGTTTGCAGACTTCACTGCTCCTTCTGCATTCAAAGAGAAAGGGGACTTCACACAAAAATCAAAGCATCAAATTTCCAATGTGGAGAGCCAAGCTCAGCTAATACCTCTGACACAACCTTCAGCATGTGCGCTTTCTTTTTGATCAGGTGCGAGTCAAAACTAAAAAGGGGGGGGAACAAGAGGAAGCAAAAGAGGAATCAGCATATTTACTCAGACAGGAAGAACAAACAGGATTCAGCAGATCAGATGTTGATGGGACACCAGATATACCACTGAGAGTGCCACTGATCCACTGAATGAATGAGAAACAGGTGACTGCAATGGGGAGGCTGGTATGACTTATAATGTGTAGCATGTAGACAGGTAGAAGCATGACATAAACCACTTCCAGAACAATAAATGAGGCAATGATTGTCACTGATCATCTTACTCAGGAGAAAACACACTGGAAAAAAACACTTTGGCATCACAAGTACACTACTGTATTTTTTTAATAAACTAAAAACACTGTGCCTCACTTGTACACCACACTCCACCTAAGCTCTTCTATATTTAGCCAGCAGATGACGCATTTATGAACACACACACTCACACACTCACATACACACATACACAAAAACCACAAGCCAGGCTCTGCCACGTGTATGTGTTATTACAACCACCTATCATTAATTGCTACCTGTCAAGAGAAAAAAGTCCACGTAAGCCAAAAGAAAAGGAGGAGGAGGAGCAACAACCAAGGCCAAAGCACACATAAAAGCACACTGCACAAAACGGCGAGCAAGAACATAAAAAACTGACTTGGTCAAGATGGCGGATGGAAACAGTAGAACAAAATAAGCAGGACACACATAACCATGGAGGTTTTGGTGCATAGTCATAGTTATGAACAGAACCGCAATTATGACAACAAGGAAATTAAGATGTGAAATACAGTCAAAGAAAACACAAAACAATAAAAAAATTTTAAAAATGCCAAAAAGCCAAAAGCCTTAGAGAGTCTTACAAATGGTTATAAAGCAATTCATCAATTGAAATTTAATGCAAAGAGGAGTGAATAAGACCACTGAATACACCAATTAATTAGTAAACAGCAAACAACAAATAATTATAGATAGATTAAGAGTTGATAAATTAATGTCTAGGGTAATTGTGAACTTTAATTCTTCATTATTTCATAATCTGAATGCATTTGAATCCACAAATTTATTTTTCAGTTCATGTTTCCATTTACTAACTGCTCTTCAATGTACTTTTCAATTTATTTAGGAAGTAACAAGCAATCCTATTATTGTGTTGTTGAATTTCTGAGCCAGTCCCGTTTACTAATGAAGACTGTGATATACGGTTGAAAGCTCTGAAAGCTAATGAGTGGACTTTTGAGCTCAGAGAATTGCTACATATTCGTATCAGCAGGTTACAAAGAAGTGACTCTCTATAATTGTATTTATTTTCAATTTAAATAACAGTTAATAGTTTTATAACCATTTGTGAGGCTCTGAAGGTCAAAATGGGAGCAGAAACATGATGCTGGATGGATGCTGGTGTCTCAAAGGTGTGACAAGATGGCATGTAGAGCAGCAGTGGATGTGAATGAAGATGAGGAGGGGGCAGATAGCAGAGCGACTGCGTCACAGGACAGCAGCACACATGAGCGTCTTGACATCAGCAGTGTGGTGACTCACAGCCTGCTTTGTCTGGTGAGAAGATAAAACTTTTGGACTTGAAGAAGCTGCAACATAAAGAACGGAAGGGGGAGGGCGATGGGAAGCTCAATGAGAATTCAAGGAAAGGTCCTATCTGATTGGAGAGTGAGGGTCAGGATTCATCAAGTCTTGGACGTGGAGTGGAAGCTCTAGGGGTCCACATGTAGGGCCAATCAAGCTTTGGTATTTCAGGTTATCCCGTGCTCCCTACCTGGGGAGGCAGCGTCCCCATCCAGCAGGTTGTCGTCCTCGGTGGTGTGGAAGTCCATGATGACGCCGGCTCCATCCAGCAGCTCCTCGTCGCTGCTGGCGCTGGCGATGCTGTTGTAGCTGTTCCTGCAGTAGCCTCTGTGGTACAGCTGCTCCGACTCCATTTAGCAACGCGCCGGTGCCCTGGATGATGGGGAGGGGAGGGAGGGAGTGGTGGAGATATACATACTCTGTTGTGAGGATGCGAGATTATACAGTCTACAAGAAGACGTGAGTCTATCGGGTACACAGAGGAGTAGTGCGGGTAGACAAAGGTGCACACTGACAAGCAGGCAAACAGAGAAGACACGGCCAAACGGTGAGGCAGTGATCGACTCGATTATAGTCAGACACATTATTCAGAGTCCAGCAAAAATCAACAGTCATCAGTTGAGCAGCACATCACAGAGGACGCCAGGACCCAGAGCCAGTTCTCAAAGCAGCCCACGGTTGAGCACGAACAACAAAAACCGAAGGACAATGAACCTAATCTTGTAAAAGGACTCAGAAAGTCGTCCACTGGGGAGTGATATAAAGAAAAAGATGTATGATGATGATGATGATAATGATAATGATGATGATGATGATGATGAGCCAAGGTGAACTCATGAGCCCCGTCACTCCATGCCAAGGATAAGGAAGAAAGATGGAGAACAAGAGATGCAAGGAGCAGGAGGAGATCACATTCGATCTTTGTAGATTACACTCTATCAATAAATTTAGTGCGACTGACTTTCTTCATTCTTAACCACATCTGACACAAATAGTTAATATCTCAGCTATGAAACAACCTCTATCCTTAGTTTCATTCTTACTTCACTCTTGTCAACATTTTTTTTTCTGTTGACGTTTATGGATCTGTAATTTCAGAGCAATTTCCAAAACTGTGTCAAATTGATGTTCTTAAAATTAAATAATTCCAATTCATTGCTACTGAAAAGCATAACCTAGAACTGCAAAAATGTGAAATATATCTATAGACAAGCATATACAGAGGATAACGTTTCCAATGATAGATATCAAAAAAGAATATTACAGTTAGAGAGTATTTAAATGGAGGTTTTGTCCCTAGTAAATCTCTATTTTCCCTATAATTAGTACAGAATTACAAATGTATTCTAAAAAAAGAGGAAATGATAAATAACCTTCCATTGTTAGTAAGATTTTAAAATTTTGTCTCAAATGTGCTATGGCTGGGGATATAATCCTGTTTTTGTGATATTCTACAAATGAATGACAACATCAGATCATCTTAATTCAAATAATGCAAACCTGCTGACTGGAGGCTTTTCAGTACAAATGCTGTAAACTGGTCCAGCTGGGTTAATTTAGCTGCTGCTTACTGAGAGGAGTTTTTTGCAATTAGTCAGAAACTGGCGGTAAAAAAAAACAAAAAAAAAACAGATGGATCTTTGGAAATGCACAGTTTATTTTACTCAAACAGAATTAAGTCTGAAAATAAACATCTTCATTAAATATATTTCTAATCATGCAGACATAAAATTTAAGGACCATTTGAATTACTTTAAGAGGAGGATTCCTTTAAAAAAGTCAAAATTTGCTTACGGCTAGAAATAGGCTTTTTTTCCCTTCAAACAACACTAAAAATTTGAATCAAGATATTTGGCAGTGATGATATAATAAACAAAAAAAAAAAAAAGTGGTGTATTTACAGATGGAGGGATTAAAACGACACGGACATCCTCCCTACAATGAGAGGATGACTTTGATGATAATACAGCTGGACCAGAGAGTGCAGAGCGGCGTCGACACACAGCACATCACCCTCGCTCAAACCTCTCCCCCCTGTGGAAAAGGTGGAAACTACACCAGAGTGTGGAGCCATGGGTGTGACGGAC
Source organism: Scomberomorus guttatus (assembly GCA_038419695.1). Classification (NCBI taxonomy): domain Eukaryota; kingdom Metazoa; phylum Chordata; class Actinopteri; order Scombriformes; family Scombridae; genus Scomberomorus; species Scomberomorus guttatus. The sequence continues at coordinate 16,654,519 of CM076467.1, forward strand.
TTGACCTAAAATAATCCCCACCAGACTAACACAACTACAGCCCATTTACTCCTGAAAATTACAGATAACTTGAAGATATTTATAGGAAATATCAGCCTAGAGGCATGATGAGTCACTAGGTAATATAGAAAGAGAGTTTAGGAGAAAGACAGACATTTATTGTCTCCCGGTGCTGTAGTCTGACTGATCTTCACTAATCCTTTACTGTCTGATAGATGACTCCATACTCCTCTATATCTCTGTGAAAAGAGACCTGAAGCCTAATAGATTTCGAAGTTCCCTCCATATCTGACCTAAACGGATTGGATTTCCTACTTGATCTCGATGTATTTTTGGTCTTTTCCTGCCGTGGACTTTGGAAAGTGACTTTCAGAAAAGTCCACAATGAAAAGGGAAGTTAAGAAAAAGAAAAGTTGGAGTCAGCTCGACCAATTTAGGAAGTGGATTTCTCTCAAAATGTTTAAACGGCTTTTGTTATAAAACAGTCCTTTCATCCAGTGTATCCAGTGAAATTATATAAAAAGAGAATGCCAAGGCAAGTGCGTTTTCAAGTCAAATGGAGTGAGTGACTAAAAAGGCCTATTTCTGATGAGCACAATCGACAAAAACTGTGAGTTTCAGGGTGAAGCCTGTGAAAAGTTTAGAAATCTCAGCATAAAAAGTTGTGAGCTCAGCATTCTGGACTGAGTGAAGTACTGAAATACTGAGCATCTTAGCAACTAAAAACTTATTTGTGCCTTCTGTCTAAGCTTTGAATCTAAAGATAAATCAAAAGTACATCTGGTCACACCCCAATCAGTCATACAGTCCGTTTCAGTTCAACACAAAAGGGCACACGCCACTTGTGCAGCAGGTAAACAAAATACCACGTGTACCAACAACAAGGTAAACAATTAAGAATAGTAAACATGTATTTAACATGGCTTCTCATGGCTGGGTCTGAATGAAAAAGGTACGAGTCTGTCTGCAATGATAGTTGCATATATTGCTTACAAAGTCAGCTTATATATATTATATCTCCCCATTTCTACTTCAATATAATGGAAAACTTAATATTAATATAAAGATATTTGAGAATTTTAAATATCAATATATCAGCTGAAGCATTTTTTATAAGATTCCCTTAAATTTGTTTTTTTTTTTAAAATTGTGACCAAGATATGTTCTGAACAGGACATGTTAAAATAAATGTGTTAGTGCTCTCTGGTGGACAAACTATTTAATGGTGACACCTTCAGTTCAGATGTGGGGTGTTGCAGTGAAAGCCACTCACCGTTAACAAATACATTTTGACACTTTGTTATGACAGCGATACTTCAGCCCGGCCCGAGCTGCTACAGACAAAAAGCCTTCTGCAAACGCCAACAGTGAAACTGAAGACCACTAATCTTCACTGGCATAGAGTCTAATGTGAGGCAAAGAGGAAAGAGAAACGTTCTCTGAGCCAACAATCACACTGATTCACTGTGAGACAGGACTTCCCTTTGAGCTATATCGAATCAGCGCCGCCAGGAAATTCAATTCAGCTCGTTTGCAGAGCCATCGCCGAGGCAGAGAGCTTCTAGGTGGGTTCACGGGACGTCAACTTTTGTCTCCCTTTGACCTCGAGTTACACTGCACAGAAAAGTCATGATTTTGCAAAAAAGATTTACGCCATTCTGCTTCATCACACAAAAGCTTTCTTTACTTCCTTCAATTATTTTGTTTGGATTAACTTTTGTGGTAATTCTGAGATTTAAAGAAAACACACGTCGGCAGCAGGGATTCTGATTCATGCGAGATTGCTAACCAGTACAAGTTAAAGTGACAGTTAAAATGCATGTCAAAGGCGTGCAATTATCTTTTCAGACCGACAGATCCGTTATCAAACGCACTGTGCTGCTCAACAGTCTGAGCCTCTCAACAAAGGTCTGCTTTAATTAGACTTGTCATTTTTTCTGTTTCTCTCTGGTAGTGACATTTGATAGCTATAATTATGACAGTCTGCAGTACACTTGTTCATGTTTCCCCTCGTTCTTTCCATAAGAAACAAAAATCAAAACAATAATTAGGCCACGGAGAGCGGCGTGTGTTGATTATTGAGGAGCTACAGACTTCATTTTGCCATTTGAGGACATGAGGAGAGGGTGGTGTGTGTGTGTGTGTGTGTGTGTGTGTGTGTGCAACAGACGATAACAGCAGCATAATCGACAGCGAGGGCGCAAAATGTTGCAGGGTCTGCTGATGTCAAGCAACTAGTTGAGCAGTGAGCGGCCTTATCTTCCTGCGGCTGCTCACTATGGAGGCGTTGCCCAGGCGACTGTTGCTGTGATGTGACTCAGCGTTTTGCCCTCCCTCTAACCGACAGGCTCACACCTCCTCCAGAGAGGACCGATAAGTTGACACACATCCTTCAAAGGCAGCGGCCCGTCGTACGGATCGCTTTGTTGCAAAACATCCACCGCACAGCAGCTCCAGCACAACAGGGAGCTTTTACTCCCCTCAATTAACAACATGCTGCCAATCAGAAGCCGACAGAACTGACTGGATCACTGACACTGAAACTGTGTAGTCATGTAATGATGCATGTTTGACACACACATACAGCTGGTGAGTCAAACGTGCAAACATCACAAATGCAACACATTTCTCTCTGCTTTCAGTGATACTGTCAATTATATTCAGGTCTTTTAATGGCTTAAATCAGTTGATCATTTAGTCTGTTAAATCCCAACAGTCACAAATGCCCATCAGAAGTTTCTAGAAAGATAACTCAAAGTGATTAGTATCTGTAACCAGCAAATGTTTTTTATTTATAAATAACTTTAACAATTATCACATCTGAGGACATCCACTGATTAATTATCAATTGAATAATTGGTTAATTGTAATTGTTTTAGTTATAATGTGTGTGTGTATATATATATATTTTATATCAACTAGACCTTCAACAAATAATTACCAAGTAGTTTTATGGTTACTGATCAGACTAAGTAATTCAATAAAATTCAGGCAAACTTTGGGATGTCAAATGAGTAAAATAACATTTAAAATTTGATAGACTACATAATCAATCACAAAAATAGTTGATTCATAATTAGGGCTGTAATGATTAGTCAATTAATCGATACACCCATTGACTCAAAATTAATCACAAACTATTTTGATTCGATTCATCATTTTGAGTCTTTTTTTTTCCAAGAAAAATGCTGAACTTCTCTGATTCAACCTTTTTATAAAAATAATATTTTCTGGTTTCTTTATTCTTCTGTGATTGATGACTTCATATATTTGGGTTTTGGGCTGTTGGTCGGGACTAAACAAGATATTTTAGGTTGCATCTTCGGCTTTGGGAAACTTTGGGTAATTCACATTTTTCAGCATTTTCTGACATTTTAAAGACCAAACAACTAATCGATTAATCACAAAAATAATCAACATATCAATTAAAAATAATCTTTCGCTGCAGCTCTTATCATAATAGGTTAATCGCTACTGAAATGACCTAGAAGCCGCCCTAAATGTATTCATGTATGGGGTATGTATGTACTGTATGAATGCATGAGTCTTACTAGTCCGTGTAGGATGGTGACCAGACATGTGTATCATGTGCTATCTGGCCTGCAAAGAAAGTTAAAGTCCCTTCAAGAAATCCTTCAGTGTGTGTGTGTGTGTGTGTGTGTGTGTGTGTGTGTGTGTGTGTGTGTGTGTGTGTGTGTGTGTGTGCTATCAATGCTTATAGTCAGCTGTCAAATTCATCCAGCCTACGCCAGACAGAGTATTATTTTACATGGGAGAGGGCAGTAGTCTAATTTTTTTCAGTAGTCTATTAGATTTAATAAGAGTGGGTCTAACTTTGAAACAGAAATCTCACTCTGGAGATGTACATTGCAGGCTGATGTTTTCATAGCTAAGACATAGAAGAAAGTCAAAGCCGAGAGTGATTTAGCAACATCCAAAAAACAGTTGTCATTTCTGCTGATTTGTACAATGTCAACGTCTTCTTCCAGATTAACAACATAGGACATAAACTCATTTTACAGCCTGGGTCATATGTGACGTGGGGGTAGAGGGAGATAAACACTTAAATGAGAAGGTGCGACTGTCCCGGCTGTGAATGAAACTCTGGGTTCATACTTACGGGAATGAAAGCAAACACTCCAGACAGACGTAACACAATCAGGAGCGCTGATTAAAACCAACAGCGACAGCAAATCAAATAAGGAGCGTTGCAGTGCCTTTGGTTTGACCTGTCTGTAAACGCTGGGTGGAAAGAGTAAAACTGCTGTGACAGGACAATCGGCTAATCATAAATGATAAATGAACACTTGAATACCTGAGCAGCAACAGAGTAAAAAGGAAAGAGTGGGGAAACATTAACTTGAGTTTATAAGTAACACTGCTATCAGGGACATCTTGTCAACATGTATGGTCTAGTTAGTAGGAAACCAAGGTGTATTTTTGTCCATTTTCAAACAAATATGCAGTTAAGGGCAACAATTCACCTTTCATGGCAGAAAGAACAGCATACACTAACCTAAAATACAGCATCCCAGAGTCCCTTGACCTAAATGTTTGACATGCTGTCTGCTGGTCCTGAAACAACTAGCCAATAGACAGAAAACAACAAACAGCAATTTTGATAATTAACTGTTTTAGTAATTCAACAAGTAAGCGTGCCAAAAATGTCAGCGCCAGCTTCTTATTGTGAGGATTTTTTGGATATTTGGACTGTTGCTATGATTAAACCACCATCACCTTGGGGTCTGGGAACTTGTGATGGTTGTTTGACATTTTATAGACTGATCACTTAATCAAAAATGTGATCAACAAATGAACTGATAATGTAAATAAACAGCTGCTGTCCTGCTATTAACACATATTTTCATGGGGGTGGGGGGGTGGGATTACACTATAATTTGTGTAATGGATGTCAATGATGGGAAGGTTAATGCATAGTGATGGGAATCAACTAATTTTCAGAGGACATTAATAAATTATTATCAGAAATCTGAGTAACTAATAACTATTGTTTGGTGCAGCTTCACTATTAGAAGCTACAGTAATGGACACCAAGGTCATGTCCTCTGTTTTATCTGGAAATGTGGGTGTTTTAGTTACTGAGGAGGGTTTACATTTACACTAACTGACAAAATACACATAGTTGATTTTAAATACTCAAAAAAAAAAAAAGTGATTTAGTTTTTCTCCACCAAACAACCAAACCGAGCAGTGTGGTGAAGGCTTTGAAACACCATTTACTATTTGTTACCAACTATTCAACTAATTGAGTCTTTTCTTTTTAAAGAAAATTCTCTGATTCCAGCTTCTCAAATGTGAATATTTTCTGGTTTATTTAGTCTAATATGACAAAACGGTGGTTTTGAGACAAAACAAGACATTTGAGGATGTCACCTTGGACTTTGGGAAATGGTGATGGACATTTTTCACCATTTTCATGTTATAAACCAAACAACTAATTGATTCATCAAGAAAATAATTGATTAATCAGTGCAGAAAATAATATTAATGTTAGTTGCAACCCTAATACAGAGAAAATAAACTGATCAATGATCAGTAGAATAACTTAATAAGTAAGTGTGTGAGTGTGTGTGTGGTGGTGGTGGGGGGGGGGGTAGTTATAAATGTGGATGATGTTCTGGAAAGAACTGACTTCATGTGTTAAAAGCCATGTATCCAGGCCAACTTTTGATAGTAAGCATCAGCCTAGATTTTTGTTAAATTAGAGAAATCTTGCTTAAATGATTATCTTATATAAAAAAACAGAATTTGATTTTCAATGCTAAATGTCAGAAAACAGCCATGACACAGCCAGCATGGCAGTGAAACCTCACAGGCTGCAGTTAGCCGTGCATGCACCACCGTTACATCTGCGTTACACGGTGAAGACGTCCATGAAAAACACTTTAAGAGGGGCTGTTTGCATGCAGCCGATGAGTCGCGCAGCTTTTCTTGCCTGCAGCCGAGCGGCCTGGGTCCACCAAAGCGTCAGAAATTATCCACAAAATATACTCCAAGACATGAACACACGCTAGCACACGCTAATTTCCACTGAATTGACGCAAACTGAAAGGCATCGACGCCGAGCTGCAGAGTCCAAACTGGCCTCCGTCGCTGGCTGTTGCGGCGGCAGAGGATGTGAAATCAACCTGTGAGTTCAGAAAATTTGACAGCGATGCGAGGATGGATGGATGGATGGATGGATGGCCTCGGGTGGAGAAACACACAAAACGGTTAACCGTCCCAACGCATGATAAAAAAAAATAGTGCAACGTACCTTCCTGATGCCTCAATTCCAGCCTGGACACGACAATTCATCTTTTTCCTGAGTTGAAACGGGGGGGGATTTTGTGTTCCTACACGACTGGATTTGACATTCTCCTCATCATGGTGGTGTTTTCTTTTTTTTCCCCCAGTCCCATTCCTGTGTCAGTGACGTTCACTTCCTGTTTCTCATCCCAGCAGCAGCAGCAGCAGCAGCAGCAGCAGCAGCTCCCACCCGCAGTCTGTGAGAGTAAAAACATGCAGGAAGGAGAAAATGTGATCAATTATTCATCAAGTCATTGCAATCAAAAGACTGCGCAGTCCCTAATTAGAAATCACTAGAAATATCTATTCAATGAACTGTGTAGTGCTGAAACTGTAAGTTGATTGGCCGATTAGTTGCTGGGCTGAAAATTCATTGACAAGTCTGATAATCGATTAATCATTCATATTTATTATTTATCCAACCAAAAAAAGGAAAAACACTCAATGGTTCCAGCTTCTCAGATGTGGGGAAGTTGGGATTGACAGGTTCACAATTTTCTGATATTTTATAGACTAAAAGATGAATCAATTGATTGATAGAAAATTGTTAGTTGCAGCACCAGTCCTGTGTTTGTGACATTCAATCATGGATGTGCAATGACATTATTCTATTCTATGGCACTTATTTGTGCCTTTATTAATGATCAAATTAATTCATTATAAATTAACCCTTTTTCATTTTAATAATAATTCAAGAGGTGAATCAACAAATCTATATATTACAACATAAAATGAAAGGCAAGTGTAGCGCATTTAAATAACAGGCAATCCGAGAAATGCATCAAGACAAAATTCATGGTTTGGACTTTTAGACAATAGTGTGCGTCTAACTTTGTGTCAGCAGTTTGAGGAAGGCCATTTCCCGTTTCACCATGACAATGCCCCTGTGCACAACGTGAGGTCCATAAAGATGTTTTTCCCAGTTTGGTGTGGAAGAACTTGACAGGCCTGTGCAACAATCACATATAGGTGTGATGTTTGAGTGTACACATACTTTTGGCCATGTAGTGCATGTGAAACATTTCCACCTTCAATCTCTAATCAACCAGCATAATTGAAAAAGCACCTGTGTGTTTTATTAGTTTCAGCGCACCAATGGAAAGACTGAACACATTAATTACGTTACCAAAGCAAAGAAAGAAAGTAACCTACTTATGTACAAAAGACAAACCAAGTGAAGCTTTTCCAATGAGTTTATAATCTTTCAGCACAACAGCAGATTATTTCATCACAAAAAAAACTACCTGTTCATTTTCATAGATTGATGCATATCAGTAGAACAGCAACGTGTTACTGTAACCATTTACAAAACTTACATTATAGATCACAGCATTTCCTCCACTTTCTTATGTTCTTATTACCCAACAGTACCATCTATTGATCAGTATGAGTAATATCATTTACAGACTCATTTGGGACGACTTGAGCTGGAGGTCTGAGCTGATTTTGGAAAGCAGCTCCAACTGACGCTAATAATCAACAGCTCACTCTACTCTTATTTCATTAAGAGCATCATGAAATATATTTGAATAATCCAACTTCATAGATTCAATACCTTATTAGCTAGACATCTCTGTAAGCTGTTCATTTTTACTAATGACAGACAACATCCAGTTCAGTTTGTCTTCTGTATTCAGACTGTATTCCTGCCAGTCCGTCTGTCAGTGACAAAGAGTTTGAACTTTTCACTTCACTTCTCCAGACTTCTCCAGACTTTGGTAGAAACCCGTGTGTCTGCGATGCTGTTGGACCGGCATGTTCCTCCTGGTGCTGCTGACTTTCTCCAGGTCGATCTCTACCAGCACCATGCCTGGGTTCTCTCCTCCGCAGTCACCCAGCACCTCGCCCCAGGGGTCCACCGCCAGGGCGTGACCGTACGACGAACGATTCTCGTGGTGCCGGCCGACTTGTGCCGCCGCCAGGACGAAGCACTGAGTCTCGATAGCCCGTGCACGGAGTAACACCTGGGAATAAATGCATTTGAAACACATTCAGATTGAAGTTTCCGTTTCAATGGGTTTGTATCTTATAGTAAAGCAAATAATATGTCACCAAATGCTGCCAAGTCACAACTAACCCAAATAATGAAACAAACAGCTTGTTGTCTCATTGTGACTCATCCTACCTCCCAGTGAGCGGTTCCTGTTGCTACAGTGAAGGCTGATGGGTATGTCAGGATCTCTGCTCCACGCCTTTGCAGAGCCACTGATAACTCAGGGAATCTTAGATCATAGCAGATGCCCAAACCAACCTAAGGAAACAATAACTATTACATTATATAATAACAATAATAACAAAGACAAAACACTGATTTTGACATCCTGAAAGCCAAAACTGATTCTAAAACATGCCTTCACATGCCTGGATATGGTATGTACTAGATTTGTTCATCAGATATCAGGATGCTGACATCAAGAATAATTTGCCTTTTTGTTTTCTAATTTTTAAAACCAATCGTACACAAAGTTCATCTATGTGTCTTTGAGAATACCTGAACCATTTGCTTTCAACCTTCACAACTGTTGTAGTTTTCTGTGACAGTAGGAGCCAATTTGAAGAATTAATGTGTATTTCCAGTTCTACTTTGATATTTATCATCTCACAAAATGACACCTTGCCAATTGGAGTTTGGACCGGAGACGCGAGTGAGGGTCCAGGGATGGTGAAGGCACTTTCTTTGAGGGATACACCTTTTTCTGGCAGCTCCACGTCAAACAGATGGGACTTCCTGTAGACTGAAACGATGTAACCTGTAGGTGTAATGACAATATGTCAGTGTGAGTGTGTATTTGAGAGCACTAAAGGAAATCATGAATGTGGAAAACCCTTGAATTAATCTGGGTCCATTATTAGGGGTTCGTAAAGAAAAGAGATATTGTTGAAAGAACGGTACCTTTATCGTTAATTATAATGTGACTGTTGTAGATTCGTCGGTCAGACTTCCAGTCATGTCCTCTCTCATGAAATCCTCCAAGAGACAGCCACACCTCCAACTTCCTGCAAAAAGGATGGGTTAAAATTGAAATCCTGTAAAAATAGCGATTATTTCTTACATCTTCTTCACACAGCACATATGGAAAAAGTAATTGGGTTTAATTTTCAAGACTAGACTATAAGCTGATCAGTCACCCTTAAATGTTGCTGCCTGGTGATGAATTCACAGATTCACTAACCAATCTTACTTGGCTACCAAATACATATTTAGGGTTTCAATACACTTACAGAACAAAGGTTGGCTACTTTGCTCCAATTACTGCTGCCATAATAAGCCACAGAACCAATAATACATTTTGCCTCAAGCAATGTTGAAGAATCAGGGAGCAAACATTTTTTTTGTGTGTGTTTTTAAAAACTTTTTTACCATGTTTATCTCTGCCCTACATTTACATGGGGTTGTTGTTGAATCATATCAACATTTACAACATATCAAAATGTTTCTTTGGAATACAAACAGAAAACGGTTTGTCCACCTCGCCAGCTGAGTGTATCGAGACATTGTGTCTCCTTCCAGGCTCTCAGACAGCGTCAGAGTCTCCTCTCGATTGGATCCAATGTAGTCGAATCCCTCAGGCAGGAACACCATGTTGGCCCCTTGCTGCTTGGCTTTCTCCACCAACTGTTTACAAGCAGAGAAGTTGGCCTCTTTGTCTGGAGTGGCTGTCACCTGACACACTGCAGCCACCGGGCGAGGTAAAGTGGACATCCTGCACAGAGAACGGGTCATTGTTACTTTAAATCCAGTGCAGAGCCAAGCAAACGTGCCAAGTGAACTATGGTTGATCATTAACGGCACTAGTTATAATGTTCACTGAATATTTAAGTTACGGCTTCATTAAAGAGAAAATAGCTCTACTAAACTTACTTTTTATAATATTGTACAGCTTTTTAAAACATTTTACAGGGATATAGAGACATTTTCTGTAAACTTTACATTTAAATCAATCTCATTTGCACGTAATATGTGCAAAATATGCACCTAAAAGTCACTATTTTAAAAGAACCAGCTTTAAAAAAAGTGTCAATTCAAGTCTTGATGATCTGATTTCCAGCTTTGCTGTCTACATTTGCAGGACCTTACTGTCAAAAATAATTTAAATAACACAACACAAGATTTGTATTATAGTTCCTGTGTTTAGAGGATAGCTGTAAACTGTCAGAAGAAGAAACATACCTGTTCTGCAGCTTGATCTTGTATTTCCAAGCTGGGAGAGAGGCTAAATACTTTGTAGATGTTCCCAAAATGCACCTGACTGTGAACATTGGTCCAGACAGCATCACTTTCCCTGTTTAGATAATGTTAATATCATATTAACATTTGGTTCAGTGTGTTTTCTCTGTAACGGGAAGGATCAGACAGGCTTCTCTCTTCTTCTATGATGTGTCACGGCAGCTGGCATCCATATTGTTGCATTACTGCCATCTTCTGGAGTTAATTAACTCCTACAGTGTCCAGATTGTCACACTTTTCCTATCAGCCCTGTTTCTGAAGATAGCTGATCAAGCATCTTCTGCCCTGTCCACTAGCACCACACTCCAGTATGTTCCTGTTATCCCTAATTTTTCCATTTCTTCCATTTCTGACATATATTTACTGCAGCTGATGATAACATGTTCCACAGTTTCTGGTATTTAACAATGTTCACAAGGAGGGGTTGGATGCTTCCCTATAACATGAAGTGTGCTGTATAGATTGCTGTGTCCTATTCTTAATCTTTAATTATTACAACCTCTTCTCTTCTGTTTCTTCCCATTTCTTACACTGCTTACTCTATTTTGAATTGTGTGTAAATGCCTCGCCCTTTATTTACTGATCCCAGTGCTGTTGCCATGCTTGATAGATATTTCCCCACACAACGCCCTTTCCCTCTGATTTTGATAGTTTGATACGGATGTCTGCGTTTCTTTTCCTAAGTGCTCATTTGGCTAGTATGTCCACTCTTCCACTTCCTATAATGCCTATGTGAGCAGGAACCATTGACTGTATGGCAGGAACCCAAATGAATGTCTGCAGTGCCTTGTTTTATTACTCTTGAGTGTATTGCATTGCAATTGTTTTGAATAGTAAGTCCTGATGATTACTGGACACATCTGACATAAGACTGGACAGTGCAGAGACCGAATCACTACAGACTAGGACTTTGTTTGGTCTGTTTTGTTTGCATATTTCAGCTTTGTGACATGGAACTAAAACTGCAGTAATATCTGTTGCTGGATCCTGTGAAGTAAAAAACGTGCACATTGTCTGTATATTAGACCGCGTCTTTCTAATTCTCTGCTGCTTAACAGAGGTTAGAAACCAGCATTAAGTCGCACCACCTCCACCTGCTGGAGAGTGTATTTCCGCACAGGCAGTCACACGAGACAACTCTACACATCCCCCCCGGGGTCCTTCTCAGCAACACCCTTCCAAGATGGCAGCCAACAGTGGCAGCACGGGTAGCAAATCCAGCAGCGGCGCCGGAGGAAAACAGTCCGGTCCATCGGCCGAACAGGTACCATCACCTGCAGCCCTGTGCGGTTTAGTCTCTCCACTCTTTCTGGTGGTTGTTTAGCCGTGTCGGGTGAAGCCAAAGCCGCCAGTCTGACCCCCAGCTAGCCAATGCTAACGTTAGCTTCCCTATCGCCATCATCTGGCTAACATTGTGCTTTCTCATCAGAAATGACTACACAGAGGGAGCTATTTAATGTTATGTTCATGTTAAAAGATTTACTCACTTGTTTTTTGCTCATGAAAACCTGATTAATAGGACTTGTAGTACATTCAATTTAGTATACGTCTTTAATGGGATGGTGGGGTTTAGTGAATGGGGGCTGCCCAGTTGTGAGAAGCTATTTTTATCACTGAAGACCACCCGACCCCTCTTTACTAGACACACGAAGTCTCAAAGCGGTGATATAAGTATTCAGAGCTTATATTTGAGTCTCATCACAATGTGAAAATACTTCACTACAAGTTCAAACTCTTTAATTGAAAATGGTACTCAAGTAAAAGTGCAGAAGTAACGATTACTTTCATTATTCAATCGACCAACTAATTGATAGACTAATTATTGTAGCTGAAACTCAAAAGTAAAAGTATTCACGCAAATCGGAACCTGTCAGAGTCTAAAATAGATTATAAGATAAAATATAAACAAAAGATTTTAATGTAGCTGGTCAAGGTGAAGCTCACTGTAACTACTGTTGGGTATTCTTATTTGTAATAGTTCATATTTTATAAGCTGGTTGTTTTGTATGTAAAACTTTAAATCTGCCAAATTTTCAAGTATGTGTATCATCTAGGATAAAAATGACACTCAAATTAAATATCTCAGAGTTGTAATTACTGTAATGTAATTAGTTTCTTTCCAACTCAGTCTTACAGTGTTTATTGTGTGTTGAAACAAACACTCAATGCTTAATTTTCCGTTCAGTTTGCAGGTAAATCAGGCTGCAGCACAGTGTGGCTGCCTACAACTAAATATGTCATTATCTAGTAACCTGTCAAATAGCCAATTTAATTTTCAGAACTCAGTTTTTAGATTTAATTAATATGTACTTAGTTAACTGATTAATTGTTTAACAATAACAAATCTGTGTGTGCGCGTTGTTGCTAACTGAGTGTTTTTGTGTGACAGGTGGTGGCGACATTTCAGAGGATGCGTCAGGAACAGCGCAGTATGGCCTCTAAAGCTGCAGAGTTAGAGATGGAGATCAACGAGCACAGGTCGGTAGCTGATGGTCACACCTCGGCACTGAAATCTAATCTAATCTAAAACTATTAAAGTGCAGTTTACAAATGTTTGTACTGACAATATGTATGTATTCAATTCAATTTTAAAGTGCTGCTGCTGTTTTATAAATCCCATAACAACCTCACACTGTAACCGATATAATAATTTAATTTTATTCTATTTTAATTTTCTTTACTATTTTGATGTTTTTAAATGTCATTCTAATGCATTTCTTTCCTTTATGTAAAGCACTTACAAATAAATAAACGAATACAAATAAACTCGCCTGTCGTTAGATGTCTAGATGGAACAATTCTGACTTTTCAGTGTCATTGTTTTTCCATCCAGCTTAGTAATTGACACCCTGAAGGAAGTGGATCCTTCGAGGAAATGCTTTCGTCTAGTTGGAGGAGTGTTGGTGGAGAGGACGGTAAAAGAAGTTCTACCAGCCTTGGAAACCAACAAAGAGCAGGTAATGGATGAGAAAAGGAAACAAACGAACTCAAACGTTATAATTTTCTTAAAACATATAAGCAAACTTAGGGACAGAACATGAAATATTAAGGATTTAACTGTTAGTTAAGGTAACAGATACATGCCAATCTAGTCTTTTATATCAGTAATAAGTACTTTCTTTCAATATGTATTAATTAACTCCTTTTTTGTGCCCACAGATCTCAAAAATAATCGAGTCCATCAACACACAGATGCAGACGAAAGGGCGGGAACTCACGGAGTACAGGGAACGCTATAACATCCGGTTGGTGGGAGAGGGCGAAGGAGAGGCACAAGGCCAGTCAGCTGCGTCCTCTAGGGACAGCGAAGGAGGCGGGTCCAAAAGCGGAGCGGGTGTTTTAGTGTCGTAGTTAGTAATGATAGAGAACGAAAGTAGGGCTCTATGATTTCTGCTACATTGAAATCACAGTTGGTGTCACAAAATCTAGGTTTAAAACTGGATCACTCCTCACAGGATAACTAACAGTTGGAGATGAAATAATTTGTATCAGAAACAAACTCAAACGTACATAATGTAAGATTGGGGATTTGTGTTCGACGTTGGTGTGTACAAAAATTAAGGGTGTTTGTCATACATTTGCCTTACAGCAAAGCTGATCTTTAAATGTTGATTGCTTAAATATTTTTGACATATATTCAGGAGTTATGTTCAAGCCTCTGGATTTTTGTTTGTCTCACCCTGTTTACACATGTTCACACCAAGTGAAATTTATCACTGTCACCAATTTATAGGAAATGCATTTATTTTTCCCATGTGAGGCTATGTTGCCCAGGTGATGGGATAAAAGTGCAAAAAATGTATTTCAAACAGTTACAACATACAAGACACACAGTGTAAGTGCACACGTAATTAAATAACTACATCACAGTGCATTATTAAGTAAACATGCCTTTGCTTTTTTTAAACTTCAGATTTTGGACTAACAACCTAAAACTTAAATAAATAAATGCTGATTTCATAGGGCCCTAAAATAGGTTTAAGACACATAAAAAGTCACCCCTGCCAAGACAGAACAGGTCCTGGAAGGCATTTTGACAACGCGTGTCTTGAGCATGAACAACAGATTATACTGTAAACCCGTCGCTATTGATCAAAATGAATCTGTCAGCTTTGTGCTCCCTCTGTTTTGTTCACGACTCAGAAAACTGTCTTCACATATTGGCCATGCACTGAAAGGCTGCTGTTTGTATTCATAATGGTGATGTAAGGCCAGTATTTACTAAAGTGCAAGCTGTGACCTGACCAGTGAGTGTTACCACCACACTTTAATAATAAAAGCCTGTCACTGAAAACACAATAAAACTTGTTAAATTTGTTTGAGCTTGGAGTGTAGAAATTCATTTGTTAACGCAGCCTAAACTGAGGAAATGCCTCCTAGGACCTGAGGTGCGCTGTCCACACTGTTCATGTAGTTGTAAGGACAAAAATGTTTTGTTTTTGTTAATGGTCATGAATTAAAGAATGTCACAAATGTGCTTTGTTGTGTGATGTCTTAAATCTTTGTTATGGCACATAACACTTAACATAACACAAAACCCACTGTTTACAACCCACCACATCATAACCTTTTCCCCGAGAAGTTAAACCCATTCAAGCAGTATTCCATGTATGTGTTTGGTAGCGGTCTTATTCAGATAGCAAAAATATAACAATGGTACATGTTGACTGCAAACAATAATGCAGTCAAATCAAATTAGGACTGATCGATTTCTATCTTTCTCCCAGATTTGTCCGGCGTCGATAAAATAATTAAAATCTAATAGATATTTTCCTACAATTACAGCCTCTGCTTTGCAACATCACCTTACATTATTTACAACAGGCGTAATTCACATTCACAGGTGGGTGATCAAGGCAGGGGTAATAAATGTCTTAAAGATTATTTAGCAACTACATAATGTAACATGAGGATGTTTTAATTCTAATAAGATAACAGAATAAAGATAACATCATAAAATCACCCAATGTATTATAGAGGAGTACAGTAAGCATCCCTTGAGCAAGGTGCAATAATAAGTGGGAAAATGTTCCCACTTATTGCACCACTCAGGCTTTTAATTAGCTGTCTATAATTGGTAGCCCTTCTATTAAAATGTATTTGCTATGATGGGAGTGTGTAGATTTAAAAAAAAAAACATGGATATTAGACAATGTTAACAAACACTCCTCTTTTCATTTTTCAAGTTTTTCTGGAATCTCAAATTTATATCAAAGATGAACAGAAAAACAAAGAAAACTGTACAATGACATATATTAATCTATATAAAGGGGCATCTGTAAGAAAACCTGCATGTGAAAATGGCATTTATTCAACCGGTAAAAAGAGCAAATATCATCCAGAAAGAGAGTATCCAGATTATTTTTCTAAAAATAGTATGACTACTCAAGTAACAAATCAGAATCAAGAACCAAAAAAAATCACTGTCGACGAGGATGGGATTCGAACCCACGCGTGCAGAGCACAATGGATTAGCAGTCCATCGCCTTAACCACTCGGCCACCTCGTCTTATAGACTCCCTAACCATAGCAATTAATATCTTATAGAAGACATTTTGACATTTTATCTGTCTGTCTATATGAATATTGGTCTTACGTATATGCATAGTGAAAATCTGATTTTTTTCTAAACCCTGAACATTTATTAACACTAGTTTAGCTAACAGAGATACCGCGGGACCACATTCAGCGGCGCCTTTAATCCAGACATTACGGTTATTACGCATCGACATGCGCCGCTGTCGCAGCAGCAGCGCAGAATGGTAACAACTGTGATGTGTTTTGATGGAGATATCTGATACTGGATCACTTTTGCCTGTGTATTCGTGCTGTCGACGGCCATATGAAAATCTGGGGCAGCGTTGCCACTAAACAGGAAAATATGCGGTCAAGTATGCGTTGCATTTCCAGCCGTATAGGCTGCAGTGCTAGCATTTAGGTAGCAATGTAGGTAACGTTAGCCGGGACGCTTGGACAGAAATAGCCTACAAAGGAAACAACAGCCTGCTCCAGTGTTTGGACCTGCTTTGTGTACAGTAATCGGCCGGTTTGCAGTTGCTCTGGAATGCATCTCTCCAAGAAATGTTCCGCCTTCAAAGTGGTGCTGAGTGCTCTGCTGATAGTGGCGCTGCTGCAGCTCATATACCTGTCCTTCTTATCCAAGTTTCACGGTAAGCAGCAGCGGTACCGATACTCAGAGCTGTTTGGAGGCTCTGGAGCCAAGAAAAATGGGCACCCCGAGAAAAACTCGCGGAAGGAGCGTCTGAGGTACTCGCTGTCTACTGGGGGCATCTTCGACAACAGTGGTCAGTACCGGGTGTACAAGAACTTGATCAAAAGTGATTTCACCACTAATCAGAAACCAGGGTCCGACCCCAGCTCCAATGTCCTGGCTTTAGCCACACACACAACCATCAACAACCTGCATCACCTGGAATCTCTTCTGGAAAGGTGGCAAAACCCTCTCTCTGTGGCCATATTTGCACATGGGCAAGATGTCAAGTTTGCCACCGCTTTGGTGTATGCACTCAGCTTCTTCTGTCCTCAGATCCAAGCCCTGGTGGACTTCCACTTGGTGTGCCTCTCAGGAGAGATGGCCAGTTTCCCTGAACAGGACCGGGAACACTTTGCAGGCCTTGAGGACTGTGCCTCTGTGTTCTCCAGACTGGAGACCCACAGCGATAAATACAAGAACTATGCCATCAGCGGAAACATCTCCTACCCCAACAACCTTCTGCGTAATGTTGCCCGAGGTGGCACGGAGTCCTCCTACATCCTGGTCATTGACATTGACATGATGCCCAGCGCTGACCTGCACCAGCAGTTCCTGGCCATGATCATGAGGCGCGAGCCGGCCAGCGACGAGGTATTTGTTCTGCCTGCTTTCGAGATCCGCCACGCCAGGAAGATGCCGGCCACCAAGGCTGAGTTGGTGCAGCTCTACCAGGTGGGTGAGGTACGGCCGTTTTATGAAGAGCTGTGTCCGCGCTGTCAGGCGCCCACCAACTACTCGCAGTGGGTTAACAGCCACGTCAGAGGGACGGGGACCCTGGAAGTCGCCTACACGCTCACCTGGGTGGACCCCTGGGAGCCTTTCTACATCGGGCCCCACACTGTGCCCCTCTATGATGAGAACTTCAAGCAATATGGCTTCAATCGTATAAGCCAGGTGGGTTTAATTTTAACATTTAAGTGTTAAAGCTCTCTCTTGATGTTGAAAACTGTAGTTTGAGGGGAAAAAAAGGAACTTGAGGTCCCCTAGAGATGAAGCTGATGAAGACCATGAGATGTAGTTGAAAGGACCTTGAGATTAGTTTAAAAACAACATAAAAATTCACTTCTCTTTCCATTTTGGATATAGCTGGCCCTTAAGAAAACCAACAAATATTAAAATTTGAGAAGCTGCAGTCAGTGAATTTTTGGCAATTTTGCTTAAAAAAACAACCATTAATTGACTAATTGCAGATACTCTTCTTACTTTCTTTTTTCTGCATCCTGATTACTTTGTAAACCTCTGCTCAAAGACTCTTCTCTCCTTCCTTTGCCAACATTTCTACACCTTTGCCCATCACCTTTCCTCTCACGGCCTCCTCCTGACACTTTTTACCTCGTCCCACGTTTTTTAACACATTTCATCTCTTCTTGATTCTCCTGTCACTCATCACTTCCATGTTTGCCTTCTCATCCGCTCTTTCCGTCTCCCCCCCCCAGGCCTGTGAGCTCCACGTGGCTGGATACAGGTTCTCGGTGCTCAGCTCTGCCTTCGTGGTGCACCGGGGCTTCAAGATCCAGGGTGAGTTCCACCCGAGAAAGGACGAGGAGAACAAACGCAACAGAGTTCTGTTTCGCAGCTTCAAAGAGGGCCTGAAAACCAAATACCCATCCTCCAACAGACGATGCTGAAAAAAAAATGAGGACTCTCTGTCCTGCCAGTTTCAGTCTCGAATAAAATCAGTCTTCTGCTGACGTGGACATACATTTTTCTGTCAGCAAAAAAACCCAATGTCCTATTTTTTCTGTGATTTTTAGTGGTGCAGTAGAAGTTTAGCTAATCCAACTCTTCTTTTTTTTCATTCCATCTGAACATGAGCAGCAGTGAAATGTTCTCTGGGGATTTCTGAGAGCGTCCTGCTAGTCAGGATGGAAAAGAAGAAATGAGCATTGGAGACTTTACCTAAACGCTGTTGAAAGCAGTGGTCAAAACCACATTACATAACAGTTTATTTACGTAAATTTAGACAGTATCTGATAGATTTTAATGTCAAAGCATATGAGAAACTTAACCCGTTCTTCAAGAAGTGCTATTTTAAGTCATTTGAGCTTGTCCAGACACAAGAATAGACACAAAAATGTGACTGCAGGACAAATCCCTACATATTCACTCAGAGACATATCCTAAAAAACAAAAGTACTAATTTTACTGTATGTAAAGTTTAAGTTCTATATTTTATGACAGCTGATCAAAGGTTGCCGTGTCTCTTAAAAGACAAGCCTGGTTACAAACCTTGAATCGCTGTCCACATAGTCAGATTTTTTTTTCAGATTAAATTTTGTGCCAATCAGTGATGTGCTCTGGCCACCAGATGGCAACAGGCACTTGAGTGTTAAGTGCACAGTTGCAGTATATACTGTAGGCTGAAGTGAGTATTAGAAACACTACAGCAGAACGCAGGGATTACACAACATCAGTGTTGTTTGGTGCTCAGAGGGATGTGATTTTTACTCTGCGCCACAGCTGTCAGCACATTTCAGAAGTTTTCACTGTCCTGTGAGTGCTCGTCCTTGCCGCAGACTGTCTGAAGAGATGACTCATGCGTAATGAGGACAACAAAGCACAGGGTAACTCTACAAAGACATTGTACAACACTAGCTTTTTGCCAACACTGTGCAGAACTACTGTATTATAACACTGAGGATCTGACGCTGGTTGTTCGACTAGATTATCTAGAGCTTGGGTGTTTTCCCACCGCTCTTGAAGTAAACGATGGGGCCAGTGGGCTACAGGTGAAAATGTAGCATGGTTAGTGAGTAGACATATTAAAATACTGCATAATCAAAACATAAAACACAAACAGAAGCATCCTGTGTTGTCCAAAGGATTGCTGTGGTAATGCATATCAACACTACTAGTAAATAGCAAATTATTTATCATAAGTCTTTAACCCACTGGTACATACAGTATTAGACCTTGACTACCACTCTTCTCATGTCTGCTTAGTGAAATGCATATACAAAATATGTTGTTTGGTTACTTTTAAGTGTTAAATTGTCATGTAATTGTTGATTTTGTAAAGTTTTTGAAATAATTTTACTTCTTTCCTTCATCACTTGTAGTGTTTATGATATATTTATTGTGAAATGTTTTCCTTTAACTGGTTATTTTATTACCCCAAGCAGGAAAACTGTAGCACAAAACTGTGTCCAGTTGTACATTTCAAAGTTGTTGTTTTAGAACCACTATGAAATCATTTTATCTGGTATTTTGGAGTGAGATACATTTCAACAAATTATCTTGAGTGATGATGTGGTGTGGTGCTTTATTTCTCATGTGTCTTTTCCTGATTTGAAAATGCTTTTTTTTTTTGGTATTTATTTTTTCTTTTGTGTTCACAAAATATAATGCCTGATTTGTATTGTTGGAGTTTCTATTAAACCAACTGGATGACTTTTATTTGACCTATAACATTAATTCACACCAGTTTTATTTAGTGTATATATAAGATACAGTCGCTGTTACAGCTACTGAACAACATCCTGGATCGTCAGAAAGCTCTTTGACCACTTGGAAATGCACAAATCCAATCAATTAACTTCACCAGAGGGATTTGTAATGACAACTACAAGATGCATTTCCTGCGGAAAATGCATGTGAAAGCTGAAATAAATCGCAAATAATTGCTGAAAATGCTACAGACTTGTTCAGCATCCCCATCTGTACAACTCTAATTTGGTTACCATGGAATATTACACTTAAGAGATATGGCAGTTAATAAGTAGTATGGTAGTGTTTTACTGAAAGCCACGAGGTGGGGCCCTTGATGCCATGCTCCAATATGTCATGCACATTCTCATGGAGAACTTGTGTACCAAGTTTCATTTTATTAAAGATAACAGAACTCCCAAATTTGGTTGCAATCGAATTTAGCATTCAAGAGTTTTTGCCTGTTAAGTGTATCAGGCAACGCCTTCAAAATTTTGGTAACCAATTACAGACAAACAGTAAGTGATACCCAAAAACAAATTCATAAGTTTTATTCGGGGTCATCTAAATATAGTATGTATTAACTATGGTGAAGATTAGATGAAAAATGTTCCAACAGAAGCAAAAAGTGTGTCTAAAGTGGCGGAAATTTTCTCCAGGCCTAAATGGGCGTGGCCTATATCAGTCGAATCGGCATATTGTTTTGATGAGTTATTAGCCAAAACATAAAACATCTAATAACTAACCACATGGTGGCGCTATTGGTATCATGTTTTAATATGTTATGCCTATGACAACTTAAGCACTGAAATATCAACTTTAAAACATTCCTCCCATAGACTTTCCATTATAAATTTTAATATTTTCAAAAATTATATGAAATCACTGGCATATGCTAAAGAAGAAAAGTAATAGCATAAATGTCCTTGAGGAGCTGAACATTTTGATATTTGAATGGTTTCTCTTGCTGGAAGTACGCATTAGTTAGACATGTCAACACCATTTCTCAAAGTATCACTTAAATAGGAGGTAAGGAAGCAAAGAAGCTCAGGACAGGATAAGACCAGAACTATAGCATCTACTGTCTCAGAAACATGTTCCAAACTTACTAAAGTAGATTTCACTAATTTTATCTAACTTCAGGTGCTAATTTGTAGATTGCAGTGGGTCATCCACAGTGAGGAAAAACAAGATATCAGTAGGAGTATCATTCACCGACCACTTGACACAGTTGACATTAACCTGTGGTGTAACATGGCTTAAGATGGGGGTTTAAAGGCATCTCTGAACCAGTAGCATGTGATGGGTGATTACAGCCAGGCTGACATCCAATTAAAAGCTCCTATTTAGTAATTAAGACCTGTATTAAAGAAGACTGAAAGGAGTTCTCATTGACGCTACTGTTTGATATAGACTGAATTACTTCTGTAATTGCAACAAAACATCTATACCAGCTGAACATGCAACTAATATCGCAGAGGACTGGTGTGTTTATTATATGCTATTAAATATCTCTTCATGACAAAAGCCAATTTAAGAACGTTAATAAGAAAAACTAAAGAATCAATTCAATATCTGTTTGCGTAGCTTTAACGTTGCTCAAGGGATGATAGGTGAGCCGGCCATCTGTTAGTAAAGTAGAGCACTTGTGACATTCGGCACTTGACGACTGTCCGAGGCACTGTGGCATTTCGTGGCTAAGCCTGCATTACCGGGCTCAGTAATAAGCAAGGCACGCGAGAGCTAGTAGCACGCAACGCCATGATTTGCCTTTAGATCGGCTTTCAGTAGGCACACCTAATCGAGTTGTGTGTCGTTAGTAAATGGCACTTTTGCTTTCTGGTTCATTTGTGACACCTTCCTCTTCATAGATGTGCTCTTACTCTGATTTTTCATGCCTCTAAAAAAAGCTTTGTATCATTTTGTTGTCCAACTTTTTTCCAAACTCCTTAAAGCTACATGAAGACTTTTTCTCACAATGTTACCATTTAAAGTAATTATTTTCTTGCAATGTACAATAAGTTTGCCAAGAAAATTCTACCAAGACATCGAGTTTCATCTATCTGTGGTGTTAATTTTCTTATCCCCCTCTCCTCCTGCCCTGGGTGTTAATAATGTGGCAGAAGGTGCAGAAATGTTAAGGGGGTGGCTTGTGTGGATCAGGAAAGGCAGGTTTGGTGAGGTAAAGTGGGGTTTATCTTGACAGCTTTGGGGAGTGAAGGCTTATCTGGGTCAGAGAGCTTTACGACATAAGCAATTAGGGCTGCCCTCTCTTGTGTACGCTAGCAGGAGGGAGGCCTCCCGCCATCTAGATTAGCCGCCCTGCTAAGGCCAGGAGAGCTCCTCGGCTTCTGGACAGTGGAGGGAACCAGCTGGAGGGCGAGATAAGCAGGCTGTAGGGGGGTTCCTCACGGGGAGGGGGAGGAAAGGTGAGGTTAACAAGAGCAAGGGGTCAACATACAGGCGCTGTTGTACATATAAGCTCTTCTGTATGGGTCAGTGAATAAGTGCGAAATGAAGAGTCAATGACCCATATTGACCCATACTGATTTATGAATTTACTAAGCATTGTTCTGCCAACAAGGTTACTGATTATTGCAACTGTTCTGACAACCATTGTATCTCTAACTTCCTGTTTGTTCCACAAGCACGAGTGTCTGAGCTGTGTGCCCCTCTCTCTTCTCTGTCCCTATTTTCTCCTCCTGTCCTCTCTTATCTCTCAGGCATCTCTTGCTGGACCAGCACCCATCCTGGAACTGCTCTGCTTCCCTGCCTGCCATTTCCTGAGATTTTGGATCTGGTTCCCCATCCTGTTGAAGTTCAGCCTCACGTCTCTCTATCTGAATGATGTCTTCATCTTTCTCTCTCTCCTGTGTGAATAATGTCTTTTCTTGTCTCTTCTCCCATGTATGTGAATGGTGTGATGTGAGTCTCCCCTGTGGGCATGTGTAGTCTGTCCTCCTGCCAGGTCTCCATGGTGATGGAGGTCGTGTGGCTCAGGTCCTGTTCTGTTCTGGTGGCACCTGGAAGCTGCCTGGCGTCCTCTTCATCACGTTCTTCATATATATTATAATTTTGTTATCTTGTTAAATGCTGTATTCTGTAATTTATGTTCTATTCTGTACACACAACATTTATTGCACATCTGTCCTGGGAGAGGGAACCCTCCTCTGTTGCTCTTCCTGAGATTTCTTCCATTTTTTTCCCCCGTTACAGGGTTTTTTCAGGGAGTTTTTCCTTATTCAAATTGAAGGTCTAAGGACTGAGGATATTGTATTGCTGCCTAGACTGTAAAGCGCCCTGAGGCAAATTTGTGATTTGTGATATTGGGCTATACAAATAAAATTGACTTGACATGAAAGGAATTTGCAAAATGAAACGTGGGTACAAATGAAGTGGTTGTTTGTCCACTGAAGTATGTTAAACAGCAGTTTAAAAAGAAAAGGACTACAGAGGATGTTTATGTCACTCAGCTTAACATCAGTGATTTCTTCGAATGAGCCACTTGACTGGAAGGATTTACAAGTGATTAGGCTGAATGGTTTCGAGAAATGGTTGAGGAGATCTTTACATTTATTGAACAAACGATTTGTTAACTGAAGTGTCTCGAGGGGGATTTAACATATATCAGAATACTGATTTATGAAGACATTACAATTATATAATTGTGTATTTGACACAGTGGAGCTGTATATCAGCAATTACTTGATGAGATTTTCAGTCATTCTGTAACAAATAGAGGAAAAGTTCAGGCAATAATACATCAGTAAAATCAGTATTTTAGCTTGAACTACCTAAACTGTCCTGATGAGATAACAGCACAATCATCCTTGCAGGTTGAATCAAAATTCTTTACAAACACTGCACGACTGAGGTGCCTCATTTGGTTTAGAGAGGTTACGAAAAATTTAGGGCTGCAATTAACATTACTTTGAACATCCGATAATCTGTCGATCCTTTTTAATGATTGATCAATGAACCTTTAAGTCAATTAAATGTTATAAAATAGTAAACAATGCCAATCACAACTTCCTAGAGCCCAAGGCAATGTGATGAAATTGCTTGTTTTGTCTGGCCAAACACCCAAAGCTACTCAGTTTATGATGATATAAAACAAGATAAGCAGCAAAATTGCTGCCAATTTTCTGTCAATTGGCCAATATTCACTGACAAACTTCTTATGTTACTAAAACCATTACACATCTTGCTCTCAATGTTCTGCAATGCCCTCTTCTCCTAACTCACTCCATCTTGCTTTCCTGCATAATCACCTCTCCTCTCCTCTTCCACATACATCTGGTGTGTGATGTTGCATGTTAATTACATGCAGGTTTGTCAGCCAGAAACACGGACACATTCTCTCTTGATGAGACGATCACAACAACAGATTGTAACCACACGCTGAGCATGTCCCTCTCTGTGATGCAGGCATCCGTTTCACTTAAACAAGTGACGGCTTAGCTGCCATCAATGCCAGCTTTGGGAGACGTTTACCTGTCTACTTACTGAAAAAAGCCTCTCAAGCAAAGGGCATATCACCCTGCCTCTAAACCTGGTGCACTTGGACGCCCAGGCTGCCCGCATTTTAAATGTATCCCACTGAAGCAACACTATCCAGGCTGGAGGACAGAAGTAATGAGACATGACACTCCCCCGGGGAAAGAAAAGGAGGCCTAACAGATATAGGTAATCCTTCTCACCAAACTAACGCTTCTTAGCCTCCCACCCCTGCTGTCACATGAACTCAGCGGGGTATCCGTGGAACACGACACAGACATATGTACATACACAAAAACCACACACACACACACACACACACAGGTGAGTAATTGTTAAAAGTCATCATGCAGACATAAGTTATGTCATGCTGTGCTGCAGGCAAATCAAAAATACATACTGCACTCACACATACACACCACAGAGTGAAGCACCAAAGCATATGTTCTCGACCACTCACACACACACACACACACACAGTGACTGCTGCGGCCACACTGAGTTAATTCTGTTTCGATCGATGCACTAATACAAGGCTCATTTATCGCAATCATTCAGTAACAGATGATGCTATGCTATGATATAATTACACTGTTTGCACAACATTAACTGAGTGTATGCCAACAATGTCTCAAAGATTACCTGAAGGATATCAGTGATATTATCATCCATTTTTACCACTACAATATAAAACAAACAAAAGATGAATTTTCCTTTCTGTCCATACTGATAAGAAAATTGTTAAAGTGAACAAAAGTTATTGGAAGGAGGCCATTCTGTTGATATTGATAAACGTAGAAGAACACTTACTGTACTGTAGTTAATATACTTAATATAGCAGTTGCAGTACAACAGATTAGGTGGGATTTATATGACAGATTAAACTTTAGTTGAGCTGTCACACGGCGTACTCTCAGCTCTTGTATCAAAGGATCACACAACATGACTTTAATCAAAATCAATATAAGCCAGTCCTGAGGGCGACAGTGTTTGTTTTCACTACTTTTTTGCAAAATTTCTTGCCGTCACAGTTTGTAAAATGTGTTTGCTGGTGTATCAAAACACACCTGTTGAACCACAGCTGCTGCCATCATTCACAATCATCTTTAGGTCAATTGGTGAATAATGGCTAATTATGAATAAAAACAGCATGAGAGTTAAAATAGCCATCAGACTCATTTAACTATTAGGGACTATTAACAGCATCACTTCAAAACTAGAAAAAGGGTATTGAATTCTTGTATAGTGGCGGCAAAATACTATGATATACTTTGAAAAATGTATCTGTATTAATGCTTCATTAAAATTAGACAAACCTAAACTCTACACTGAACTGCTTTGATTGTTCAATCTAGCTGTAACAAAAGTGTTTACTAGCATGGTTGTGCTTTATGGCCATTGGGCTTGTAAAGATTACGCACAAACCTCCGGTATTAAGTGCACAAGAATGAGTCAAAATGAGAGTTGAGAGAGAGAGAGAGAGAGAGAGAGCAGTGTTACAACATGACATCTCAACAACTTTCAGGCACCGACAATACTGAGGACAGCTGTGACTCATTTAGCACATTATTTCAATGTGTGAGTGTCATTGGCACTGCGCTCAGCAAATGATCTTGTTAGGTGTGTAAAATGAATTAAGGTTGTGTTCAATGCTGAACTTTAACTTTGTTTCAGATAATACTCAATAGAGTAAAGAAATTAGTACTAGTAGTATTTACAGCTATATTCTTAAGTACCTCCTGAGTGCAGTTAATTATCTGATGCCCAACTGCCTGTCCACAATGTGTGCATGTTCTGGTCCATGTGAGAGATGATCTCCCATTAGTTAGTGCAATCAGGGCTCAGGGGTGACATTATTTTGACAGGCGTCTCAATAAACAGCTCATGTCCATCCCCCATGTTTTCAGAGATGAGCCAATAGAAAACATTACACATTGTGAGCATCATGGCGGCATGTGTCTCTTAGCCGACCCCCCTCCAAACAGAAAGGTCACGTTTTGCTTACTGACACTGCAAAAGTTTTGAGTGCCTTAATTTTTACCCGTGAACCTGTGTTTGGTATGCTTTGGAAAATAAAAGGAACTAAAATGTAATCTTTTGTTTACTCAGCTGTACCATGACAACTGTGACCTAAAACCAAACCACGAATCAAACCAGCTAACCATTACCCCTCTACTGCCCAAACATTTTTCCTTTTTGTGGATGTCCATCTCATATTTGTCTGAGCTCCTCAGAAATATTTTAAATGAAGTTTTCTGAGCACATATTTACACTTTACACTTGACATGGCACAATTGCAGTTATATTTTGCTATTGATGTGTTTACTACACTCTGTTGACCATCATTTCTTTCCCAGGAAACTGTCATTTTGGACACAGTATGCCCCAAATCCCTCCACACAATTGTTATACAAGACACTCAGGGGGGAACACACCCCACTCTGCACTCAGTGGGTCATGAAATTTGTCCATAACACCCATGCAGACACGTACAATGCCATGTTCCCGCCTTCCCGCTCAAAATTGAAAGGACAAATTATCCATCCAATGCTTCTTCCCGCCTGACAGCTGAGCGGTCTTTCCTTCAAGGCCCTGACAGTGTCAGCAGCAGAGAGGTTGAGGATGCTGTGGGCAGGGACGGGCTGTCCAGAGAGGATCAGGGGGAGGTAAGTCTCCAAAGCAGGAATTAATGAGCATTATAGTATTAGGTAAGAATAAGTCCCACCTTAAATCCCTCAGGATTCCTAAACAACTCCACAACACCTGTTACATATGATGATGGAGGGAAACAGAGGAAAAGGAGGTTTTTGTGACAAAAAAAACAGAGACTTTGAAAAGAGTATTTAAGCAGTAAAACACACTTGTCTACTGTGTCTTAGTGAATCATATTAAATAGAGGCATATCAATTCTTTTTAATCACATTTGTGCACAATAAATCTTCATAAATGTTACGTTGTATATAGTTTGTATTCAAAGTTGTACTTTTACTAAAAGAATTTTCCCTTCAATCAAAGCTATACTGAATGATTAAAGAAGCCAATAAAACATATAATTAACTATGAAACTATGAAAAGAATCTAAAATCTAAAACTCAATTTTCATGCTCCTGGCAGTACTTGACTAGACAAAATCTAGAGGACAATCAATCAGAATAAATGTTATCCTTGATTAGTCAGTGGTCAGAAAGAGCGTCTGATTAATTGTATGCACTGGACAAATCCAGTGAGGTTGTGGCTCACTGACCTCCACATTATTCTTTTAAATCCTCTCACTTTGCTTAGCTGTTAATCCAGTAAATTGTGCAGCAGTCACTCAGTGTGATTTTTAAAATGACTACATAATTACATTTATAAAGGCAAAAAGACAGCTAGAGAGAATGACAAATGTTAAGTCGCTTATAATAAAATCACAGTGGGGCCTCTGTCTTTGTCTTAAAACAACAGTCATTGGGCTTTCAGGCTTGTTTGGGAACAAAACACCAAGTCTGAAAATGGTCCTGTGTTAGCTCAGCCGGTTACATCACCTACTGTGTTACCCAGACAGTCAGCTCTCAGTATTCAGAGCTCTTGGACCACAATCAGCAAACAAGAAAACAAATAATCCAGTGCGAGCAGTGATTTGCCAGGCTATTTTTAAGGCTTAAAATAGAGTTTGCCAGCTAACCGTGAGCTTGTGGTAAGCTGATCCCTCAAACAGCGAACATGATACTGTCTGAGGGTGGTTCATTATCTGAAGGAAACAACGTCCCAATCCACTGGTTAATGATACCTGGAAAGAACATCTCATTACACAAATAATCTCCAGACAGCGTTTAACTTCACTCCTCGAAGTGTAAAGGAGCTTGTTACTCTGACTCACTTATTAATTCACACAGAGGGGATTTCCCCTGGAAAGGCTGTAATGTAAGGAAACCGGGTAGTGTACCAGTGTAGTGTACTAATGCCATAAGATGTTTGACGTCTAAAAATGTCCCTCTGGGTTCCTGATACTTCTTAAAAGCCTTAAAAAAGAAATAAAATCTCTTAAATACAGGTATGGTCACCAGATAGAGTCCTCTTTTGATTTCTTAGACTTTGAATGAATGGAAAACTCCTGGGGTTGGATGGTGTATGAAACAAGACTAGGTCAACACCTAGTATATGGTCAGTGTGTTAAATTGTGGCCAGTTTGTTACAGGGATAGTCAGTGGTAGTGTCTATAATGTGAATTACTGGATATTAAATGTTCATCTGCAATTTTCTGTAGTGGTCCCAGTAATATATGCTGGTAAATTGTACTGAAGTAGCATATCACTATTCTAATTATCTGTCATCTCCCCCTGCTCTTTCATCTGTTTCACTCTGTGGATGTCTCGTTTTGTCAGATTGTTATTTGGGGTGCTTCAACTGTGCGCTCCCTCATGCATCTCTATATCTCTATGTTGATATAACAGCTACATGAGTCGCGTGTTTTACCTGCAAGACTCGTGTTTTAATGCTGTTGTTCATCGTTTGTGATGTTAAAACGGAGCGTCTCTCCTGCCGGCTGCTGACAGCGCTGCCAGCCAAAGACTCGATCACACTGGACCGTAGAGGAGACTTTTGAAAGAGCAACAGCCAATGGGGAAACTCCAACACTCGGCTGGCCGACCAATGGTGTAACTTCATCGCTCACTCACTCACAACCGCGGTTATAGGGCTGGTCCGTGGCCAGTCCAGCCAAAAAGTACCATGAAGCTTTGAGTAAAAGTTCAACAAAACTGTTAAAAAAGTTAGTTAAAAAAGCTTTTATCCTTTCACTTGTTTTAAAAAGTAAAAAAACAGACCCAACTCGGTTGAATTCTAAGACCTTCTGACATAACTGCTGTACATCTATGCCAATTTTAAATGACAGTTTCAGTCCAAATACAGCCTGGACACTGTCCACATTCGATTTGCATTA
This sequence comes from Scomberomorus guttatus, assembly GCA_038419695.1. NCBI lineage: Eukaryota > Metazoa > Chordata > Actinopteri > Scombriformes > Scombridae > Scomberomorus > Scomberomorus guttatus. The sequence goes on from CM076467.1 coordinate 16,684,174, forward strand.
TAAGCAAATGATGCCACTGGAGCTGAAACAATTAGATGATTCATCAATTAGTTGATCTACAGAAAATTAATTAGCAAATGATTGATTAAGCATTTAAGTAATTTATCAAGCAAAAATTCCAAACATTTTCTCATTTCAGCTTCTCAATTGTGATATTTTTCTGCATTTCTTTGTCTTATGTGATAATAAACTGAATATTTTGGGGTTCTGGACTGGTCAGTCAAACAAAACAAGCTATCTGAAGAAACCACCATGGGCTTTAACACATTTTAACAGGCATTTTTCACTATTTTCTATATTTTATAGACCAAAAGATGAATCAATTAATGGATTGAAATGGAAATGGATTAATACGGAACATCTTGATGGAGCACCTAATATTCCACAGCCAACACTGTTATTAGATATTCATAGAGATTCAGATATTCATTATAACGCTATTGGGTATATTAGATATTCATATATGTGTGTGTCAAATGTATCTATTCCCCGCAAATCTTAGCTGTGATGTAATTTAAACCTCTACTTGGTTTAAAGGTTTAATGAAATTCCCCATCAATTGCTTAATATGCAGCACACGTTTATTTTATGTCACCTGTGTCTATTGAATCAAGAGATCTCCGTATCTCTCTTCTTCTCACCCCACAGCGATGGATGGGTGGATGTTTGTATGGTGAGTGTCCCCGGCGTGGGTTGAGAGGTAAAGCTAACACACAGTATGTTGAGGACAAGGGGAGGGGAGGACACACGGGGATAGACCTGTCTGAGAGGATACTGGTATAGAGTTGCAAATGAGCTTGTAATTAGCCCCTACACATTTGCCTGGAGGGAATTAGTGTGTGTTTGTGTGTGTGCGCATGTGTGTGTGCGTCATTGTGTGTTTTTTAACCCATTTTCCTTAGAATAGGGGTTGACGGTGATAAGCAGATAATACTAATTACTTCTCCTCCCAATTGCTTGTTAATTGTGCTTGGTGTGGATTTATACAGCGTGGTAATACCCCCCATTACACACACACACACACACACACACACACGCACACACACACACACACACACACACACATACACACACACACACACAGATGCATGCCCCCTGCTTTGCCTGTTGGCAAAATCAACAGGTCATTTTTTAAGCAGGAGGCTTCTCTTTAAGCCACTAATTAATTATGCCAAGTGGGGTTCTATGGATCCAGCCAATGAGACTGTGTGTGTGTGTGTGTGTGTGTGTGTGTGTGTGCGTGTGCACTCATTTGTAGTTTCCAACAATTTTAACATATTTTCAAGTTGGATCTTGAATTAAAACATGATACAGTAACAAAAAAATACATTCAATGGACCTAAATGTTTATATCTACTGAATACAGAATGTGTTTTTACACCTGATGTGAATTAAATTGATTGAATTATTACAGACAGCACTCATTAAAATTAACATGCCATTATACTAAATCTGGAAGTGTATTTTACAAAAATATCAAATGTTTGTCACCACTCTAGGGCTACAGAAGAGCATTCATCTGAAACCTGACTGTGAATGAAAACTGTCCCCGAAGGCAAGAGCATGCTTAGGTGCATGCGAGTCTATCACAAGACTAACAAACATAAACGGTGTCCCAGTTTATGGGCTGGATCCCCTGAAGTCTGCATTTCAAGGCCAATCCAAGCATTGATTTCTCAGTTTGTTCTTGAATGGTCCATCAGATTTGGTCTCTGCCATTTGGCATTTATCATCATGCGACACATCCTTTGGAGGATCAAGCTGCTCCTTGCATTGGGACACAGCCAAAGAAAGACACGTTCATATTTACAGGCAATTTAGGGTTACACCTAACCTAATGTCAGAGGAAACCCATTAAAAAATAAGGAGAACATGTGAACTCCACACAAGTGGAGGATTATGGCTGCTAATGGAGCCTTTATCTAAAAACTGTATAGGGTTAATTTTCTGCTAAACATGTACATTTACTAAACATGACACCTGATCAAAACATTTACTGAACCTATTAAACATTCATTCAGTGGTCATATAAATAGTTTTGAGTGGTCATGTAATACATGTCTTGTCATTTTTAACAAAGAAGTGGAAAATTGAACCAAGTGTTTCTGCCTGAGACTATTTTATGCAGAAAAGACGCTAGTTAAGTGTCATTAAAGTAGCAGTGAAAGGAGGTGCCATGCTGACAAAATGTAGCCAAGATGCATCAGACAGTCAGCCTTGAGATATTCTACATTTCAAAATCTTGTGTTTTACAAAGATATATGACCAACCCCCAGACCCCCACCCCTCCACAAACACATACATCATCTGTTCATTCCATCATCATCTTATCATTCCTCCTGTTCTAACGGCTTGGGAGCACTTAAGCAGATTTTGGTTCAGTCTGCCCTCAAAGTGTTAAACAGATTGGGTAGTGGGGATTTCTTGTAATGAAGTTGAGTGTGTGTGTGTGTGTGTCATGGTGGTGGTCAGTGGCGCAAAGTGTCTGAAACTTAGAAGGGTTAGATTAGGTGTGAGCATGATCTTCACTGAGCTCATTTCTCCCTTCTGTGCTGACACACACACACACACACACACACACACACACACACACAGCACCACTTACCCCCCTTTCCATTAGCCCACCAATCCAACATGGTATCTTAATCTAGATTTAGGATCTAACATGTATCAAATGATACTCTGCTTCTAAAGTAATTCTATACACTTTCTATACACTAAACTGAACAGCGTTTCAGAACAGATTTGGAAAGCTTGCTCCATGGCTGGTGCTGAAAGTTTAAGTCGATTAGTTGACTGAAAAATGTACTCATGTCAATTCTGTTAATTGATTAATTGTAAAGTAAAGTTATTAAAGTAATTTATCCAATCAATATTTGGCAGCACCAGGCTATCAAATGTGATGAGTTTTCTGTTTTATAATATTATAACCTTCAGGTTTTATACTTTTTTTTCAGAAAAAATTTAAAAGTTTGAGCCCTAACATGTAAGGAATTAAAAACTCCTTAGACATTAGATGATATTGATTGCTCAAATAATTTAAGTGAAAATTGATAGAGAAAATTTCAGTAGTTGCAGCTTTATCATACGTAACATACGTGTACACATGTGACGATAAATGCAAGCAACTATTACATAAATTGTAATTTTCTTATTTTTAACTGTTATGGCTACTTGGTGTTGATAAATGCCACCAGCGACTGTCATTAACACAAAGTAGCCTGAAGTAGCCACAGTCATATTTAACATGTTGAGTTTCTGACCAAAAACTGTTTCAGGTGACAAACCGTTTCATTTTTATTGCTTAAGAGACATGTAAGACTTTATGTTTTTATACTGAATATGATAAATCATTTATGGATTAATACATGGTCAACAGCTTATTTCAGTGCATTTTAATTCGTTTTCTGTTGTGTTCCTGCATGCACATAATTATTTGCATCTAGTCAAGCAAGTAGACCAATAAACCATATTGTACATTTTGCACTGAAAATGTGTGTTAATTATGAAGAAACAAAACAAAACTCTTATTAGACTAAATTTTACATTTGTTTTTGCTGCAGGATGATTTTGGATTGTTATAAATTTGTGTATTTAGGTAAAATGTATTTTTAGTTTTCTTATTAAAATAATACTTTGTTATTGAGCGTTGGCAATAATGTAAAATTAACATTCATGCCAATAAAGCTTACTGGATTTGAGAAAGAAAATAAAGACCACTTGATCACTAACAGACTCAATTATGCAACTAAATAAAATATCCTAATGAACTGCACGCACAAGTTGGGACTCCAGATGTTCATAGATCAGCCCTCAGTGTCTGGCAGGCTCATATCAGACAGATTTGTAGACCGGATTTTAAGTCCCTTCACCTTATTTTAAACCAGATGATCCTTCACCTGACTGCAACCTTTATGCAAAGCCTCATATTCACTCCAGGGACTAATCTATGTCTGCCTTAAGAAGCCTTTAATGTAGGCTGTGATGTGAAACTACAAATCTAATATATATACTTACATTCTTTATTCAGGCTCTAAAACAACAGCTGTCCACTGAAGCTTGGCAAAGTGACACATATTTTGCTGTAGGCTATATGTGCACATGAAGTGTAACATGTTTGCATTATAGTTGACAGATGCTTTCAGGATCCTTAACCTGATTATTAAGAAAATTGTCTTAAGACTGATTAATGAGCTACCGAGATCAGAAGGATTGAACCTGGCAGCAGATCATTAATTCCGTGTCCTGGAGTTGCTCTGCCGCACATCCATGTCTAGGGGCGTCTTCATTATGTTTTGACCTGGTAAGAGGTCGCGGAGGATAGTTTATGGGCGGAATGTCTGTTTTAATTAACATGGGTATTAGCTGCTCGACGATCGCTGCAGCTTTGTGTCCTGACGTGTCCTCTCGGCCAAATGTCGAGGCACATGTGATACCGATTTTCATGACCATGAATTGTGCCATCCACGTGTGTGGCAGAGTATAACTGTTAACTATTACCGTTTTCAGGTTTCCACCCATTCATCAGGGCAAACAGGCCACACTGGAAAAAATAGGTTGGCTTTTTGGTTGCATTTTCCATATTTTGCACGCTGTCTAAAACGTCTGAGCTGTTTTCGTTGCGCACAGCATCTCTCTCCATATTTGCTCCTCATCATCTCCTCCTCCTGAGCCAGGGCTCCATCTCCACCAGATCCGACCTTTTAAATAACCTATCCTTGCTTGTTTGCTCACTGCAGTCACCCTGGCAGTCAGTGTATCCTCAGGCTAATAAGCCAAACAAGCTGATCAGCCAGTCACCTCTGTACACACTACCCCCCACTAAGAGGCTAATGGCCGGGACGTATAATCCTTCTCAAAACAACTACAGAGGTGCTAATTGTATCAGGCTATAAATACAAGTCGAGTCCTTGTCCTCTTTCTTTATTCGTCTCAACTCTGGGAATCTGGACCTGCCACCGCAATCGCCGCTGCTATTGAGCACCGGCTTCTCTGAAACATTTCCCTAAATACCTGGAAAAAATCTATTACATAAGAGGCGCAGCAGATAGATGCTGCAAGTGTCAATAAACCGGCAGTCATTTCAAAAAAGGCAGCGCGCTGCACTGGCTCTGAGTTTTACGCACGGTTGGATACAGTATTTCATGCACCTTGTGAACATTTTATAACTTCTTCGTTGCGCAACAGAGAAGACACAAGGCGAGATGTTTCCACTGCCGATGTTCACACCGGACCAGGTCGCTCGGGTGTGCGAGAACTTGGAGGAGACCGGGGACATCGAGCGCCTCGGCCGGTTCCTCTGGTCCCTGCCGGCCGCCGTCCCTGGCTCCGCAGGGGAAGCGCTGAACCGACACGAGTCCGTGATGCGAGCGAGAGCCCTGGTCGCCTTCCACGGCGGAAACTTTGAGGCTCTTTACCAGATCCTCCAGAGCCACCGGTTTACGCGGGAGTCGCACGCCAAACTCCAGGACCTGTGGCTGGACGCGCACTACCGGGAGGCGGAGAGGCTCCGGGGGCGGCCCCTGGGCCCGGTGGAGAAGTACCGGATCCGCAAGAAGTTCCCCCTGCCCCGCACCATCTGGGACGGCGAGCAGAAGACCCACTGTTTTAAGGTAAACACCCTGATAGTGACGCATGCTGCAGTGTTATAATTTTACCCGCATGGCTTCTGGTGACAGGGAGATGTAGTGGGACCACGAATCCCAGATCAGGGGCTGTTTCTGACACTCGGAGGGCTTAAGCAATTAAAATTTCCCCTCGTGGCATCAAATTATAACATGCATTTAGGTTATATGAGATTGTATGAGATGACATTGTAAAGTTCACCCACTGCTCTCTTGTAAAAGTGCTTTTTAACCTGTGACTGCTGTATTAAGCAGCCTGGTCTTTGAGCTCTTAAGGTGATAATGGTCAGAGCTGTGGTGATCCTCCTGCCTTCTGCCATGAAGTAGTTAAACTACTTTAGGCATGGTGTCCTGTTGCAAGATCAGAGGTCTCATACAAGCCAAGATACTATTTTCTGACCAGGATACTCTTCTTACATCTATTGTCTGGCTTCCCCAGGTGCCAAAATGTGCAATTCACTGTAACTTGTCCAACCAATTTGTCTAATTTATAAACTAACACATGCAGTAGGCCTAACACGTTGGCTTTACTGCAGCTATCACTGACATAATTAACTGTAAGTCTAATAATTTTAATAATAATTGTATTTATAGAGCGCTTTTCAAGATACTCAAAGACGCTAGTGTTGAAACTGTCACTAAAATTACATAATATAAAAACATGCGTTTTGAATATATTTTCTTTGCTGTAACTTTTACTATGTGCAAGAGCAAAGGGCAGATTCCCCCGCAAGGTTCATTAAAGTTTAATCTTATCTTTAATTACTAGTTATTCCAATGAACCCCAGTCTGGCACAGACAGTAGGTCAAATTGCTCTGCAGGAATCTAAATGAGCCACCATATAACTGTCCAGTGTAATGCCATTGCAGCAATTTTAACATTGTTATTGCAGACTGTAGAGCTAGACAGTTGTACACTATGCAGTGAGTTACAGCAAGGCCCCTCCACTGGTGTCCAGTTTACAAAACTACTCTTCCTGTTGGAAAAGTAATAATCTGTAATGTCCTGCTGAGCACAGAGCATCACCATATAACCAGAAAATACAGAAACATTTCAATTTTTCAGTGTCATGAGATTGTTAGTGGTTATTTTGGAAGCAAACTGATCTAAAACACCACACATTTGGCAGATTTTATGAGAAAAGAATGAGCTAAAAACCAGGAGGAAGAAAAGTAGTTGCTTACAGGATTCAAAGATTAAGTTAGTAAAATAATATATATAACGGAAGGAAGTATGCATGCACTTTGCCTCTTGTGTGTGTGTGTGTGTGTGCGCGTGTTTATGTGTTTGATCTCCCTCATGTGGCGGGGTGAAGTATTGTTCATAAATCTAGTTAATCTTTAATTCTGAACCTCAAGAGGGATAGCCTGTCCAGCAGCCCATTAAGCCCCTTAACATGATCCAATTTAGTGGATATACATGGTTATGTATACTTCTAATGTAGATTGCGATCACCTATTTATAAATCCAGTCTAATACGATTATACTGAGCATCATATAAGAGTGATAAGATTATTGTTGTTTAATAGGATCATATCAAAACAACACTGACAACATCATTGTGCTATCTGTCCATTTTTAGAAAACAAGAAAAAGGTTTCATCCTGTATTGTGCACTTTATACGCACTGAGACACTTAAACTGAGCATGCCAGTCTAAATATTCCTCATGTGTCTATGTGTTATCCAGGAGAGGACTCGCAGTTTGCTGAGAGAGTGGTACCTCCAAGATCCCTACCCCAACCCGTCCAGGAAACGCCACTTGGCCCAGGCCACAGGACTCACACCCACACAAGTCGGCAACTGGTTCAAGAACCGCCGCCAAAGAGACCGCGCCGCATCCGCAAAAAACAGGTATGTCAAAAAAAAAAAGTCGAAGTATGTTTATACTGTTTATGACTAAAAGGCAGAAAAGAGGAAGAAAATCTGGCTCTTGGAGACTCAAAATTTGCAGTTTACTCAAGTTATAGACTAAAGTTGCTGTGCACTAACTTTTCTCAGAAGCAAATAATGTTTTATGAGCATGTGACAAATAAAACCTTTGAGTCGTGAATCTTAAAACCCAATTGGCCTACAGTAAAATAAGTAAACGGTTGTTAAAAGGCAAATAAATTATATTATGATACAATATATTGAGGGAAAATGCAAATGTATGCCATACTTTAACTTTCCTCTGCCCATCAAAGCTTAACTCAACCAAAAAAATAAAATATATAATATAAATAATATCAGCCTCCACAGCAGCTCTGCCACATTTACTGATCAACTAAAACTGCTGTTCATGACTTAAAGCCTTACTCTCATCTCTCTCCCTCCCCGCAGACTGCAGCAGGATTCTTCCCTCCTGCCCTCTGAGAGCTCCCCTGAAAGCTCCCATCAAGAGCGTCGCCATCACCCCCACTTGCTGCCTACCTCCCCTCGCCACTTGGGCAGCCCAGAGGCCAGCGATAGTAGCACAGGGACCGAGCACCGAGGAACGGGCGCCTCCACCCCAGAGATCTCCGTCAGCAGCGACAGCGAGTTTGAGTCTTGAGATGACAAACTCTTTTCGAGGACAGATTCTCATTCCCTGCAGAGGAGAGAGCAGTGTCTGTCATCAGCCCCACAGATATCTTAAAGACACTTGAACTGTCTGTGGCTGTGGACACACTGGAGTTGTTCTCAGTGGGAGGAAGGCAAGAATGAGGCCACTTGATGTGGCTGTGAGTGGACAATGAAAGGGAATGATATGCAAAAACATTATGCACTTAAAAAAAAAGCACCATGGCCCATGACCTTGACTGTTATATGAATCAATTTACTGCTGACCATGACATTTACATCCACAGCAGTGTTTTCAACATTCAGGCAAAGTATTTATAGAAATAATGCCAATGGTCTTTAGATAAAGTGAATAATGATAATGTAAGTTTTATACTGGTTTCAGTAAATATTTTGGGATAGATCATTTTCTATTAGTTTTTATGTGAGCTATATAATACATATTTGTATGGAAGTTGTGCAGACACAATGAATAATGCCTTGAGTAGGCTATTAACTTATGTGACCATGTTTACATGCACATTAATAATTTGATTATCATCATCTTACAGCAATACACTGATTGTAGTGTCATGAAAATATAATATAATCACATAACACAATTAATACACCTACATTTTCATCATCAAAGTTGTGTTTTTACACATGAACAAAGGCACGGCGAGTGGTGGAGAGAAATTAAGTTGAATCAAATTCATCAACATTAAAAATAATAAGCACAAATGTCCCAAATTTCATCATCTATTTATTGAAACTGTTAAACAGTTTCTGTAGGCCACAACACTTATTATCAATCAAATCATACCGTAATGTGCTTATTCAGAGTAATTAGGTTATAATGTGCATGTAAACAGAGTGAATGAATTAAATTATTTCAATTCAACACATTTCACTGCCTTAAAAAGGAATGAAGGGCGTCACTTTTTTTCAATGCAATAATGAATAATAAAATACAGTAATTGTAAAACAGACCTATGCAATAAATGATGCACATGTGCTGCTTAATATACAAAACATTTTTGTTACCAGCTGTGTTTTACCTGCTCACTTTTGATGACTGTTATATATGTAAGGCTTTTTATGTAAATGCTCCTGAACTGCTCTGAAGATAAATTCCTACAGGAGCTAAAAACACAAAAGATGCAATGCAGAGAATGTAAAGCACTAATTGGTCTTAACTCAGTGTGCCTATTACATTTGAGAACAGCGAGACCCGGTCAGATATGATTGTGTCCTCATGTCAGAATGACACACTCAAAAGTCTACTGTTTGCTGTCTTTCTTACAACCATCATTTATCATTACACAACACTGCATTTCAATGAAATATGCATTTTGTAAATGTTTTATGTAAATAAATGAACCTATTTTTATCCAAAGTTATACTGAATGTTTATTCCTCCTTGTTTCTTCTTTTTTTGCCCCTTTCACATAGGTTAGAAAATGCCGTCTTACACATGAAATGTATCACATGATCCAATTTGTAAATGTAAATGCACCACCTGTCAAACACTGTTGTCAACAACAAGTATTATAATAAGTCATTATCTTAAAAAAAAAGATTAAAAAAAATTGAAATTGGGACACCATTATCTTTCACATATCTTTTCAGCCTCATCTAAATGTTTTATCTGATTATCTTTTTGGTTGGTTATAATGGCTTACACATAGCTACAACATATTGCTTCATATTTACAGTTAATAGTGCAAACAGAGGCACAACCACAGCTACAATATAATTAGTCTCTAATGACAACATGCCACCATTATTCCACACCTCCTATTTCCACACACTGAAAAGTTGATGTTGGAGTTTAAAACTTTTGTGGTCAAATGTCTTGTTTTGTCTGACCAACAGTCCAAAACCAAAAAATATTCAGTTTACCATCACAGAAGACAAAAAAAAATACTCACATTTGATAAAGGTGGGACCACTAAATTTGGGGCATTTTTGCTTATGAAATGACAAAAAGCTTTTAAGCTAACTTAGTTTTCTTTTAGTCTACTGAGAGAAATATCTGTCTCTTTAGCTTCTAAATTCACCATATTCACTAGCTAACTATTGCTGGGCAGGTAACAAGCTGTAACAGTGGGTCTATCAGACCTTTTCAGTTACTTTAACCCTAAGTTGTGCCTTTTGTAATCATAATTTTGACATTCAAGACTTTTCAATAAGTTAACCACTAGCTAACATAACTCAAGTCACTGGCATCTGTTTTCCTGCAAGCCAAACTTTGTAAAACGCCACAGATTGTTGTGAGAACACTTACCACTGATTTGAAGACATCTGTTGATTCCCAAAACATTCCTCTATCCAGCTGCAACGAAAAATATCCTGTCTAGTGCACACTGACGAAGATTTTTAAACTCTTTTCACAAGTTGCAACCGTTTGCTGAACCAAACAAATATGGCGGCCGGAAGTTGCGTCAAGTGTTGAAAAAAACAACTCGACGACTCAACGGTCAGAAACAACAACGGTGAGTATTTTGCGGTAAATTATCTTTCGTTTTAAACCACGCAACACGAGAAAGTTAAATAATATGTTAAATAAACTTGGCCATAAAATTTCTGGTCATCACCTGTAACTTGGGAAATGTTTCTTTATTACCCTTTTCACAGCAGACATTTTGACCTTATCAAAGCAGGAATGAACTGAACTGAATGGAGCCATTGTTATTATTATGCACACCTGTGCTTTTACTGCTTTGACAAGTCAAAATGTCTGCTGTGAAAAGGTTTTTATAGGTATTGTAGGGCTACTAGAAATGCAGCAAGGTTGGTACAAGTCACTGTCAGATTTAGTAACTGTTTTTACCCATTATTAAAGACGTTATAGAGTTATAAAACAATATATAGGCCATCCTAAACCTATCATCTATCAGCCGCTGCGGTGTAAATGCCCCATATTTTATGTAAATGCTATTTTTATTGAAGCATTTCAAAATACACAAATTGCAATGACAAAAACATAAAGGTGACAGATTATTAATAGTTACATATTCATATATAGTTATATATCCATATATACATACATTAGGCTATTATTGATTTATGAAAGTGGAACTTTCCAAAAAGGCACACAGTAAGTTTCACGGCATTATCTATAAAGGAGTTTCCAATATTACAATCCAAAAATATGACCTGGAGACAGTGGTTAAAAGTGGACAGTGAAAGGATAAGAGGACCAACTGTTCTTCTACTTTGTTGCAAAATAGGCAGTCTTTTGAAATGTGTTAATGCCTCATTCAAAAGAACACTACCTGTTTCCCTAAAAAAAAAACAAAAAAAAAACAGTTTAGTCTCACTCCTCCCTGGCCACAAAAAATGGGCGTCCTCACATTTAGTAATCCCGCCCACACTGGAAGGAGTTGCAAGAAATCTATGCTTACCTGTCATTTGTAGACACTGCTAAATTCATGTGTAATAATCCTGAATTGGTTATTTGTTAGTCGGACCCCTGTCCTGACAGGAGGGAGTATCTTGAGCTGTTTGTAGCATTTGTTTAAGCATGGACAGCCAGGGGAGGAAAGTGGTGGTCTGCGACAATGGGACAGGGGTAAGTCAAGAGTCTAAAATGTCAGTATTGAAGAATACAGTAGCTTGACAGCCTATTAATAGTAACCGTTATTATCTCTCTTCTTATCCAGCAGATATTAGCTCATATTAAAAGTGTTATCTTCAAGGTATCACACTGTTTGTGCAAGCCACATATTCTTTTTAAGAGTTTTTATCTAAATCTACACCAGGTATGCTACATATCTGTTTTATTTTTTAGTTATTGCTTTAAAATTTATATATTTGCTTCTGGATCATTTAGCTGAAAAAGACCAGGGTGTGAATCTGTGTGCATACCTAATTCCACATCTGTCTGGACTTGTCACTCTGCCTCTTACATGCACACACCACCACCATAAATGGTTGTGATGCTTTGAAGTGCGCACACATTGGGTGAAAAGCAGGAAGATAGATTTGAGGTACTAAAATCTCAGTTCTGTACCGTGGCATAGAAATATTGATATCCAGGCATTGAAGTTTGGACAGGCGTGAACCATACCCGCAGACAGAAAGTGGCTGTAGCCTATTTTTGCCTTCATCTGCAGCCTCTGCTTGGAATGTATTTCATCCCTCAAGGCTAAGGAATGTGTCTATGGTCACAGAGACAAGCTGAGACACAACAGTATAAGGTGTAGTCATGACAGGCAGAGAAACAGAGCACTCTGCAGATAATTGCATGCCATTTAAAGGCAATGTAACATTATATTTATTTCCCTGTGCTTGCCAAATGAATTATTCCACATGCTTTTAAAAATGCAATGGCATTAGTCTGAAAGACAATTTGGTAAAAGCACCATAATAATACACTATGGGTCAGTTTCCTGGATACAGATTAAGCCTAGTCCTGGATTAATAAACTGAATGGAACTGATTTGTGAACGGAAATTGTCCATACAAAAGTCAGTCTAGTGCAGGGGTAGGATTAATGTGTGGCAGTGATTAAGGGCTACACAAACAAACTTTCAGTTTCACTCGACATTCAAAAAAGGGGAACTGCATATTTGTGAAAAAAAATCTTCATATGTTTCATTCTCACATCCCTCCCCCAGTTTGTCAAGTGTGGCTTCGCTGGATCCAACTTCCCTGACCACATCTTCCCTGCCATGGTGGGTCGACCGGTCATACGATCGAGCACCAAAGTGGGCAACATCGAGATAAAGGTGAGGTCAACCTGCCCATATCTCATTCACTGAACCTGGAAGTAGAAGTCAGTCAGTGTTTTGGTTGTGAAGTCAACAGAATAAAACATAAGAATTACACAAATCCTTTGCATAATGTAATTATAAAATTATTACTTATCAAAACCTTCTAGTTTAACTCGTATGTATTCTATAAAAAGCAAAAGAAATGGGTAACTGGTATGTCTGGACAAACACTACAAGATTTGTTCAGCTAATTAAACACCTGACGTACCTCTGCTCTGCTTATCTCGCAGCTCATACGTATTAAAGTGTCTTAGAAGTGTACACCTGTTAGCTTGCTAAGACACAGTTAAGTTCATATGCTCATGTAACCTGAGAGTACTCGTTCAAGCTGAGGTCAAACAGATTATTCAGACCTTTTACCCTTTTAATCCTTGCAGTACTGCGCACAGGCATTCTGTAAAGCAGCAGTTCAAAGGGTAATACATCAAAAAGCAAGTTGTGAAGGCTGAGCAGGCGCCCCTTTAGTAAAGATTATTCATGGGTATTTTTGGCTTTATATCATTATTTTAAAAAGTGATCGATCCTATCCTTTGTAGGGCTGGGTATTCAACCGTAGCACTTTTTGAGTACCGAATAAAATGTGACTGTTGTATTGAGTATCAAAAACAGTCAAGTATTGAAAGTAGGCATCAAATTAATTGTCAGATTTAGTTATACTTTGATGATTTATTTCCTTATAAAAATCAGGAAACTTTGCTAATTTTAGACTGAAGTTTTGTTCAGATGCTTGTATTAAGACAACATTAAAAATGATGCAATGAGAAGTTCAGCATATTTTTATAAATGGAAAAAATGTCTTGTAGAAACACAATATTTATTTCTTAACTTAGGTATAAAAAAGTAGTCTTTGAAATACTTTGGCATTGACATTTTTAAAACAATACCCAGCCCTACTCAGGCTTTTTGTGATGAATTATTTGATTTTTTATTAACAAAACACAAAAAAGTTTCAGACTAATCAGTACAGTACCCACAAAAAGAAAGAAAAAGAAGACAAAAAAGTGGTATGCTTTCTCCCTTTCCATAAGAAAAAAAAATCCCAGTCCTAATCCTTCATTTATATACAAAGATAAATTCACGGACACCTTGCAGATGGGTGGGCTCTTGCCCCTCTGCTCTGCACCTCTTCTACACTGGCTGAACTCTTCCCTGATATTTTTTACCTAGGACCTGATGGTGGGAGACGAGGCCAGCGAATGTCGCTCCATGCTGGAGGTGTCGTATCCCATGGAGAATGGCATGGTGCGCTGCTGGGATGACATGCTCCACCTGTGGGACTACACCTTTGGCCCCGAGCGCCTGAACATCAACCCTTCAGAATGCAAGGTATAGAAGATGTATGCATTTAAAAAATTTTGCCAAATGCATTTTGTTATAGTTAAAGTATATAAAAGACAAAGGTTTCTGAAAATTTTCTGTGCAACCATTTACTCAGTTGTATTTCATTTCTACTTCGTCAAGATCCTGCTGACTGAGCCGCCCATGAACCCCACCAAGAATCGTGAGAAGATCACAGAGGTCATGTTTGAGAAGTACCAGTTCCATGGCATCTATGTGGCAATTCAGGCTGTGCTAACTCTATACGCTCAGGGTAAGAAACAACTTCATTTGGAGGTGTTGTTGCTTAGAGTGATTTGTCAAGATCAAACTTCTAACTTTGCATCAAACAACGGACTTCTCTCTGTGCTTGTCTAATTAGATCTTAGTGCTGTATTTGACACCATTGACCATCATATCCTATTACAGAGACTGGAACATTTAATTGGCATTAAAGGAACTGCATTAAGCTGGTTTAAGTCCTATTTATCAGATCGATTTCAGGTGTGAAATGTTAATGACAAATCCTCCATGCATGCAAAAGTTAGACATGGAGTTCCGCAACATTCTGTGTTTGGACCAATACTATTCATCTTATACAGTATATGCTTCCTTTAGGTAATATTATTCGGAAAACACTTCGGAAATTTTGGTTGTTATGCTGATGATACCCAATTATATTTATCAATGAAGCCAGATGAAACCAATCAGTTAACTAAACCCCAAGCATGCTTTAAGGACAAAAAACCTGGATGACCTGCAATTTTCTGCTACTACACTCAGACAAAACTGAAGTTATTGTGCTTGCCCCTAAACACCTTAGAGACACATTATCTAATGATATAGCTACTCTGGATGGCATTACCCTGGCCTCCAGCACCACTGTAAGGAATCTGGGGGTTATCTTTGATCAGGATATGTCCTTTAACTCCCACATAAAACAAATTTCAAGGAAAAAACATGCAGAAAAACTAGTCCATGCATTTGTTACTTCTAGGCTGGATTATTGTGTCTCTCTCTCCTCTTTTCCACTCCTTCTTTCTCTCTCAACAAACTTTTAACTTTGAACTTCTCTTTCCTGGTCAGTCTAAACTCCAGGCTTCCCTGCAACTCCTCTGTTCTGTCTGTTTCTTACTGATTAATGGATAAATTCACTGATTATTATTTTATGAATACTTCAATGGGAAACTACCCTGTTGACAGGTTTGCTGACTGGTGTGGTTGTCGACTCGGGGGATGGTGTCACACACATCTGTCCGGTGTATGAGGGCTATTCCTTACCCCACCTCACACGCAGGCTGGACATCGCCGGACGTGACATCACACGGTACCTCATCAAGGTGAGTTGTGAAACTCTCACATCAGAGTTTGAGATGTAGATGTTTCAATATTGCTAACTAGTCACCTTTTATCTTCCATCAGCTCCTGCTGCTCCGTGGTTACGCCTTCAACCATACGGCTGACTTTGAGACAGTGCGTATGCTGAAGGAGAAACTCTGCTATGTGGGATACAACATTGAGCAGGAGCAGCGTCTGGCCACAGAGACCACCTACCTGGTGGAGTCCTATACTGTACGGTGCTTTCTTGCCAAGAGTTAGATGAAAAGATTGATACCACTCTCACATCTGCACGGTAAATATGAAGCTAGACCCAGCAGGTGGTTAGCTTAGCTTAGCATAAAGATGGGAAACAGCCTTACTTCCAGCACCTCTAAAGCTCACAAATGAACACATATGTTGCTTGCTTTATCTATAGAAAAACCTAAAGTTAATAACATCAATTGGTAGTTTTACACTGTGTTATATGCTTTATGCTAAGCTAAGCTAATTCTAGCTCTAACTTCACATCTAGCATACATGAAAGTGGTATCAATCTTCTCATCTAATTCTAAAGTATATTTCCCAATGTCCAACTACTCTTCTGACATCACTGTGTGTAGCATTAGATTAAACTTTGTATATTATACTTAGCTGACCTGGGACTGAGTTAATTTTCCTAATGTGTTTACTCCACATCTCCCAGCTCCCTGACGGCCGGCAGGTGAAGGTGGGTGGAGAGAGGTTTGGGGCTCCTGAAGCCCTCTTCCAGCCTCACCTCATCAACATTGAGGGAGCAGGAGTGGCTGAGCTGCTGTTTAACACCATCCAGGCTGCAGACATTGACCTCAGGTCTGAGTCTCATTGCTGCTGTCTTTACTAAATCCTAAACAAATATAAACACACCAGCGACAGGTGGATCACCTGGGGAAGATAGACAGGGGACGTAGACAGACAAAGCACTTCAGTTTCCCATCTACTACTCTGTTTTTCTTCCTTTTTTTTGCAGGGCAGACTTCTATAAGCACATTGTTCTGTCAGGAGGGACCACCATGTACCCGGGTCTTCCATCCAGATTAGAAAGAGAGATCAAGCAGCTCTACCTGGAGAGGGTGCTGGATGGAGACACTCAGAAATTATCTGTAAGAACTTCAAGATTATTCATGCTATTTCTGATTTACCGGGAGGTTTACACCGGGATGTTAAATAAGATGTTACACAACTGCTGATAATGTATAATACCTTTCCATAAATATCATAAACCATTAACATAACCACAATGTAATCTGTAGCATAAGCTATGATGTTATAATACATTTTCCATTAATTTAATAAATGTTACATAGCATTGATGTAACAGCTTTTTTCATAATAATAATTGCATTTGTCCAAACAATCTCAGCTCAAGGTCCACTTACTGGCTTGTTAAGGAGCTTTCAAACATTTTACATGGTCTTCATCAGCATCCTTTATTCTGAGCACCTTTAAGATTTCTAATAATCTTAGCTCAAGGTCCACTTACTCGTTTGTTCTGGGAGCTTTTGACTTGTCACGCAGTCGCCAAGATGAAGACTGAAAGCTCCAGAACAAGCTAGTAAGTGGACCTTGAGTTGAGAATGTAAAAATCAAGAATAAATTGTCAAACACAATAATTGCATTATTTAGTTTAGTTATTACGATTTTGCCATTAAATGTATACTTTTTCATTATTGCTAACTTAATCATTGTTGTGTATTATACTATAGTAGTTGCTGCATTTGTTGCAATAAAGAGTTTCAGTGGGTAACAGTTTAAAAGGTTTAAGGTTCAGTTTTATTGTGCATTTTAATGACATTTTCTGTCTTTTCTCTTCATCCCTGCAGAAGTTTAAGATTCGCATCGAGGATCCTCCCCGGCGTAAACACATGGTGTTCCTTGGCGGCGCCGTGCTTGCCAACATCATGAAAGACAAGGACTCCTTCTGGCTGAGCAGGGCGGAGTACCAGGAGAAAGGCCTGGGAGTGCTGCAAAAACTCGGAGGTGGAATCAGATAAAAGCAAAACTTATAAAGGAAAATGTCACCCAAATATTTCAATTTTTATATTAACTTCTCACCTTTAACAGTCTTGCATGCTGGATGAAAACTCTTGCATTCCATCCTTCATCCCTGCATTAATCATTTAGTTGATTGACAGAAAATTAACAAGAGTTTTGATAACTGATTAACTTTTTAAGTCATTTATGGAGCAAAAATGCTAAATATTCTCTTGTTTCAGCTTCTCAAATGTGAGGATTTGCTGCTTTTCTCTGTTTTATATTATTGCAAAGTGGAAATATTTGGATAAAACAAATGGAACAGACATTTTCACTATGTTCTGATGTTTTATCAATTTCATGATTCATTTTTATGTTAAGAACAATATGTTGATATATGCTGGAAAACACCACTGACTGATGTAGAAAATGTGACATGTTCAACAACTCTAGGTCTAAGTGTTTTACTCTATTATTATTTTTTTCATGCTATTGTCAAGATGATTTTTTCAAAAGATTATAAAGAATGCAAATTGTTCTAGTCTAGATATTTTTTTGCATGTAGACAGTGTTGTTTTTATTATTTTATACAAAGTGTCATCTTTCTGAGATGCTTTTAAATAAATTTGATCATACGTGCTAATTAAGCTTGTGCAAAAAGTGAGAGGTGCTGTCTTTGATGTTTTTACACCTTGGATAAACAACCAGTTATTTAAAGGTAAGACTACTGTAGAGGCAGGATTGTAACTGTGTTGTTGTTATTTGCTGCCCTCTGCTGTGGAGTTTTTGTAAGACATGACATTACAACTTCCACAATCCCACTACAATACAAAACTGGATGTAACAACATTGTGAACAGATATTGCAATTTTTTTTTATTGCGATACTGAGTTACCTGACAGAATACAGTAATGTGTTTTTACACTGAAAAGAAATAGTGAGCTCTCACAATGAACACATGCTTCACGCACACACACACACACCACATTCGCAGGAACCTTCACGTTAAATGAAAAAGCATGCAATTATGTTCAAAACACATCATAGTTCTCGAAATGAACCTCCTCAGCCAATTAGAAACTCCAGATATGTTGAAAATCCATACTTAGGTTTGATATCTACCCAACAAAACGAACAATTAAAAGTTAGTTTTAAATACACAATATGATAATTGATAATGACACTGAGTTGAACAGTCAGATGATAATGATGACTTGCAGCAGGAGTCGCCAGAAGCTGGTGACTCTTACATTTACATTCTACCAGTCATCAGTGTTCTTATTGGTCAGACTGTCCTCTCAGTCCGGGTTGTAACGCAGTGTTATTTTACAGTACAGGCCAAGAGAAACAATAGAACTCAAAAGCAGTGAATTAAAACGTGAAATGAATGCAGTTCTGAAAGGATTAAACTCTTGACACGGAAAAAAGATTTGAATACATTCGCAAGTCATTCAGTAAATCTGTTGCAAGTCGTCTCAGCCTCGGGATGTGAATTTATTTTTCTCACATGGTTTAAAAACAGAGAGCTGATGCTTTTCTATCACTTCCCTCCTACTCACCCATTACTCGACCTGCCAAAAACACTTAATAGAATACTCAAGCAAGGAGGAGTGTCTGCGCCTTTTCTCAAAAAGTAAAAATAAAAATTGTCTCTGTGGGTGATTCTAAAAATGAACAGCTGATTTAAAGCTTCCCTCAAGCTCATAAACCTGATTTCTTTCAAAGTAAACACCTGTTGTAGCACAAAATGGCCTCTTTATCTGACTGTTTTTGTCACTTTGGTATTGAGGTTTGGTCTTGGCTATAAAACATCTCACCTTTTTTTTTTTTTTTTTGTCAAACTGTATTCCAAATGAAGGTTTGTATCCCCGAACCCTTTAACAATGTGGTTCCATCCAAAGATTTGCAGACTTTTACACATAAAAGTGAAGTAATAAAACATCCAAGTGTCTTTTAGATTTGCCCAGAACTATACTGTGAAAGGGTTACATCACCACAGTGGACAATTTGCCTTCTCGTGTGCGTACAGAAGGTGATTTTGTTTCCAGGCAACAGTAGTTTCACAGAATTTGTCTTTGGATTCGAGCCTCCTCACGTTTTAATGATGTAATCCCTTCATGCTATAACTCTGGGTTCATGTGTCAAATAACAACCAAATCCATTTATTACACATTTTCCATGTCACAAATAGTACACTCCTTTACACTAGCAGCCACACTGAGTGGTACATAGTACAACTTTTGGCAACAGTCCCTATGCAGGGCCTGTTCTGCTCTGCATGTTGGTCCATTTAGGGAAGAGTTTACCATTTAAGGTCTGCTCCTAGTCTGGAGAAGGGCTGTAGTTTTTCACAACAAGTCCTGACCCACGACGAGACACAACACACCGCCGGAGAGAAAGAGACAGAACAAGAGAGAGAAAGAGAGAGAAAGCGAGAGCAAGCATCCATCTCCTCCTCCTCCTCCTCCTCCTCCTCCCTCCTTCCTCCATCCCTCCCACTCACTCCTCACACACCGACTCGCTCAGGTCCACGGCGCCACCTCTGGTGAGCCGCCTCATCTTGCTGAAGTCGTGGTCGGTCCTCAGGTAGGAGAGAGAGGGGCCTCCCTCGCTGTGGCTGGCCAGGTCCTGAGGCTGAGCCTGAGGCGGCAGGGCCCTCATCTCGCCGCCGCTGCGCCAGTACAGGGTGTATTGCTGCGGGTCGGACACTTCGAAGGTGGTGGCACACAGCTGCGCCAGGGCCTGGCTGGTCTCCCCGGCTCTCCACTGCAACGTCCGCACGGCGCTACGCTCCCCGTCCTGGAACAGTATCCGAACGCACCTCTGGAGGGAGGGAGGGAGGGAGGGAGAGGAGGAGAAGAAGAGATAGAGAGAGAGAAAAAAAAGAGTGAATATATACTGTATTCATGCAAAACAGAGGTCAAGAGGCTTATGGAGTGAGGGCAAAAGAGGGGGAGGAGAGAGAGATGGAGCCAAAGGAGCAATGAGAGCTGTGCAAGCACACAGCCTGATAATCCACCACAATAAATGAGCCAAAATGATGTTCACAAAAGAAATTCTCTCTAAAACAAAACCTCTACTTCCCACACACAAACGCACAAGTCCAAGAGCTTTATATGAAAAGCATCTTTGTGAAATTGCTCTTTTCTCTGTTGTATGTTACAGCTTCATTGACAAACTCCCAGAATTAATCCACTAGAGTATGTCCACGTCCAAACTCATCAAATATAATCCATTAAGCTCGCTCTACTTGGTGTTCTGGTGAAGTTTCCCTGTGCACAGCAGCGTTCTGCACTCAGATCCAAACAGAAACTTTTTGACATTTTCAAAAAAACAAAAAGTGATGAAACGCATAACTAATGAGTCTGCCTCAACAATTGCTACTCTTCAAACATTTACCAGCAACTGTACTGTACCTAAGCTATTATATAATGTCAGATTCAACCACCTACAGACGCCCTCACAACTCTCTTTAAAACACACACACACACACACACACACACACACACACACACACAAAAACATACTGAACAAAATCCTTTTACCAAACATCCAATCTTGAGAAACCAGTGAGAATCCTCTTCTCTGCCATACACAGACACACACACACCACCCATCCTACCTGCACACACCTCCCCCAGCACACACATACACACATACACACACACACATACACACACAGATGCACAAGTGGCAAAATATGCTAAAAAAAAAAAGGAAAAAAAAAAAACACACACCAGCAATTACAATCAACAGGTCTGCCATCAACAAAACTTACAGAGTCACTGAGCTCCTCGCTGTCCGTGTGCATATTGTGTTTGCCTGCTTCGATGGGTAGATGCAGCTCAATAAATTTCATGTTATCTGACCGCCCACTTCTTCATAGCACTTGGCTCACTGATCCCCGCCTGTGTCAGTGGAAAATCTGGCTGCCGGGTGAGTTAGATCAGCTATTTGAAGCCAGGAGAGGCACCACGTGACGAGACAGAAACGTTGTGGATGACAATGCCTTTTCTCCATGGCATCTGGTGGACCGCTATACCAATCTGGGGCCGGGAGAGTGATAATAGGAGAGTGTAGGTAAACGTCAAGAGTGTGTGAGCATTAGTGTATACCCGTCGTAAGCCGGTGGCCCCAGATCAGCGGATTACCTCTAAAAATGTCTAAAAACTAATGCCCTCAAATGAATTGAAACGTGTTGGCACGCAAAGGAGGGAAATCTAAGTGTGTTCTGGTGGGTGACCTACTATAAGCCCACTGTTTGACCCAAAATCTTCTCCTTATGCACGGCCTCTATCATATGAAAGGTTTTCAATGTCCAAAGCAGCAGTAAGACCTGAGATCAGCCCTGAATCAGATACAGTATGTAGCATTGTCATAGATGTAGGACAATCTGATGTTGCTCAGCGTGCAATCGCCATCAGGAAAATTGATGTAATGTCTGATCTCTTTGGAAGGATTATCACCTTTGTTTTTGTTGTGTCCTTTGTGTTATTTGAAAAGCATAAAAGATGTTCAAGGTTGAAATGAGAAACAAAGTACGGAAAGACTTTGTAGATGATTCTTAGTGTTGGAAACTTCTTAAAATACCAGATGGGCTGCAGTTAAGATCCAAGATATCAGGACAGATCATTTCCTGGTTGTAAAATATATTCAGGTAGGATGTCAGTTGCGGACAAACACACTAAAGCAAGGGGCACATGACTCGACACATGACGACACCCAGAACTGCACATTAATCAACCGACTTTCACATAACGGGCTTAAACTACAGGATCAGATCAGATTTCGCATTTGATACATTTTTTTCAACAATTTCCTAAAAGTAGCTGCTTCTTAGAACATTTATTTGAAAGGCTTATGTAATTTGGTAGTATGTCATAGTGCCATATGGCATACTACCATATTTTGAGGAATACTTAGACGAGTCTGTACGTTAAGTATGGAGCTAGAGCCAGGAGATGATTAGCTTAGTTATAAGGACGAAAACAGGGGGAAACATCTAGCCTGGCTTTTGGTATTTTTTTGCTATTACATCATTCACATGGTACAGTGCAGAATATTTCATTGAAATTATTCACCACATAATAAGCAACTGTCCACACATCAGTCAACACTTCAGGCAGGGCAGCCACGTGTGACAGCTCTAAAGAAGATTAGCACAAAGCAAACCGACACATCACACTGTCACTATTTCTGTGGTGTAGTAGAGCTACAACAAAACATCTGGTGCCTACCTGGCTGTGCCGGTTCTCTTTTTGTCGCTGGGCCTCTTGGCTTCGTCTGCAGCTCCACTCCTTGAGCGCCTCCTGGGCCTCCGGCGTCAGGCAGCCTGAGAATGGCTGCTCTCGGTCCAGGCTCTGGATCAGATGCAGGCTGGCATACACACTAGTCAGGTAGTACCCACCTGGAAGAAAAAAAGTTAGAAACTGGACTAAATTGTGCACCACATACACTCCTTTTTTCTCACTCAGTGTTTGTAAGTCTCCTGAGACTCAGAACTAAGAGCTGCTCTCAGTTTTATGGCGGGCTGTTTTGTCATTTACTCTCTAAATGCACTACTCCCTATTTCAAAGCCACATTTACAAAATGCTATTGCTACTACTTCTACTACTAACTAATGAAAAAGATATAGCAAAATCTGATTAGGTATTAGTAATATTTTTAGAGAAAATATTACTAATGTGTAGCTGCACAGTTACACATTAAAACTGACATATTTGACTAGTAAGGATATAAAGTAAAAGAAAACATGAAATGATTCATTGTAGAAAATATAACAAGAAAAATTAGTCAAATAATTGATAAAGTATTATATAAGTGACTAGTAACTGGCATTTAAAGCTGCACTAATCAATAATTCTATATTAGAAAGGGATCAAATGACAATGTGTAATATGAAAGGGGTCGCTTGTAGAGAAAAAACCCACAAAGAATTATCATCTGAAACTGCAGTAATGAGCATTTTAGCGTCTTTCAGCTTATTGTTTAGTTTTTACGGCCCACGACTTTTGGTTCACTCTCACTGCTCTCATCAACCTCATTTTCAGCCGCAGCAGGCAGTGAAAAACCCCTGATAAATGCACTGTACACTACTTGTCCAGCACCAAGCGCAGGCAGACAAAGTTAGAAACTAGCCGGTGAAATTAGTCGAGCATTTAGCAGCTAAAGAGCCAGACATGTCTTTCAGGAGTTGGTGGAGACCAAAAACAGAGATAAAAGAGAGTGAATATTGGAGTTACATCCAACAGGTAACCAGAGACACGACCCCAAATGAATTCTAATGTTGCTCCGTGTCTGATGGATGTGTAAATAGGCAACTATTTGCGAACATGTTACAACTTTATAAGATGATATGTCGTGTGTGTTGTGTGTTGTGAGTGTTGTGTTACCAGCTTTGCCCCCAAGTGGTAAAAAAAATCTATTAATGCAAGTTTAAAGAATTATAATACATTTGACTGAACAGCCTGTCCTAAACTTTGGGTTTGGGGCTCTAAGCAAGTCATAACTCATTTGCTGCTGACTGTAATTTAAAGGCCACTTTAAAATGTAAACACCAACAGAGAAATAGTTAAAAGTACAGTATATAAAGTTTATCTGTTCTCTCTCCGAATATGTTGACGGCACCGCCACTTGGGGGAGGGGTTTCAAGTCTTTCAAGTCATAAAACTTAATTTCAAGTGAAGTCTTGAGTCATTGGAGTTAAACTTATAACGTTAAGAAAAACTTTTCAGATTTTTTTAATGTTGAGTATCAAGTCATCAAACTCATGACTGTGACTCGAGTCTGTAACTGTGCACACAAACTCTGCAATTACCTGCTGGCTTTTGTCATGTGAAAAAACAAAAGAACATTTTCACAGACAGGCAATACAATTTGTGTTTTGGTTGAACAAATTTTAAGGGGTTTGGCCTCAAGTAGACCTAATTAACTCAGACGGTGGACAAAGTAGCTGGTTCATTGCACTTTTTCAGGCTACATGTAGTGTTTAGAGTTTAGGTCATACCCTCTCCTCCGAGCCAGGATGGCTCCAGCAGCTCCATCATGTACTCCACCTCTATCAGGATGTGAGGCCTATTACACTCCACAATCACATATGACAACGATGGCAGGAAGTCCTCCCAGCTCACTTCCTGTCCTGCAAAGTAAATAACAGGAGGGCAGCATAAGAACAGGCTAACATCTTATATTTTTTGACACTGGGTGCTGACAGTTTTGGTCTGAATCTGTGTTCCAATCTGGGTTCAAATTGAAACATGCACTACATCACCAACTGTACTTTCCAGACATATAGTAGCTTATATTTAACCTTTTAGAATTACACTACTATACTTGCCTACCTGACTAGACATTGCAAATGTCAGAATAGTATAAATATGAAATGTTACTGTGCACCAGTGCCAGAATTATACTCAATATACAACTGCACTACATTTCTGCCAGGAGCAACAGCAGGTTGCGATGAAAAGCAGACAGGTCGTGCTGCAGCTCACACAGACACAATATATCTGAAGTGTGGAGCTTTTGAAAGTGACAAGACTTTTGCCTCTACTAAGTCTGTTGACCTTCATTCCTCTTAAAGGACCAGTGTGTAGGATTTAGTGGCATCTAGCAGTGAGGTTGCAGATTGCAACCCACTGAATAGGGTCTGTAACCACAGTAGCAACACAACATATTTCTGACCAGGCAGCATGAAAGAGTCTCACCATGTAAGGACCCCATGGCCTTGTGGACACACTTGCACACTTGCAGCAGAAGGAGCACTTTATCAATAGGCGAGTGCGTCCGCTGCATCAGGATCAGCTTCTTCTTCACTCTCTCCACCTCACGGCTGTCCGGGACGCCCGTTCGCACGCCGAGCTGCTCCATGGCGGCGTCCCCTTTCAGACGCAGCATGTTCTGGGTGAGGCGCTGGCTGGAGCCGTCCTGATTGTGCAACGCCAACAGGGCTTTTTCAAGGTGGGACCTCAGAGGCCTGAGCACACAGGAGAACATGGCCCGCTCCAGCGCCAGGTCTGGGGACAGAAGGAAGAGTTTATTGTTTTGGGGAACTGCTTTTACAGACTGATGCTGAGTAGTATTTTTATACAACTGCAGCTTTTTGAAGAATAAGTTGCGTGTGAGTTTATTTATTTGGTCATTTGCTGGTGTCTACATGTCTAGAGGCACTGGCAAGAGGCCCAGACAAATATGCTGATCATTGCAATGGAGCCATTAGGGCGAAAAAAAAGTGTGTTTTTACAATTTTCAGCTGACATAATAAACATTTACACAGAAAAAAATAATCAACGCTAACATCTTGTGTACATGTGATTTGTTAATTGCATTTTGACTCTTGCAAATGCTTCAGACTTGAGACTGCTTTTTTCTCCCGATGTCCTGTTTTAGATATAGATTCTGTCTTCATTTCTGGAGACAACATTCAAAAAACATTGAATTTGTCAAGTTAAAGAAGCGAGACATTGTCGTGAAGCAGCAAAGTGGAACTTAAATGGCAGTTTGAGCTCATGACACAGGAATAAAAAACACAAACAAAACTCAAACAGCACACTATCTTTAAAAATATGATGTAATCCAGTATCACAGAAACACAAATTAGGGTCTCAAAAAGTTTAATCAAAACCTTTCTGACACAGATTTGACAAAAATTGACTTTCACAATGGTAGAAATGATTGCAGGGCTGTTGTACTGCATTGCATCACATTGAGTTTTTGTTCGTGTTTTGTGTCCACTTGTGTGAAGTGTTTTTAAAATATCACTGAGTATAAAAGACTTTTCATACAGTCACTCTTCACTATAGCGTGCACTACAGAAAGGCCCACTACTTCACACATTTACCTTCATACATGGCATTAACCTGACATGGGGGCTAAAATAAGCTGCCAGACCTCTATTTTCTCCCCTGTTCCTCTGCCTTCCTGTGCAGTGCGGCCTATTTCCACTGCAGGAACTTTTCCAGGGCCCAGGAACCATTTCAGCAACTTAAGAACCTAATCTGCATTTTGACTGAGGGAAACCAGAGATAAAATTCCCTAAATTTTAAAACTGTTATGATGTCAGATGTTTATGTTAAACATGGTAAAAGTTCCCAAACTTAAGGTGAACGTATATATACATATATACCTCTATTTCCTGCTCGTGACGACATCAGATTGTTTGTGCATGCCCACAAACGGCCTTTGTTGCTAAGGTTGTAGCTAAGGTTGTTTTGTGTGGGTTGTTCGTGTTGTCCACTCGCATATTTCGGATCGGATTTTGGCTCAAACATCTACAGATGTATTTGAGAAGTAAAGAATGGGAAAAAGAAGCAAAATCCGACTACTATTGTTTGTTTACGTAGCCTCCGGAAGCCAGTGGAAGTCTGCTGAGTGGCATCTTCTGGAAGCTAACCAATCAGAACAGAGTGGGCTCATCGGGAGGGGGCCCTTAAAGAGACCGGAGCTAAAACGGCCTGTTTCAAACAGAGGCTGAACTGAGGGGCTGCATAAATGGCCAGTGTAAGATAAATAAGGAGTTTTTAAAACTGTAAGTCATGCAAAGATGTTCCAAAATAAAAATATAGACCTGGAAATGTGCCCATACGAAACAAATTAGATATAAGAAGTCAATTAGCAACCTTTAGAGGTGTTGGTAGTCCTATTTCTGAACTTTAGACAGAGCCAGACTAGATGTTTCCCCTCTGCTTTCAGTCTTTTTTTTTTGCTAAGCTAGGCTAACTGCATCCTGCCTCTAGCTCTGTACTCAACACACAGACATGAGAGGGGTATCGATCTCTTCAAGTCATCCCTCTTGGAGAGAAAGCGAAGAAGTGTATTTCCCAAAAGAGTTCCAGCTCTTTTTTGGCTTGACAACAGTGATGTGTGATACGCAAACTCGTGTACGTGTACAGTACACATGCATGCGTGCTCTCACACGTGGAAACACACACACACACGCACACACTCAGTGATTCTCCAGCAGTCAGTGGGCAGTCCTGACTGTGGGTAACGATCCTCCAGTGTACACTGTTTTCCACTCATCATCAATATCCTCCTCTCCCTCCTCTCCATCCTTCATGTTTCCCTGCTGTATAATCCACCACATCTACCTTACTATATCATTCCCCCCTTGCGATTAATCATTCACACCCTCCATCCTCTGCTTCTCTACCTCCCTCTCCTCCCTCTCTGCATCCCTCTCTTTTTTACCAGCTCTGGAGAGTAACAGATTACATGTAATGTGATTACAGCTTTGTTAGTTCCTGTGAAAAAAGCATTTTTTTCCAGCTATTACTCCCAGACCTGTAACTGATTACATTTTCAAAGTAACCTACCTATTTCTATCCCTCCCTCCCACCCTCCCCTGAATCGTGCTGCTCTTCAAGTGAGCGTGGGACTGTGATATCTTTTTATGATAAACGAGGGGGAGAAAAAAAAAATGCAAATGCCTCCCACCGACGCAATGCGAGATAAATCAGAATCAGAGCGCAGGAAGGAAGGGAGGAAGGAAGGCCGAGCGCTCTCCCCTGAAGCCTCTGCACTGCCAGGCAACCATCCATCATCACACATTTACACACACAAACACACCTGCAAACGCTCACCCATGCCACACACAAACAAGTCCGAAAAAGAAACACCTAGGTGCAGGACTGAGTCAAAAGATCTAAGTACAATCCCTCCAAAGTAACACTCTGCAATGTCTTTACAATAATGAGAAGAATCACATTTTGAATGTGATGGATGTGAGTGCGGGCGCGTCGGGCAGGGCTTTCCTAATGCTGTTTTCTAAATAACAGAGACAATATGAGCTCCAGTGAATGAGGCTCTACCCCCCACGCAAACTACTTTGTGTTGACAGTGCCTTTCACTGGAGCCTGGGCAGCCCACCATTTATCAGAAAAAGGCTGTCTGTTTCCATAGACCTGCGTCCTCTGGCGCTGTGCTCTATTGAATCAGTGTTTTCTAATAGTACAGTTTTTTTTTTCCACATCTCTCTCTCTCTCTCTTTCTCTCTCTCTCTCTCCGCTGGTCCCCTGCTGCTCTCACAGTGTCTGTGTTTTGATGTAATAAACTAATCATGCATGCATATGAGAAATTCACATGGTTGAGAAGATTGAGGCTCAAAATGTAATCCAGCACAGTCAGCTAAATTCAATTAAGTCATTCACTCAGTGAGACTAACTTGGGGTTTGTTTTCCACTGAAGTCGAAAGATCTGAGTCTAGTAAAATGACTTTTATGTGCATAGTTCTGGAACTTTCTAATAAAGGCATACTTTATAAGAAATTAATAAGTTGATTGATTAATAAATAAGGCTGCAACATGCCTCTCTGTCTGCTCATTAAAAAAAAAACATGGGTATAATGTTAATTTGTTCAGTTAAGTTCTGTTTCGTTTCAAACCCACCTCCGGACAGGAAGATGGAGTTGGATCAATCGATCAGCTTGTATCAATGCGTTGTTCTGATTTGGGACATATGTACGTCAGCTCCTCTGCAACCCAAGATTACCCATAACTCCCCTCTCTGCGTAGGTCCTGCAGTGATGTTTACACGTATCTTAGCTGAAGTATAATTCTCACATCAAACATCCTAATTAAGCAGGATTAATTATTAATTATAAATGGTTGTGTTGGACATCAGAGGGCACTGTTTTAATGTTTTTACATTGAGGATTTTAACCAAATGAAAATATGCAAGACTGCACTTTATTCTACTACTTTTCCTACTGACATATGTTACCTTGGCACATTCAATTTTCACATTCTTGCACAAATGAAAGCAACTTACTTAATGATTACACGTAAATACATACATACATTTTCTGGCAAGGCAAAAATGTTGGTGATGTACAGATAAACTGTATGTTTAAAGTGACTAATAAGTACTTTATAAGAGGTTTATAAGTTGTAATTGATGTCTTTAATAATAGTTGATCCATTTTTAATGCTTAATAGAGCAGTTAGATCTTATAACAGATCAATTTTAAGCAAGGTGAGTCAAGTTTTTATATTTTTCATTTAGTTGCAAAAGTTTTTACAACTGACAATTTACTTGCCTGAAACAGTCAGTTTAATTGTAGTTGTTGAGATTGTAAAGAACATTTGTTTATTTTTACCACACAGGGTTTAACACTGAGTGATAATTTTGCATTGACACATTTATCAGGTTTCTGTTTGTTTACCTTTCTCGTTCTCTGGCACCAGAGTTTCAATGGGAGGCTCCAGCTCTCCGCTGTCCAGCAGGCAGTACTTAACCTGGGACAGAAAGAGCCGCAGACCCTGCAGGAGCTGCACAGAGGTCACACGTGATGCGGAAGAGGACGCTGATGATGAAGAAGAAGAGGAGGCCAGGGATTTGAGCACCCCTCTCTGCGCCAAGAGGAAGTCCTGAACCATGCCCCCGAAGATGGAGCGTCTATCTCTGGACAGCTCCTCCACCAGTCGCGTCAGCCGCTTGTCCGGGGCAAAGAAACACACAAACGCCTCGCTCATACGGTGCAACCCGCCGCGGCCTCGAGAGCGCACCAGCGGCGGGCGCTGGTAGATGTGCATCTGGGTTTGGGGCATGTTTTCCGGATCTGAATCCGAGTCATTTTCCTCATCCATACTGCTGAAGGAGCTGCTGCTGTCGAGCTCGGCAAGGGACGGAGCCGGGCGACGCTCCAAGGCCAGAACCGCCACCTCGATGCCTGACTCCTCTGCTCGGGCAGACTGCTGGGGCATTGGAGGCTGCTCCACCTTGGCAGACGTCTTGACAATGAGAGAAGTGAACATTTTATAGCACGATAATTGAGCTTTTTTGGTGTGCACAAACAATATTAGTGGATAAATCACAGACTGATACAAGAGAGACAAAGCTTTACCGAAAAACTTGATGACATTGCTTTCTTGTCAATAAAAAAATGAATGAATGAATAAAATTGCCAGCAACTGAGTAAATAACAAAATAATGAGGTCTACTGCAAAACAGTGCAGTAAATAGACCTTGAAACTAATAACAAAAACATTTATTAGCCTGTCACTTTAGGCATGGTCTGATGGACAAATAGAGATGCTAACTGCTATTACTTGTGGCACATAGACAGACATCATGTCCTCTTCCTCTGCAGACCCGGGTGATACAGCAGGGGTTCTCCTCAAGACCCCTGCCCCAGCGTGGACTCTCCTCTGTGAGTTGGTGCCTGACTTCTGAAGCCTCTCCGACCCGCCGGGATGCTCCACTGACGGGGGAGGTGAGTAGGAGCCGAACCCCTCGAGGGACAGATTCATGGAGGACTCGGAGAGACGGAGCCGCATGCTGCGCTTGAAGCGGTGCCGTTTATTGGAGGCACTGTGGTTTGTGAGTTGTGGCTGCTGTGGAAAATAAAAAGAGGATCCAATATTTCACTTAGCAGCCACAGGTCCATGAAGTGTTTATTTTTCAAAGGGAATGAAGGGAGGTGTAAGGTGAACAGTAGTTACATGATGGATGCAACTTAAAACAAGACTAAGAGTCTCCAATCATGCTAGCAGCTCTGTGAGGCTAATGTTTACAATGTTTAACCTCATGGTGGCGCTAGAGGAAGCATCAGAGGATCACCAAAGTCTGAACCAAAGAGATGGACCAACCAACCAACCAGCAGACTATATTTCCAGCCAGTTATTCTGCTAGCATGGCTGTGAAGTTTTGAGGGACTAAACAGAACTTGACTGACTTTTTCACAAATTTTCAAGCGGATTTTATTGATCTTGCTCTATAATCCTTTGGCATCTTAACAATGACCATGTAAACTTTAAATCAAAGTGAAATACATGACAATCGCTAAAAGAAGAGTTACATTGCAGTGACGAGTAGAAGATTGCAAAACCATAGCAGCAAGATGAAGACCACCATCTTCAGAATATGACTTGCTGTCAAAGCTGAAATACTAACCTTGCTAACTTCCAGCTGCAAGAAGAGTGGGTTGATGAAGCAGAGTTTTCCTTGTCTGCCTTGGGTCAGCAGGGTGCACTGGTCTTGGGTCACTGCCGTCTGGCCCGGGCTGCCACTGGTTGATGCAACCGGGTCCAGCGGTCCGTTTTGGATCTCTGAAGCACTCGGCAAGCTCCAGAAGTCTAGAGGCAGACCCACAAAAGAAGAAGATAAGGTAGCTTTTTTGAGTTTAGGATCCAATAATCACAGATATACCAACACGGGAAATCCAAACTTAAAAGTTAAATGTAGTAGACCTGAGGTAGATCCATTTATGTTAAAATGCAGCACATAAAAACCTTGCTTAAGAACCAGTGGAAAACTATTTGTATTTTGCAAAACAAAACCCAAAGAAGCAGTACATTTACTTTAAATTGTAAATGTATCTACTGCGAGATGACTGGAGCAGAACAGATTGTGAGAAAGAGTCTGGACACCTTTGAGCTGCAGTAACACACAGTGACACACACGGTACTGTATCTTACCTGTGTCATTTTTAGCCATCATGAAATCACACCTCGCTCTTTCTTCTCATTGCATCAGTACATGTTACCATGTTAAGATAGATGCAAGCTGGCAGTCACTAATTCATTGAATTATTAGATTACTTTCTCATACTGGCTTACTTTTATCTCTGAACAGTGATCTAGTTACTAGACCTGAAAGATCATTTTACTGAAGAGAAACCATTGGAGAGGAACAAAATGTTGATATTTATACTCTGTTTTCAGTCATTGTTTCATTGGCAGAGTTGGCACAAAAGAGTTGGAAAAGACAATCAATTGACAAAGTGAAGAACCTGATAAGTTTGAAAAGGGTGAGATCTAAAATATGATGACTGTACCTTGTCCCATGTGTGAGATGGCCTCCAGCTGCCTGTGTGTTGTGGCTTTAGCAATGGCGTCTGGTAGCTGAAGAGGGAAAGGCAACACATCCCTGCAGACAAAACAATAAATTAAAAAATCAGCACATGTTCTGAATGGATCTTGGTTTGTGCACAGGGGCATTAACAGGAAAGGGTCTTCCCCAAACTGTTCCCACAGAGCTGAAGCACACAATTGCCTAAAATATTTTATGCTGTAGAATTCAAATATCCCTTAATTGGAAATAAATTATTTAGCCCAAACCCTGAAAAAACAGCCCCAGATTAAAACTACACAAAATTATGTGTAAAGTGGTGTCCACATACTTTTGACCATGTAGTGTATCAGTTAAAACCACAATAATATATCACCTGCTGATACAG
Organism: Scomberomorus guttatus; assembly: GCA_038419695.1. Classification (NCBI taxonomy): domain Eukaryota; kingdom Metazoa; phylum Chordata; class Actinopteri; order Scombriformes; family Scombridae; genus Scomberomorus; species Scomberomorus guttatus. The sequence continues at coordinate 16,716,921 of CM076467.1, forward strand.
TAGAAGGCCACCAGTCGACACAAGTCAGGGAAGCTGAGTGCTGAGCTCTCCAAGGCGAATGCTGGTTATAGAACAGACAGAGTTTGACAGCCGCGGAGGCAGTGGGAGACCTGCTCACATTTATCAGGTAGTATGGCAGCTGCAAATAATTTGGAGGATCCATCCTCTTTGTCCCACATCATTTCACCCAGTAAATGTATGAACTGCACTACACCACAAACTGTGAGCGGAAAAATGTGTGTATTGCTACGACCGCAGGCGGATAATATGTGCTATGCTTGTTTGATACTCACTGGAGTCCTCCTCACAGATGAAGCACTCCTTAACAGAGGAGGCACTTCTGTCAGCTGTTACTCTCAAACACAGCACCTTCCTCTGGCTGGAGCTGCATTTGCGCACCAAAAAGGTCTGTAAGCACCAAGAAGCACCACAGAAACAAGAATAAAATACAAGGATGTTATTGACTTTTTAAAATAAATCTTTTCTTCACAGATTTAAGATAAAATAACAGCTAAATAAAAGTTTCTTTACACTCTAACTCTTCTTCTTAGTCAGTGTGGACTCAAGTGCAGGTGGCTATTAGCAAACTAACACGAAATGGATGATAATTATCTATCACTTAAAGAAATAGTTTAACATTTTGTAAAATATGCATATTTGCTTTCTTTCTGAGAGTTGGATAAAGAAGATTGATATCAGTCTCATGTTTGTACATCAAGTACGGAGCTAGAGCCGGGAAGCAATTAGCTTAGTTTAGCATAAAGACTGGAAATGGGTAAACAGCTAGCCTGGCATGTTACAGCATTCAACTCCCCCTCTGTTTTTTACATTTCTAACATTTTTGTTTGTGAACGGTTTATTGCAACAAGAAACGTGTTAATTTGTGAGCTTTATAGTGTGTTCAGTGTGTTGTGCGACCCTGACTGAACTCTGAACTCCCCTGAAACTCTGCTTCTTTCCATTATTCTCCTCCAGTCTCTCTTCTTTTCTTTTTCTCGTCTCTGTACGTTTATGAAGTATAGATTCATGAAGCGCCGGGATACGCGCAATCTTTTTGGACGTTGAAACTTCAAAAATTTGTGTCCTAAAAAAATTTGTGCAATGAAAAAATGCATTCCTGTATTCTTTTAACTGATTAATATGATTGATTGGTCCTCACCCCAACAGGCTCTCTGAGCAGGATGTAGAGGGCGGAGTCCTGGTTGAGCGTCAGCTGCAGCCACACTGGGTGTGTCAGCAGCAGACGATCCAGGACGCTGAAGGCTCTCAGAGAGCCTCGCTGGGTACTGCTCACCTGCTGCATCTGAAACACAGATGTTATCACACAAAAGACATCAGATGAGTTCTTCCTGTCCTTCAAATACTGTTTTGCTTTGCTTTTAGGCCTCTGACATTATGTTTTTAACGTGGCCGGTTTGTTCCTGCAGAGGTAAACAAGTAAAATAGACGATACTTTGGCTAATATGCAAATAAGGTTTTTGCTTACTATAAAACACACTTCAAATCCAAACTGTCTTTTATCTTACTGAGCTCTTCATCTCAGCTTTCCTCCATCTTATTGGCGGCGCCAACCTCATCTACGCTGAGCCGCCAGCATGAAATCATTATGAATGAATCACGTGGTAGAAACATAAAAGTTCCACAAAATCCAATCAGACTGTGACTGAATTACCACAAGTCAGATTTGTGTCAGATTTGAGATGCCACATAAAAAATGACTAAACGTCATTTTTACAGTTAAAAAAAAATCCTCTGTCTTATATAACAGACTATCTGAACGTGGCTTTAACTACATAATCCTTCACCAGACTTCAGTTCAAATTCCCAGCATTTTAAAGCATCCGTCAAAATGTTGTTGTCTAGTTTAGTTTTTATTTATGGATCCACCAGTGTTGGGTAAGATTCCTTTTAATACTTTTCTTTACAGTTTACTGATTATCATGCAATTGTAATTAGTAACATAGTATGTTGGATTCCAACACAGTAACCTGCTTAGATTTGATTACTTTGGATTACGCGGGTTGATAACTATCATTACGTTTCCGAAAAATTCACATTCTCATGTAGTTAAAACAGCAATCAGCTTGAACTGTATGTTTTTTTTGCTTATTTTTGGCCCTTTAATGTTGCGTTCGATCACAGATTTACTTTCTCTCTCTCTCTCTCTCTCTGTCTCTCAGATTGGCTTGCTGCTGGATGTCACACTGTGTGGGCTGCCGGCGAACGTTTGCGAGCGTAGCAGCAGATGGTTGCCATGGCAACCCGGGCCTACACATCCTACCAGGCATTTCCCACTCAGTGAAACACCCTTTCTCTGACAAGTTGGAGATGCGCGTGCACACACGGACACACGCACACACACACACATTTATACACAAACACAAACATGCACACACACTCTGTTAAAGGGGTGACAGATATTTCCGGTATACAGAGGTGTTTTATTTCTAGGAAGCTTTATTTTTTTTCTGTAAATTTTTTTTAAAATAAAAAAAGGAAAAAAGTGATGCCTTTAATAATCAGTATTTTTTTTAGCCGCTTCCCTCGATGCTTCCTCCCTCACATCAGAGCACCAAAGTTCACTTTCAGCGGTATCAGAGGAAGCATTATGAATATTGTTTTCATTCAATAACACATTGGATTTTTTTTTTACATTTTTTTTTTCCCTCACCTCCTGCCACCTATTACATAACTCTCCCCTCCTCTCGGGGAAACCAGTTATCCACGCACCAATCTGCACTCTGCAGAACCATTAACATGAAACAGTAAATAGCCTTCGAGGGGTTAAGAATCAAGTGCAGGAGATATCAATCAAAGGAAGCCGTCTCTGTTATGTAATAATTGCAGGTTTGCTCTGACAGCTGCAAGACGTTTTTGTTTAAAAATAAGAAAATTTGCAGCAGAATATGGCTGATTTATCTGACAAAGATGCACTTCAGACAGGATTTCACACACTTCTCATGAGCATTACAAGTCAACAGGCATCATCATCTTCATATTAGGAGTCCAATACTTTTTATTTCAAGGTGTGCGCTGAAAAAATAAGCTGCGTGTGTGACTCTGAGTGGGCCCCCATCGTATATCTGGAGCCAACCACCACGCAGATCCACAGTCCGATGACCCAACCGCACACACAAACCACACAAGGCTACAACACCAGCAGAGAGAGAGAGAGAGAGAGAGAAAAACAAAAAAAACAGCAAGACCCAAGTGTTTCGCTAGCCATTTCCAGGTCCGCCTTACATAAAATGCAACGCTGCCCACACACACACAGTAAGACTTATGTAATTCCCTCAGAGAAAGAGACACACACTGAAAGAGGGAGAAACAGAAAAAAGAGAGATAAAAAGATACAATGATGAAAAGAGAAAGAGCCAAGACTGAAAATTAAAGCTGGGTAAGGAAATCACAACTTCAGCGGGCCCGCAGCGCTGCTGTTCAAGCTGGCAGACTGGAAATGTAATAAGCAGGAGACGTAGACTGTATATCTAACAAGGTGTTTTTGCAGCAGCAGCAGCAGCAGCAGCAGCAGCAGCAGCAGCCTGGAGCCCAGCAGGATAGACCAAGAAAGTCTGATGCTGCCGAACACACTGAGCACTTACCAAGAAAAGTAGATGAGGAGATAGTTAGGGCAAGACTTGTCTGAAGGGGGGGAGTCGTAGAGGAAAGTGGAGTTATGGGAAACCCTAAATTACGTTCCCTCTTCAGAGAGACAGGTGCAGTTGATGGGGAATGGACTTGTACAGTTGAAACTGGAGCGCCAAAAAGCAATAGGTTATTAATTGTTTTTTTTTTTGTGCAAATGCTGACTGACTCACAAGAGAAAACCTGACTAGTTTACATATTCTTGCAGAGGAGATGAGAAATTTGGACAGAGAAGCAAAACTGGGCAGAAGGACTGACCGACGAGCTGGCTGAGCGAGTGATGACGGAGTGACAGAGTGACTCAAACACTTACAAAAGACCATGTTTTAGCCGAAAACACAGAAGATGCTACAGGTATCAGTCTTGAGCTCAGCTGTCCTCTTGCCAGTTTTGTTTAGATTTTACAGGCATTGGCACAAAATAAATCATTTGTCCAGTTTAAGAGCCATTAAATGTATGATTTATGCAAATAACATCACCAGCCACCACTCATCTGTTAATCAGATATGTGCACAGTTTTTCACATAACAAGCCCGCGGTAAGATGGGAGCCAAGGCAAAAAAAAATGTCAGGAAGAAGGTATGTCGTCCTAAATGTATCTGAAGAGGAGAATAATAAAGAGTCAGAATTAAAAAATGATCAGGAGAACAGTGTAGGAAGAGAAAGATCACGGACAGTGAGCAGCTGCTCATAGAGAAGCTCAGTCTGATGCAGATGGTCAACATCATGGCGTCCAGATTTGCAGGACGCAGTTAGTCCGCCTGCGGCGCATTGTCCCCTCAGGCTGCAGAGAGGCACGGTGGCGCCCCCAAGGGATCGATGGTTTGTTTGAAGTTTTTTATGCATTTTCTATACATACATATGTTCTACATTTGGTGCCACTTCCATGTGAGTGCAAGGTGAAGCAGCTGGTAGTGGATTTCCAGTGGAAACCAGTTGGAATCAAGTTCATCTTGAGAGCAGGACTTCCTAGTGGTAGTGAACGCACCACCACACATTTGCTGCTGCGTTCCATGGAGGACACATTAACACAGGGGATGTAAGAATATTTAACAGAACCGTACTGATGGTTTTGCAACTTTTAGATGATCATTGCTGCAGCTGTTTTTTCAAAGCATATCATAACTGGTACCCCTAACCCTTCATAAAGAGTTTATAAGCTGTACTGGCTTTATTAAGGGTCAATAAATCATTTAGCTTTATAGATCATTTATGAGCATTAATAAAACAACTTTTAGGTTGCCAGATTGTAAAAAAAAAAAAGGGCTCAAGGATCTGGACCAAAATTCATTTATTTGCAATTTATTAAGCATTATTAATGGATTACCAGCATTTAGAATTATATTATTACCATTATTTCAAGTTAAATGATATAAATGTGCAAATATAAGTGATCCAATGGTGAATTCTTCCTTTAAAAGACCATTTTTAGTCTGTAAAGTTCAACATATTCTTGGAGTTAGGTGTGCTCTTTTGTGCTCTTTCACTGTGTTCACTTCGCGCCAGCCGGCCTCGTCTACTTTGCTTCTACTCCAGTCAGTTATTTCCTACATTTCCCAGAAGCCCCCAGAGAACGCACATGAACTTGTATTCGGCTGAGTTTTATGCGTAGGTAGATAAAACCATAATGATACAGATAGTAAGAGCAAAAGAGCGCAGGTTAATGCCCTGTAGTTGCAGTAGTATCTTGAAGCTACTGTCAGAGAAGAAATTTGTATATTTTTCAATCCTAAAATGATTTCTGATCATTAGTTGAAAAATAATGAAATCAGAAAAAGGCCTTTGCTCTTTTATCCTGAGTTACTGACACCAAAAACCTGACATTTACAGTTGATCTGTTCTCCTTAACTCATAAATTCAATTTGAGCTCCAAATGATGACGATAGGCTTTATGTTTTGCCAGTTATCCGCAGGAAAAAAGAAACACCATAAAACATAAAAAAAATAAGTCCAGAGACAGTTACAGAGACCCTTGAGACAGCAGCAGAGGGAAGAAGAGGAGGAAACTGAATCCTTGACAACATCTCCCACCCCCTCGACGCTGAGCTGAAGCAGCTACAGACCATCTCCAGCCTCTGCCTCCATCATCCACAGTCCAACGCAGAGTCTTCACAGCTCTCCGGATACATTTTCTGCACAAATGTAACCTCCAGCCAGTAAACATGTAATGACAGTGATACAGAAAACAGACAGCGATGTCGTACTCTTTGCCCGTTGTCACGTCTTACATACGGTGTTTCCATCTGGAGATTTTGATAAGCAGGCAACTAGAAAAGCACATCTCCAGTTACTGTAAATTCACACATTTGGGTTTTTTTTAATCTTTTTGTTTATTATGTATATCCTGTGTCAAATGCATTTTGACATTTTCTTACATATTTCCTTGTAGGTTTTAGATTTTTGTTATGTTGTTTATTTTGCAGTTTTGGAACCTTTTTTTTTTCTCTGTAAATTTGGCAGTTTTTGCACATCTTATGAAGCTGTCATTCAAACTTTTCTCTTATTGTACTACTCATTCAAACATAATGTGGTGCAAAACCATAATTTCTATATGTTTACAATAGAGTTTATCTACTTTTGACAAAATAACAATCTCCCTAATTTCCACTACTGGTTAATGCCCAAATGTAACTTTGGACAAAACTTTTATAGATGGTCGTTTTACAAAAATCTAATCTACGATAGAATAACAGGGAGGTATACTCCAGACTTTTCTGCCCATGTCACAAAACAAAGTCTCCACATTTTGGGAAATATGTGTTTTAGGTTTCTTGGCGAGAAGATTGTTATTGTTATGTCTGTAGGTTACCTGTGGAGGAGGAGCCGCACCAAAAGGCTGGAATTAGAGCTGCAACGATTAGTCGATTAATTGATTAGTTGATCAACAAGAAATTAATCAGCTATGAACTATTTTGATGACCGAATAAGGTTTTAAGAAAAAAACGTCCAGATTCTTTGATTCCAGCTGTGTATATGTGTATATTTTCTGGTTTATTTAGCTCTCTATGACAGTAAACTGAATATTTTTGTGTTGTTGTGGACTGTTGGTCGGGACAAAACAAGACATTTGAGGATTTTGTTTGTATTCATCTGCTTAAGGTCAATGTTTTTTCTGTGCTCACCTTAAATTTGCGTTAAAGTTGTGTACCTGTGAGCATGGTTTGTGACATCACAGCTAGTTTGGAGCCAATCGTGGTCCAGTATGCAACTTTAACGAGTTTAATGTGGAAACTTGGAGCCTGAAGTGCACATACACTTCTCAGTGAAGTAGGAGACATCTTGTGCCCAGCAGTGAAACTTTTGAACTGAAAAATATTTGCATATTCATAGAATCTGGATTTTTCAATTAGGGAGAAGGAGGAGATGTTTTTTAACGAGGTAATTGAACTTTTTTTTTGTGGAAAAACCATATCAGGCACAGATTATCATTAAAATCGGAGTATTTTTTTAATGTTTTAAAACATGCCTGGAGGGGATCTTAAACCTTATGAAGTAAAGTTCTCTAACAGACATCAGGGTTGTTCCTGCACAAACTTAACAGTAAACTGACACAAACAACCACTGATTATTCATCTCTATTCATCGTGTTTGACGACAACCGCGAGCATCAGTCTGTAAAATCTCTCTTTTGAACAAGAGTGACCACGGCGGTGTCTAAGTATAGCCAGCAGCCCATCACTGCATGCGTAGGATGACTAATGGAACAACATAATTGCAGTGGGCTATAAGTATCCACGGGGGGCAAGGGTGGGCACGGGGGCCTGCTGACTGCTGACAGGTGTCCGTTTTGATGCCTTCCGCAAAAGCGCCGTAGCGATGGCACTCAGGGGCAGTGACAGGGAAGTGAGGGCTGTGTATGTGTGTGTGTGTGTGTGTGTGTGTGTGTATGTTTGAGTGTGTGACGAAGTTGTACAAAGGCATTAGAATGAGTCAGAAGCAACACTTGGGCTGTAGGAGAGAACAAGGACTGTTAGCATAACTGTGAATATTCATAATTTTAGAAGCATATCGGTTAACTGGTGGCGTGATTCAGAAGGGGCATTATCACAAATAGTTCTGTCAGACCAGTGGTGTGTGTGTGTGTGTGTGTGTGTGAGAGGGAGAGAAGCTATAGATGATCCATCATTATGTCATAAAATCTTTAAACCGTCTCATATTTCTCCATGAATGGTCCTTAATTCTTCTCTGGTGTGACGCTGAGATGAGCTAAACCATCTCTAAAAATACACTTGAGAAAAAAACTTCTTTAACATTTTACATTCTGTACACCTAAAATCATTCACAGAGTATTGCTCTTTTGTTGGGAAAATAATCCATATGATAATTTTAAAAGTGAATGTTTTAATCAGAGGTAAAAATAAGTAAATTAATAAATTATAAGTGTGTAGTTCAAACAAACAGCTGGGCGATGTGGTTGAAATCATATTGATGCATATCACAATATGGCAAATGTATGCAAAATCCCATATAAAATAAACAAAAATATGTTCAAAGTAATTCACTTTACTTGAATTACAAAATATATAAATCAAGAATTATTTATGTATGTCCAAAAAAAATCTGTAATGACTAATATTTGTTTTTGTTTTTAATTACAGCTTCCTCAGGATCCATTTGAATAACAGAACAATAAGATTTCAATCATTTTAAATTATTCTTTAATACACTCACTTTTTGTCATAATTTAAGTATAAATTTAATTCCGTCACAGTAATTGTAATTTTTCCTCTATTTTATCTTTACACCTGACAGAAACTATAAAGAAACAGATATTAAAGCCACTGAAGTTGAATCTAGAAATTTCTGGCTTTGGCACCACCGAGTGGTCATATCAAAAACACACCGACTGTATCAATTTTTACAGGATTGCCTAATTTTGTTTTGTCATCAGAATAATTTGAAAGTTTACATTTAATTTAAATTGAAAAAAAAAAAAAAACTTTAAGTAAAAAAATACACATTGTTGTATTTCAAGTTATATAGCACATTTTGCACAATATCATTGTAAAATAGTTTTAATACTATAAAACTTTGGACAGTTGGTGGAAAGAATGAAAATTACTGAACTTCTTATTGATGACTGGTCAAGACACACAGTTGTTTTTAATTCCTCTGGTTAATTAGTCCTCTGCTCAAGTTAAAGCTGGGTTGAGCTGTGCTGCAAATTATGTGATGTCACTAATCTCTACAAATGAACAACGATACTATAGAGGGAGTGACAGAGCTGTCAATCAAGCACAGTCTGTACACGCCCACAAAGTCTTGAGAAAAGCTCTAATCAGCTCTAATTATTGGCTTTAACTAACAATTTCTTCACGTTTGGATTTGTGATAGATGATTATGTGATGTTTGGTGATTATTATAATCATGTTATTATATATAACATATTTTTCATTGCTTTTTGGTAAAAGCTTGCAATACCAGATGTGTCCATCACATCACAAGTCGGGTTTTTAAGTTCATTTTTTCCTTATAAATCATAATTGGTTAAATAATTCCACTTGCCTCCAATTTAAAGTGAAAACCAACTTTTTCAAAGATGCTGTCACTTCTCAAAACACAAAACAAATGAAATTGTCTCACCATGCTGTCAGATTTTGAGAGCTGAATAATGTCAGCCTCAACTGCTTGGCAACATTCACATGTTTCAGAAAAACAACTTGCATTTTGTGTTTAGACAAAGAAAATATGAATAATTCTCAAGAGTCCAGTTGAAGCTGCATTCTGCAATCCAAAAATCCCAATACCTGTGGGGGAGCATGGGGATTCAAGCACTTAAAAAGGTTTTTGTAACGTCATATATCCTGCCTTTTCTGATCTGTTTCGACCTCTCCGTGACTCTGTGTGATTCACAGTGTGACTAATGATGGATCGGCATGAGGAGCACTTCATACCAAACATTATTTTTGTGAAGGACTGTTAGGTAATGCCAGAGGTTTGTGATAAGTGAGTGTGAATAATACCTCTGAAAAAACAGAGTGCTTTTTGAAGTTTTGTTGGGGAAACCGTGTAGATGTTTGAGTAGATATTTCACAAAGTCAGGGGCAGCACAGGTTACGGAGACTTTGTGCTCATTTTCAGTGCAACAGCCTTTCCAAAGATAGTTAAATAACTTGGGGTGTATTTCTTCTCAGTAAGATCACTTCAGCTCCAACAAACCATGGGAAACCAGGACAATAACATGTGAGATGACAATGCTTTTAAAATGTTTTTTTAATGCAAAAGCTCTTATCACCTATAGTGAAAAAATAATACACTAAAATATACTAAATGTTAGCATGCTACAGCACACTTATGTGTGCTTGCGTCCAGACTATTAAAAAGTGTACTTAAAGTGTGTTAAAATAGAACAACTTTTTTTTACTTATTACACTTAAATAGTATTAAAGTTGTACAAAAGCCCAACTTTAATTGTATTAAGTAGACTTTACTGTGCTGAAATGTACTAATTATTTCGTGTTTGCTCATGCTGTTCGGCTACCTGGGCACTCTGGCTATTACAAATACACTTAAGTAATACTGTTAAAATACAGTTAAAATCATAGACTGTAAAAAATAATGGACGTAGCGACCATGATGTCACCCATTGGTTTGTGGACTCCCGTTTCGAAAGCCTCGAATTTGCAGTTTGACCATCGCCATCTTGCATTTTGGAGCCAGAAGTGCCCATATTTGGATGAGAGGGTGGAGCCAACCCTAACACTAGCTGCTAGCTTGGTTAGCACAGTGCATTTACAGTCTATGGTTAACTGTGATAATGCTAATGCTAATTTTCGCTAGTGAAAAACAAGCTTAAAACCATTAAAACAAAATGTACTTACCAGAAAAAACTGAAGATCTGACTCCTTAGAGGGTCAGCCACGCCCCTTAATTCTGCATAACTTTAAGCCTTAATAAAATTTAAACAGGTAAGTTATATAAAAATTCACCCCCCGTATAGTTGTCATGAACAGGGAAATTAGCTATACCAGGCTGTAAACATGTTCATTTCTGCTGTAAAGTTGGGCATTTTAACCTGGGGGTCTATGGGGACCGACTCACTTTTGGAGCAAGCCTCAAGTGGCCATTCGAGGAACTGCACTTCCATTTTTGGCACTGCTGCGTTGAAATAATAGATTTCAATGAATACTGTGTCATCAGTTCTATTGTGTAAAATGCAAATACAAATAAACATTCAAAGTTTACAACTTTAAGAAGTATTGCTTGACATAGACAAGTATTTTTCCTTTCTTTGAAAATTAGGGTAAATAAAATTAACAATACTCTCACCATCCAAACAGCATCCAACTGCACAGTATTGTCCCACAATGCATTGAAAAAAAGTTTCCTCCGGGGTTACAGTAAAAGGAGAAGTTAATAAAAATGAAAATAGTCATTGCTATGGCGGCTGTTTTTCAAATATAAAGGTGGAAGGTGCCAGAAGACGTCCAGATGTAGGTCACATGATGCAGTTGTCATACTTTTGAGTATTTCGTGATAGCATAAAATTATTTACTTTCAATCTATTCTTTATATAAATGTACTTGAAACATACTTTGCAATATTTCAATGCATTTTAAATACACTTATGTACACTTATGTTTTTTCAGTTGGGTCATCTATAAGAAAAGCCTAACAATAGGACTTTATTTCATTGTCCAGGCCTCTTCAGGCTTTCTACACTCTTGTATGAATCCTCTCAGTGGAGTCCTGACAATGACAATGAGGGATCACTTTCATCCTCCATTTTCAGATTGTGTTAGAGTGACCACAAGAGGACAAAAGCCTGCATTAATACTGTGCTCTCTGAAGCAGCCGAGGGGAGGGAGGATGCCAAGTCAAACCACTTTTTTCTTCAAGTTCTCCTCTATCACCTGATTACTAACATCTAAACCTTTCTAAAAGCTTTTCAAGAAGTGAAAGTCATCTGTCCATTCAGATGTCTGACTCCTATCACAGCCCCAGTTGTAATGAGGCCCAGGTGTGTGTCAGGTGTGGGTTTCTTGACTCAGAGTAAACACCTGATGTTAAAGAACTGAGGCTAAGAATAATAAGACAATAAGCTTTAGAAAAATACCGGCATGAAATTGTTTTTAGGGGGGATTTTGACAACAAAGACACAGTTCCTGATCTTGTTATAGCACCCAACAGTGTTGGTGTTTCAGACCTCAACAGTGAACTGTGTTGAGTTTCAAAACAACAGTGAACCTGTGATGATGTCATCAAGGTGATCTTGGCTTGGGCTTGGAGACTACAAATTTATAGCACAAAGCCTGCTTTACAAACTGGGGCATGATTTTCAAAAGACATATTGTAGGCATTTGCCAGGCAGCAGACATCTAATTAAAGATGCTTTTGAGTTGCATTATGGGAAATGTAGGCTCCAGCACTTTTGGATCTTGATCCTTATTGGCGACAGCTCAGGACATCTTGGCCTTTGCTATACGTTACTCACAAGTTCCCCAAGTTTAAAATGGGTAATGTTTATGTTAAATCTTCTATCTTTGGTCACGTGTGAGTGTTATGATGTGTGCACATGTTTCTTAGGTAATTGTTAAAGTACTAGCAGACCATATAGGCTATTTCTTATTTTGAGAAGATGGCAGGTATTCTAAGACTTTTTCTTCTCCCTGCTCCTTCAATCATGGAACTGTGATTGGAAAGTGATTGTATACTGTATGTTAACAGGGGGGGTATCTGTGGCTGGGATCCAGTTGGATTTTCACTGAGGTGCAGTGGAGCACTCAAGGCAGCAAAGTCTTTACCTTTCAGCCTTAAATGTAATTTGTTGTTAATATTATACATTAACACACTATAAGGTTGGGTGCGGTGTGGAGTGTGATGAAGGTGTTTGGGTGATTCCTGGTACTGTGATACAGCAACCAAACTGGATGAACTTCAATATTGAACTTCAGTGTTCTTCTAATTTGTTATGTGACAACAGTCTGTTGTGGTCTTACTTCCTGTTGTGCAAAGACTTCTTTAACGAGATGTGTTAATGTGTCGGAAATAAAACAATTTTCAGACCCAAAAAGGGGGAGAACACCTTTCAATGCATCATATCAAGACAGAAATCAAAAGTCTGATTGAGGTGTAAGCCTACTGCAAAAACTCTGAAATCCTGTGGACTTTGTGGAGATTTTCAGGAGTAATTTGCAGATATGGTTACGGTTCATTTTTAGGACGTCTTCCAGAAAGGTTACATTAGGTTCTTTTTTAAAAACTCTATAATCAGTAGCCTATCTATCAACAATTTATCCATTTCCCAAATACAACCAAATTACATAACCCTTTCAAAGAAAAGTCATAAGAATTAACAGATGCTTTTGGGAGATTCTTGAGAATTTTTTTGTGGAAATTAGCAGGACAGTAAGGGACCTATGAGATAAAGTGTTTCCCTCATGGTAACAAGAATTTAAATACATTTGAGTGAGGTAAAGTGCTACCGTTTTTGTTAGATGAAGCTTTTTAAAACTTTAACAGTTACCTGTTCAGAACCCAATTATGTTCCAAACACAAAAAAATATTGTATATATATTGAATCTGTAAGCGAGAAAACCACCTAATAGTAAAAATAACAATAAATGGTCTTAAAAGACCTTTTTTCAACAAAAAACATGAGTTAATTTATTTTTCATTAATGGTTAACTCATATCAATGAATAAAGTGATGCTTTAAACCACATTGCATATATATTTTGTATTATTTTAACAAACATTCAAATCACCCAACCTTTCCAATGGACGGATTTTTTGAATGCGTAAAAGCTATAAATCTTTCAGATATTTTGACATGTATAAGTAATGTATAAAAGTAAAAACATCTCATGTTTACTTTAAACACAGTTTAAACACAAATTATGTACTTTAACAATATGATTAATAGATTAAAATGTACCTTATGCTTCCTCCTTGCCTCACGGTCGGCCATGCTTGCTGAAAAAGGGGGCGTGGCTCTACTGCAGTCCACTTTAGATGATGTGGAACACTGTGATTGGCTTATAGACATCCAATCAAATACGTTTGTGCATTTGGGTGGAGTCAGATGACAGTAATCATAGATCTAGACATCCTAGTAAAGTTGTATATATTAAGCTTAGTTATATTATATATACTGGTATGTAACTGGTCAGTGTTAAAAAAGTGACATCATATAACCTAAAAAAATTTAATGAACAATCGTCTTTGGCTGAAAAATAACTGAAACACTTGACAGTAATGTGTTTTTCTCGAATGTCAGCCATCATTTTGTCTGAGTAGCTGCCAGATTTTTCAAAATGGTGGACATTTGCGTTGGGAATGAAACTTTACTTCAGAGCTGGTCTCTGTGCCGTGTTGCACAATGACACAATCCCTGAGCAGTGATGGGGGAAGCCTGCCATATACATGAGTCAGGTTACTGTAACGTGTCTGTCTGTGCACCACTTCCAGCACAGAGGACAGACTGCTCAGCAAAGGACTGAACTCTGTCCAACAGCTCTGAGCGTCATGCTCGGGCACTCTGCGATCGCACTCCTCCTACACAACACAGGACAGACTGCAGGCCCCCCCCTACACACACACACACATATAAATACATGCACACATTTGGTCATGCCACCTTCAAAATTAACATGTCATTCCACACTCAACAATCACAGACTTCATGTAGGTACAAGCTGCATAATCACAGCGAGGGCTTGTAACGCAATCAGCCGTCTGCATCGAAAGAACCTGGAAATCAGCAGTCACGTAAAGTCACAAAACGCCACATATACAGTAATGTGCCTCTCAGAGTTAACGAGCAAAACAACAGCAAGGAAGTGGGAACATCACATCTACTCCTACGCAGGCAGGATGGCACTTCAGTTTTTAAAGTTATGTAACAGCCCAATGGTGTGAGATTACATTCACTTTGCCCTCAGAGGGGAGACAAGAGATCAGGATACTCAGAAAATGAAAGTCTGAGTGGCTAATTGAACACCATTCTGGCTGGTAAAGGTGAAGCTCGGCTAAAACGCAGACGAATAAATGACATCCTCCAAAGCTACAATAAAGCAGATTTCAGTTGTTTAACTTATTTCACAGTGTGCTGCATATGATGGTTGAGCCACCAGATGCAGGGAGACCAAACCGAACTTCTGCTCGTGCGTGCAAAGAATCAAACTTTCATGCTGTTGTTTTTTCCTCCGGATGAAAGGAAAACCTGCAGCAGCGTAACACTCAGATGCTGACAGTTACACCAAAAGTCATGACACTTGATTAAACTTGTAAGAAAGCCAAGCATAAACATATGGCTGCTAGAAACTTAACACCTACACCTTTTTTATCATGAGTGCCAATCTAAACACTTTTCAAATCCCTCATATTTCTATTCTGAAGACTGAAAACTCTGCTCTGGCTTTGGAGAGGCTGCATTGACGCAGACCTACAAATGTCCTGGTCACAAATTGATTAATTGGCAGAGTCTGAATGTCACACACACACATGCATGAATCACCGAGCAGCATTGTTTACCACGACGTCCCCCTGCTGACCGGAAACTACGTTAAACAACAAACGCCAACGCGCTTTGAACTGGAGACCAGAAAGAAACCTTCAAAAGGGAGGAGAAAATATTAATACAGATATTGTAGCCAACAAGCCTGGCTGCGTGTGCCAACTCTCCAGGAACTCCCGCTGCACCTTCACTTTTCATGCATGTCTCCTTTCAAGCGGTGCCAAGCGTGTCTTTGTTCCGCGCGACGCCGGAATAACTTACCTTCTCTGTGAAAAGGTGGGAACAGGTGTTGCGCGGCGCGGGGCGCGTGGTCTGCTGTCTAATAATTAGGCGTCCGGGAGAGTTGGATGGTTGTGTGTGTGAAGACAGTGTTGGAGCCTCTGGGTCCGAGCACCATGCTGTGGGAATACGGGCTCGTCAGGAAAATGCGCGCAACACTGGTGACAAGGCGGAGGAGCGCATTTTTGAATTCTGTCTGAGCGTCTAAAGTGATACACAGTCACAGCAGAGACACTGCAGAGACCCCCTCCGCCCCCCACCTTCCTCCCTCCCTCCCTCCCTCCATGGACTACCGCCTCCCTGACTCTGACACTCACACACACACTCACACCACACCAGACCTTCATCAGTATGCCATGGAAACATCTTAGACCACTTTTTCCAGTTATAAAAACAAAGGAAAGCGGAGTTTTCCCGCAATAATCCTGTAATATTATAGGAGAACAATATATGCAGATGTCTTAAAACTTTAAGCCTTCATATGAATTTTATAGTGATGCCATAAAACATAAAAACTCCATAAAGGACGAGAGAAACTCCACATATACAGAAATTATGATAAGGATGATGATTTTTGACATTATTGAATGGATATTACCATAAAAAACACTATAGGCCACCATAAACTATACACTTTGATAGTAATTCCTATAATAACTTTATATCAGATACCAGACGAGATTCTTAATAACCAATGTTGCCACTAAAACCACCTACTCATAACACTTTTTTTGTCCAAATATCCTCCATTACATGAAATACTTCTACATGCAGCGCGTTTTTCAGATGAGAGAAAACAGATGAGGATCTAGAAATGATTTAAATTACAGTAGCAGTGAGACAATGTACAATATAGACACAATATGAAGAATATACTAGAATACACTATAAATATATTAAAATATAAAGTATAAACAGGATAATATGGGCTACTGTATACGTTAGACAAGTGTGCCAAATTGTTGAAGTTTTAAAAATGCAATGAGGTAGAACAGGAGTATAAAGATGTGCAAATTCACATGAGCAAAGTTACTGAAGGAGCCAAACAGGTCTGGAGTTTGTTGGAGACAAGTTGAGACATTAATCAGAAATATCTCAATCATCTAAAGCTGTTAGACGCGTCACATCGCCGGAACTGGACTTTGACGTATGGTGCGTCTTTCTTTCTTTCTTTCTTTCTTTCTTTCTTTCTTTCTTAGAGCTATTTCTGGACTGCTGCATCAATCATCTTCTTTTTTTTTTTTTTTTTTTTTTTTTTTTACAGGTGAGGGGTTGTGGTTCCCCTGTCTGCTCGCTGGAGGGCGCCACAGGCCGTGTTTAGCTTCGTCTGCATGGACAAAAAGCTCCATGATTTGTTGGAAGAGGGATGGATCAATATGAAGGAAAAAAGGTCTGTAAGAGAAAGTTTAGGAGCTGCTGCTTTTCTGATTCATGACGCTGATGGACCATTGAGGGGTTTGAACAAACTTTATTAGTGTTAAATATCACTGACAGAAATGACACTAAAACTGTGTCAAACAGAAGCAACTTTTTTTGCAAGTAAGCAACTAAGCATGGCATGTACCACAAAATACAACATATAAACATATTTAAACATTAATCACACACAATACATGTATAATAACACCAACCCAGTCTCTTAGAAAATATGCTAATGCTACCATACTACTAATTTCACCACCCAAATTATGTTTTTATCTACAAAAATCTAACATGACT
Organism: Scomberomorus guttatus; assembly: GCA_038419695.1. Taxonomy (NCBI): domain Eukaryota; kingdom Metazoa; phylum Chordata; class Actinopteri; order Scombriformes; family Scombridae; genus Scomberomorus; species Scomberomorus guttatus. Next base: position 16,734,021 of record CM076467.1, read on the forward strand.
TGAAGCACGAGACAGGAAGTCCATCATCCTTCTTCTTAAATCAAATCATAAAATCTTTATACGTCTGTTAAATGCAGAAGAAGATGTTTGCTCCACTGAAGATTCATGTAGTCTTTGAACCAGTTATCCATACGAGCTCGCCGAAACATTTCTGATTGTTCATTTTCTTTAATCTACGTGGTGTTCACATTTCATTACATCAAATCTTAACATTGTTCTAAATGATCGATCACATCCTTTAGGAACTGTGTTAACACTATACAGCCAAAAGCCAGGTCCATAAAACATCACTGGCCTAATTTGTTGCTGCTCGACTTCTCGCTGGCCTCTCTTAATTGGCTTGCAGCGCAGTATGGAAGAGATTTTTTAAGGCACTAAATTGACTGACCCCTTTGTACATCTTAAACCCTTAAAATCTCATCATGGGCTCTCGGGTCACTTGACCTGACCTGCACAGAGCCCTGATCTAAACTCCGTCCAACACCTTTGGGATGAACTGCGATCCAGGTCTTATCACCCAAACATTAGTGCATGACCTCGCTGATGCCCTTGTGGCTGAATGTAAGCAAATCTCTGCAGCCAGAGCCCCAAATCTCCTGGAAAACCTTTCTAGTGGAGTGGAGGCTTTTAGAGCAGCAGATTAATGCCCATAGTTTATGGAATGAGCAGTTCAGCTATCACATATATGTGTGTAATGTTCAGGTGTCCACATACTTTTGGTCATACTGTGAATGAGGAGAAGGTCAGATGTAAACTTCTTGGTGTTCTTTCCTAATCTCATTTCATCCTATTTCTGATAAGATTAAGTTTGAAACAAGATAATGTCCCTTCTCACACATATTCCTCATTATTAGTTTTCCCTAATTACCTGGTGCTCTGCCAGCTCCAGATGTTGTTTGGTGTCTGGCAGCGGATCATTATTCTCTGGGCCTCCGCCATGCATCTTATGGCCACATTCATTCCTCCGCGCACTCTTTAATCTAATTAGGTTTGTTATTTTGTCCCAATAAGACTTCCTTTCTTGTCATTTTCATGCCTCTCTGGGCTCAATCTTCGCAGATGATGAGTGTACTGTAACTGTGAAATCCTGACATTTTGAAAATGAGGACAATGACACTTACGAAACGATGGCTGGCATGAGCGACTGAGTGAGTTTACTTACAGTTGTCAGTTTTTCATCTGTAATTTCAGTAGAGGTGTTGTTCTCCCCTTTTCCCCTGAGCTATATGATGTTTACACTGTATGATATATTCAAATGTAAACTCTGAAAACGCTAGCATGTATTAAGATTATTTTGTCATTTGTAAAGCATTACCATTTTAAGCCCCCCCCAAAAAAAGATTCTGTTGGAGAAATACTGATTTCTTTCTTTCTTTTTTACTTTTTCTAGCCTGAAAGTAGTCAGGAAGTCACTATGCCCGGACAGGAAACAGTCTAACAAGTTTTTTACAGATTAAACAAACAAGATATAACGTGCTAATTAGTGAGCTTTAGAGCTGCAGGTAGGCAGATTTTGTCACCTTTGGGACAGGAGGCAGACTAGCTGTTTCCCCCTTTTTCCAGTCTTTATGCTAAGCTAAGCATCTCCTGGCTCCGGCTCCATATTTACTACTACTACTACTGGATCAGCATAAAAATGTGCATTCTGTCTGTATTTTGGAGCTAAAATACAACATTGCAGGCTCGTAATTGCAGCCCTGTCCGCACTGAGAGAAGGTTTGATATCTCAAACAGTAACGTACTCTAACCATTTCCATTAGTTTTTTTTGTCTCATGCACTTACAGAAACTGCAAAAACTCAAATAGATACAACATTTGGTGCGCCTGCATGCTTCATATGAATAACTCATCTCTGACCAAAATTGCACAAGACTCTGTATTATTCCAAGGTCAGGATGTGTGATGTGTGTTTTTTTTTTTTTTTAACATCCCATTTTCTCAAGCTGCGGTCTGCTGAACGCCTTCAGGGGAGGAAACTGCTTCAGATGCTCTGTGGCTCTCACACAGTGTTTTTTTTTTCATTGCTGGGTGTTTGCCATGTTAGGACAGCTTCCTCTCTGCAGCATCTTTCACATGCCAGATCACTGTGGGCCAGTGCCTCCGTCCACTGAGTGGAAAAACCACTAGTGTGGCAATCTGCAGCCACTCGGAAACCAACAGCGCCAAGCTAATGTTAATTAATTGGGATACACACACATGCAAATGAGTTATCTCTTTCCATTTTGCCCTCTCGCTGTCTCTCTCTCTCTCTCTCTCTCTCTGCACAGACACACTCATGCCGCCCACAGCCCTTCAGAGTGTGAACTAAAATGGAAGTGATGTGTTGTGGTCTCAACGCTGTGCGAAGCATCTCTGACTCACCGAGAGAGAAATGAGCAGGGACACGAACACTGCTCATGTGAGATACTGTCAGTGTGTGTGTGTGTGTGTGTGTGTGTATGTATGTTGGGAGTGTCATCATGTTACACTCATGTCAGATACCGTGTTTGGGCTCGTATCATATGCTGTCGGGCGGTCATGGCAACAGGCGGGTGTGTTGCCGCTCAGACCTCTCCGTGTCAACTGGAGAGCTCTTCAGGGAAGGTAAGATGACGGATGGACGACAGATAGCTGCATAGCAATAAGTGGCAGCATGTAGAGCTCAGAAAAGCTGTGTGTTTTGTGCTTTCTGTCCTCTGGAGATACTGAGTGTGAGTGTGTGCTCATCCATTTTTTAACTTCCACCCCCAATTACAGCAGATGGTGAAGCAGTGGTGGAAAGTAACAAAGTACATTAACTCAAAGTATTTCCCCTATTATGCGACTTTATACTATATATCTAATCCACTGCAGATCAAAGAGAACTATTGTAATTTATTGGACAGCGCAGCTACTTGTTCAGATATTAAATACAAAGCATCAACTAATAACATCTGATGCATTTTTTACACCCCAAATATATAAAGTTATATATAAGTAAAATTTGCTTCATCTCGACCAGCTACGACATTAAAATCCTGCTTACACGTAAATGCATCAATAATAATCCAATAATACTCTGACAGAGTACATTTACCTTTAAAACTTTAAGCGCATTTTGCTTCTGTACTTTTAAAAAATTGATGTGAATGCAGGACCTTTACCTGTAATTATTAAACTGTGGTATCATACTTTTACTTAAATAAAAGATGAGCATACTTCTTACACCACTTGAAGAAGCACTCAAGTATTTTTTTTGTCTCAAATTTCATCATGAGGTCAGATTTTTCTTCTGACTTCTTGTCCACGTTGGCTTAAAAGTTGAGAATAAAAGTACATTTTTGACCTCGGAAACTTGACAGTTCCACAGCAACTTGGCAAACTTCATCTGGTGAGGAAGAGCATGTGATACGATCCAAAAGCTCCAGAACAGCTACCGAAAACTGACCTTGTGGTGAGGTTGTTTTGTCGACTTTCCCCGAGGTCAAGAGTGAACTACAATTAAATAGTTTATTCATTAAAACGTGTGAATTCACGTTTCTAATTGTGTGATTGCATAAAAAACATGGAGTCTTTGGTTTAAATATCAGCTTTAACGAAGAACTGATCCAAGCTGATACAGAATGTATATAATGCTGTCAGACAGTGTGGTTTGAAGGTGATGCTTTTCAACCTGAAAGCTACTTAAGGAAGAATGAAAGAGTAAAACTGGATCTTAAGGAGTTGAATCAACACTCAGCTCCAAAAGAGACGAAGAAAAGAAAAAGAAAATTTGACAAAGGGCCGTCTTTTGACAAGTCTTTGAACAGTTTGAAGTACCCTCAAACGATCAGAAAAAGAAAAAAAAAGACTATGAGACTGTATTCACACAAAGACACGTGTCAAGACTCTCGCATGCACACTTCCCACGATGCTCGGGGGGGCAATAGGCAGAAGAGCTGACTTGGTCGTTCATGTCCCCTGCACTCTGTTTTTTTTTTTTTCTCTGTCTGTCTGTTTGCCTCCCTTCATCAGAGATCAGCCGTCCGCTGCACGGCCCAGTGACGCAGTCGAGTCGACACCTCGTTCACATCCCCTGGACTCGCAAACTGACAGCTGAGTCGCAGAGTCAGGACTCTGCGGCTGCAGAATGACCGCCGAGGCCAACAAAACCCGGACGCTGGAATACATACATTTGATGACACTGATCGGAGGGTCTTTGCCAAGCAGACACAAGATACACAAGAAATGTGATCTGGTTAATTGGACTGTAAAAGAATGTAGAAGTAGGGTGGAAAAGAAAGACCTGGGAAATGCTAGTAAGAGGACCTTGAGTAGGGATTGATTGAAGCATTAGTTTTTAAGGTCAAGAATGAACCTTAATGCTTGGTTTTTAAGCCAACGCGGACAAGAAACGGATGAAATCCTAACAGCTACTGAGCTCGCTTGTCAACAGATCCATCTCCATGACAACTGAGGAAAAAGTCCAACCACCGATGAAGACTATGTGATACAGCTGAAAACTCTGGACTGGTGACAAACTACTATTTCCAAGGTCAATAATGAACATTCATGCTCAAGTGGACTTGTTTGGTTTGGAAATGTTTTATCAAACAGCGTTAAAAACAGCATTAAAAGTCAAAAAGTAAAACAAAATACTGCAGAGCAGGTTGTGCAGCTCTGAATTTAAAATGCTGATAGACATGTTGAAAACATTCATACTCACCAAAGTCACGCTGTGGCGCCTCCTAGAAATCAAAGCCTCAAACTGAGTGTGTAAAGGATGCAAACTGTGAGTCAGGACTGTGAGTCTTCATCTCTTTAGCCGACCATATCCACAGTTCTAACAAGCTTACATCTAAGCCCGATGTTCAAGTGACCAAACATGAGGTCAGATTAAGCATTTGCGCACTATTTCATGTATAGTTATCGCTACAAACTATTTCAAAGCATACCCCGAGTTTTTAGATTGATTACCTTCCTTTCAGGCTGCCTTTGGTTTCAGTTCATGCAGGAGATCAATGAAATGAAAATCAGCTTGCTGAGACATGAAACTTGATATAGGGTCTGTTATGAAATGATCTGAACCCAATGGACAACTGGAAAGACCAAAAACAATCTGAAACTGATGTTGTGCTTAGAAACAAATCAGGAATAAAGGATACATGATTTCTCCTCAGTCCACCGCTAGATAAAGTTGTAAAATCTTATCAATTATCCTCATGACTTCATTCAAATGACTAATTAAAGTCCTAATATATCCCTTAGTGTCACATGCCATTGAGTAGGAGTGTCAATGTGAATTAAAAAGCCACCAAACCAAAAGTAAAGTTATTAATTAATGCTTTTTAGGCCAAAGTTTGACTCTTGCAGATGGTCTAAACGCTGTTCTGGATGCTTTTTGACTGCTTAAATAGCAAAATTGATTGATTGACTATAAATGCTTGTATGTTTTTGGTCAACTGATCAAATTTAATGTCACTCAGTAAATGTTTAGTGTAATTTAAGTGCCAATAAGTGGCCACATGCTGAAGAAATGAACAGCAGGATATGACCAACCTGACTGACAAACGGGAGCGTTTATTCTGTGTGTGTGTGTTTGTTAAAGAGATACAGAAGGAGAACGAGTATAAAGGGACACAGAGAACTCTCAGGTCAGAGCCCATCCACCGGAACAGACACTTCATAAAAATGTTTTGACACCAACATCTGTTCGAGACGCCGGCACGTCAGCTGACGTCTCCTGATCTCCCGCAGCTGTCGTCTCGCTCGCTGCACCATCATCACAGAGTTTCACTGCGTCTGAAACACTGAAGATGAGGTGAAATCACACAACTTTCTGTACCAGAAGATCTGTGAAGGTGTCAGAGCTCCTGTTCATCACCCTGCAGATGAGTCTAGCAGGACTGTGCATGTATATGTATATACACAAGCAAATAAAACTCAGTTTACTTAGCTTAATAACCGGGCCAAAGACCCTTTTGAGACCCTCTGTTCTTTATTTCATGCATTAATTCTGGTGTTGATGAGGATTTTCAATGTGAAATGTGGCTTCACTTGTGTATAATTTGAGAATAAAAAAAACAAAATTGTACAGAAAGGAACAAATCAGTAACACAAAAAAGACCAAACTACTAAATGTATCATTAGTTTATTGGATGGAAGTGTTGGATGTCTCATATAAAGAAGGAAACAAAAGGGATTTGGGTGAAATGAGAGAGTTGAGACAAGCAGACAGACTTTTTATATGTTTTTTCTATTTTGCACATAATACATGTATACATCAATGCACATGTATGTACACTGGGCAAAGGGCATTTATAGTTTTTTCTCTGTACAATTTTGGAAGCCAAAAGTATATCAGAAACGAGTCTCCTATACAAAACTAGTCGAAAGCTCCAGAGCAGCTATTAAATGGACCTTGAGATAAGACGGTTTTGTCAACTACTGTTTCCAACGTTGAGAATTAACTTCTAGCTCGACATGAACAAGAGATCCTTAAAATGCTGAAAAACATTTGCATGATAACTGGAAAACGCTTATCTGCTAATGAAGATCTTGTGATATGATCAAAAGCTCCAGAGCAGCTATTAAATGGACCTTGAGGTGGGATTGTATTGTCAAATACGTTTGTCATTCTGGGTATGAGGCGTGGTGAAGGAAAAAGATGATGACATAATCACATAGTAATCATGTGATGATCCACCGCCTCCTAAAAACTCTGTAAATATTTAACAGTCGTGTTAAATGTGTTTACGTACATATGAAATCATGTCATCTTCTTTTAATACCACTTAGTTTCACTTTAAATGCCCAAAGTGAATCAGATTTATGTTGTCGTGTCATTATATAACCAATATTATTCATTATAAAATCTAATGTATGCTTATAAGTCACAAAATATATGTCAATTGTTGTCAGTAGGTTACATTTCAATCATCAACACAGACAGAAAAAACATGCACTGATATGAAAGCTGTCCTGTCGCACACTAACACCCCACACACAGTGAAAAAAGCCTTTGTTTTGTACATATAGGCACATAAACACACACACACACACACACTCCACCTCCAGTCCTCTTCCTCTTTGTCTGTGTGTCACCACAATCTCTTACAGATATTGCATAAGCATGTTCCTGCCAACACCATCAGGTCATCTTAAAGAAAACCCTCCAGACAGAGGGACAAATAGAGAAAATGAACGAGAGTGTGAAAGTGTTGTGGGGGGGGGGGGGGGGGGGTGATGGAGAGATGGATATGTGTGTGTGTGTGTGTGTGTGGAGGCGAGAGAATATAGTTAAGTATCTCCTTCACAGAGGAGACGGTGAAGCGAGGGATGTGCAAAGTGAGGGATGACAAGCGTGACGATCACACCTCTGGCTGACTAACGTCTCCTCCGCCCTCAGCAAATCAATCTGTTAAACGATGAGAGGCTTGAGTTAGTTCAGTTCGTTTTATTATCCTTTCGGAAATTCTCTTTGTGTCTGTGGCGACTGTCAGACAAATACAGCCACGACAGAAAACACATTACAAGTGAGGACAAGCATTTTTCCTCTTACCTGTAGTGTTATTTATCCATCCAGATACATTTGAAAAACCAACAGCAATGTCTTTTTCCAGAAATCATGAACCGGGTAACTCAAGATAATCCACACACCTTGTTGTGAGCAGTTTCATGTAGGTTGAGAGAAGGCAGACATCTCTTCGGCTGATACTTCCAAAACTCGGCAACTCACACGAAATGATCTAGATGGATAAATAGCACTACAGGTAAGAGGAAAAATATGTAATTTTGATTTTGGGGTCCCTTTAATACAAAGTGCTCCACAACAACATCACCAACAATCAAGAATTAAGTACAAAAAAATGCATAAAGGTGGTGTAAATGACACCTGTGTTTAGATCCTATGACAGTTTTTCATCAGTTACTGTCTCTAGACATTTATATTCATTTACAACTTCAATACAGTCACCATTAATACACTCGCTCTGAAATGAAAGATCATTTCCTTTGTTTTCTCTGTATTTAACTGAAGGAAACAAGCGTGACACCAATTAACAAACTCATCCACACACCCATGATACGATGTGAGTGATTGACAGGAGTGATTGACAGGTGGATGGATGCATACAGGAAAAAGGACAAACAAATGTGACATGCATAAAAAGATGTTGGTTTGCACGGAAAAATATCTGTCTTCCAGGCTTATTGAGTTATTATTTTGTCATTTTTTTAATTCTTTAAAACTACTGGAACTAATTTCTGATAAAAAAAGCAAAATGAGTGAAATGAAAAACATGTTCTTCCCCCTAAAATAAGTTTCTATGCACAATAGCTCTTAAAAAAACTTGCTCAAACCTGCATTAATAGATTTTTGGCCACTTGGAGGCAACAAGCTATAACCACAATGTTGACATATAATAATTTTTTAAGTTGCAAACAGTTGCATCTATCACGGCTTGAGCTTGAAGAAAATACAGAAGTTCTCCAATTGACTCCCATTCAAAAAGTGTCAATTTCTCTCTAAAAAATACTATGTTTTGTTCAACGAGTCATTATGGTTTCGACGCTAAATTCAGACCCTCTAATAAGTGTGCTGGTGGGCATTTTGGAAATGATTTCTCCGTTAGCAAAATTTGAAGACTTAATTAATTTGGAGTTGTTTGCAGCCACCTGGTGAATGTAAGTCCAATAATCACTCTCCTTTTAGCTAAATCCTGAGATAAATATCAGGCTCTTTAGCTGCAAAATGCTCCACTATGTTCACCAGCTGGTCGCTTGTTTTGTCTGCTTGTATTTTGGTGCTAGGCAGGTAGTGTAGACAAACAGCTGCCTGTTGAAAATGAATCTGAGGAGTGGTGAGAGTGAACCAAAACAGTAAAGACGTGACTGTAAAACCAAAACAATTAGCTGAAAGACGCTAAAAACTCCTTAGACGTGACGGAAAACTGCACAGTTGGATGATAAAACTCTTTGACATTAGTCCATGTCAAAATATTTATTAGAGCAGCTTTAATATACACAGGACTTTGGTATCTCTTCCCCATAATTCAAGCACAAATTGGAGAGATCAAGAACTTCATTTCCCATCATACTGTTTTACACCTCCACTTCTTGATAATCAGTGGGAATAAAACCAGCATTGTGATAGATGCAGAGGCAGATAAAGCAGGAAAGAAAGTGGACAAAATGGTTTCTTTATCTGCAGTATGGTGCTGAGGAAATGTAACTTTATACCTGTTAGCATTGCAGATTGAACGCCTGCCAACACAAGAGAAAGGCAAATACATAAAAGCAGGCTTAAATAGCTGTAGAGTCCTATGTGGAGGTATTTTTTCACAAGTGTTTCTCCAGGAAACAGCTGGTCAGGATTTTTGGGTGATCAAAAATTTGCTCAGGTAGTGTTCAGATTCATGTACTGCCAAAATGTATACTTTGGTTTGGAGATAATTGTAGTCTTTGCTAAAGAGATTCTCCCTTTTCACTCACTTCTGCTGGAATATTTTATGGTAATTATTCTGAGGTATTTATCAGTGAGAAGCAGAGAGAGCAACAGCCTGCAGCAGATAACAAGACACCAGATCTCGTTGTCTGAGCTCCCACTGAGCTCACCTGCATGTATGTGTGTGTGCGTGTGTGTGTGTGTGTGTGCGTGTGTGTAGGTCGGTGTGTGAAAGAGTGCTCTGGTTGTCCCCGTACACAGTATGAAGCTTTGTCTCCGCGCCCCCCCAGAGAAGAATAGGGTCAGATTGAGATTCAAGTTCACCGCCATCAAGGACACATCCGCATCTGTGATCACCACACACACACACTCACACACACACACACGCACTCACACACACACACACACACACACACGTATCCACACACATTCAATCTGCATTCAAAGAGGGAGTCTTTGGGGAGAGACAATAGCAGCACATGCATATATTTGGACTTGTAATGAGGGCACAGCCCACCAATTAAGGAGGACTAGTGTGTGTGTGTGTGTGCGTGCATGCGTGTGTGTGTGTGTGTGTGTGTGCGTGGACCACTAGTCCCGGCAGGGGACGGAGACGGAACCCAGCGGAGGGGAACCGACCCCATTCAGAGCTGGTAATCCAATTCTGAAAGCTGTCTTTCAGAGGAGAAGGAGGGTGTGTGTTTTTCTGTGTGTGTGTGTTCAAACCAGACTGGGGGTGGGTGGGATGGGATGGTGGTGGTGGTGGTGGTGGGGGGGTTTAAGTAGCAAATAGTTCCTTAATGTGAATGCAAAGCAGGGGAGGGGTCAGATTACTCCCCTTGTAACCGTTCATTTGTTTTTTTAAAATCCGTGACTCCCGCTCTCGGGGGGCCACGGTGGACAGTTAAGACCGCTGCTTCAAACCCCCCTCCCCAACCCCCCACCACCACCACCTTCTCCTCCTCCTCCTCCACCACCAGCTCTCTGTCCTTCTGTTCGATAACCCAATAAATGAGCGCTTTTATCTGAGGCTCAAGTTTCACGCTTTCGCTCTTTGGGATCCTGAAAAAAGAGGGAGACAAACTGCAAGTATATCTGCAGTCACAGAGTTCAAAAACACTTAAACATGAGAAAACAGAGAGCTTGTTTAATTCAAACACATTAAATGTGCGACATTGTCTTTTTTTGGTGTCCATCATACTTTGTCATCATACTTTATGGAAAGGATTTATTATGTTTGGTGTTAATTTGTGTTTAATATAAAAAGATCAATAAAGGCTTGTTGGATGACACAGCACACTGTAGAATGATCCAGTCTGTGCAATATTCAGTCACTGAGGCAAACTTTCAATCAATCTTTTGATCTTTAGGAATCGACCAGTGACTCTGTTAATGCTTCATAGATCAGTTATATGTAATTAATTAGAGCAGCATCTGTGTTGGCAGGTTGTGAAACATTTCTCTCGTCGGTAAGTCAAATAATCATTAATAAATGATCGTGTGTTTCGCACTTTCTAATAATCCATCAAGTCTGCAGATATAAATGTTAATAAGTCATTAATAAAGGGTTATTAAAGGTTATTATTAATCAACTCCGCAGTTTTACATGTCAATAAAGGCTCATGAGTTTCTCATTTTCTAACAGGCTCAAAAGTCGTCTGCATGAGTTTATAAATTCTAATAAATAACTGTTGATGGTTGTTTCCAATAATCCATCAGTAGAATTGTAAATGTTAATAAATAGTAAATAAAAGAGTTAATATCCTGATGCCCGGCAAGTCTGTTTTTACAGGAGGTCAAAGGTCAAAAGGACGATTGGCAGGTCTACAGGCTGGCAGCTCAAAAGTTGCTGTTCAATAAAAACTTATAACCGATCTATAAATCATCAGGAAATGATTTATTAACCATTGATGAAGTCTGTGCTGGAACGTGTTGCTGACAACACAATTTTCCGGCTTTACAAAGGGGCTCGTAATCAGAAGCTAATTTGCATTTTCTTTTTGGCCACTCGGGGCAGCGAAAACAAGCATTGATATTTTATCACTTTTGTCGATGCGGCGAAAAACTTGTTAGCAAACAGTTTCCCACCTAAACATCCAGCAGACATAAAGCGACATTATCATTCATTTGGAGTCGTGTTTCTGGCAACCTGATGAATGTAAATTCACTACTCTCCCCCTGAGGCTAATGTGTGATTTGTGATATTGGGCTATATAAATAAAATTGACTTGACTATTCACTCGTCTTTTAGCTGTTTCCATCTCCGCTAACTCCCAAGGGAAATATCTGGCTCTTTAGCAGCTAAATGCTCCACCAGCTAGTCGCTAACCGTGTCTGTCTGCTGTTTGGTGCTCGGCAGGTCGTGTGCAGTGTTTTTTTAATATCAGAGCTTCTACACTGACAATTGCTGCCGATGGAAAACCGCAAGATTGAGCTAAAAGACAATATAATGGTCTGTAGAGCTTTTGTTAATATAAAAATCTTTATTACAGCTACTTTTCTGAGTTGTGTTGTCACAAGAAGACCTTTTGACCTTACAGGGATGGATTATGAAACGGTGGGCCCCCTTGCACAGATGCCCAAATGGCCCCTCATTCTACCGAGCACGGCCCAAACAGACACATCACGCTGGCTTCTTTGCTATATGACATCTAAAAGTTAAGTAAAGATGCTTTTCAGACAAAGTTTTGACTGAGCCCTTCGATTCCTCTCACTGTAATCCATCAATGCTCGCTTACACCAGATAAACAACATCATGCAACAAGAAATTGAGCAAGTTTTGGGTGCTCAGGGGCACAAAATCGAGGTGTTTTAAATCAATCTGCTTGTCTTTAAAAAATCTGTGTATTCTTTAGTGAAAATCAGTAACAATCCAAAAATGATGAGCTTTATTTACACAGTTTGTTGAGGTGGATTAAGTTTCGGAAGCAGGCGAGAGGAAAGTGGATCTGAATCATGTATGGACGTATGCTTTGGACTGCTGCATTATTGAAACAAGGCAGCAGAAAAGCATGCCCCCTCCTCGATGAAAGCTGCAGCCCCTATCACATTCAGTCAGCAACACACCTCCTGGTTTTGAACAACACCTCCGGGTTGAATCATAATTCTTAAGAATGCTGAAACACTGAGGCGCGATGCATAATTCACCTGGGTTTTTGTCAAAGGTGTCAGAAAAAATCCTCGCAAAGAAGACGGAGAGACGGCGTGAGGAGACAAGGTGATGCATTCACACTTTGATCTTTACTGCTGTCGTCCTTTGAGGGTTTTCTTTTGCCAACGTTATGTTTTTATTAAATAGTTTTTTAAGCTTCTTTGGCCAACAGAGGTGAACTTCTGCCAGTGAAGGCCGGAGGATTGAAGAGAGACTGGGAATACAGTCAGCGTGGGTGTGAGAAACCAAGCGGGATGGAGAAGAGGAACGAGACAGGCCAGAGAAAGCAAAATTGTGTGTGTGTGTGTGTGTGAGAGAGATATTAAAGAGAGAAAAAAAAGGAGGGCTGACAATGAGCGGGGTGAGGGATCCCCTGTATAGCTCACCAGGTCTCCGCAGGCTGCTGGAAGAATGGAGCGCCGCAACAGAGCGACCGTTATTTTCTTTGTGAGCCTGGGAAACCGGAGACGCTCCTCCGCTCGGCTACTGAGTGACATCAGCCGCTTGGGGAGAAGACACACACACACACACACACACAATCAGACAAAAAAGACTTTAAAACACACTCTAGGAAACCCACACACAAGCCTAACTACTCACCACGTACACACACATACACACTGAGACATCCCCAAAATGCTCCAAATGGCTGAATATTTGCATATACTGCTGTTCCAATTATCCTCCTCTCTTCCTCTTCTGCTCTTTAATCTGCGGGTGAAGACAGGTCTGTGTGAGGTTTAATGAAAGTGAGACAGGCCCTGTCATCTCTCTCACGCTGTCTCTTTCTCATTACACTATTATACCAAAAGAGGAACAAAAACAAAAGTCTCCTATGAAGCCGTGGGCGTAATAAGAATGTGCGGAATCGTATCAAAGCACGACATAGACTGTACATAACACATAACATATAAATATGTTGCATTCAATGTTCAGGCATCATGCACTTGTGGGGAAATTTGGTGAAATGAGTGTGATGCAACTGCATGCTTCTGTGCATGAAAAATGCTTACATTTTCCAACTGTAAAGAATTTGTGAAGGCAGAATGACTGAGGACAGCCCGGCTTTGAAATAAAGTGAAGATGAAAGGTGAAGCTGAGTTCAGTTGAGTTATTTTAGCTTCTGTTTTCACCCAAAGTTATTTTGCCATAATCTTAAACTGAGTCCTAAACAGAATCATGTGACAACAGTGTGTAAATGGAAACGTCAGTAATCGTATTTGTGTTAAAGGAAGGTAATGTTGACTTTGTTTGTTACCTGTCTAATGCGATTTTTATGAAACGAGTGTGTGCTAATGCAACAAACATTTAATGAAAATTAGGCAAAGCAAATTTCACAAGATATGTCTCACTCTTGCTCTTAGTCTAATGACAGTTGCACAGAAATAAACACTGACTCATTTTAAAGGCCCTGCAGACCTGCACAGATGTTTTCATTTATCCTGGCTGATTAGACCTCTACTCAGGTTAAAGTCAAACTGAAACTAGGCTATAACTATTTTTTTGTGGTTTGTGGACTTTGGCCCCCATCACTTACATTGTAAGTGCATTATGAAGGGATCTTCTAATGGTCAGTATGAACAGGAGGGATGATTATGGCGAGAAAAAACATGTTTCAATGTTCATTTGGGCTCCTGACTGTTGTTTTAAGACAGACTTGGAAAATTGTGAACCTGTCTTTTAAAGTTTGGGCAGATATGCTAATTATGAACGATGAATGCATTTGTCTCGCACCTAACTGGTGTGTGGTGAAGAAGTGTGTTCACAGGTTAAAGAGATTAAAAAGTTTAACCCCCTCCTTAAAGTTTTCACAACAATTAATGTCACCTGCTGACAACTGACATAACTAAAAAAAAAAAAAAAAACAGGCTTGTTTGTGGTTTGTTGCTAATATTGTTGAGCAAGTCAGTTGTTGAGAAAGAAAAGTTTTTAGACGCAGCAGGAATCCTTTGGAAATATGTATTTTTTGCTTATGTTGCCTGACTCATTACTGAGTTTCACAGCTGAAAAGCAGAGAGCAGAACAGCTTGATTCTGCAGCTCAGCTGACCATGTTTTTCTTTAGTCGGAAAAGGGTGTTAATTAACCGAGAATACATTGAAAATCCCCCCGATTTAAATAAAGAACTGGGCAACTTTGTGCAACAAAGTTAGACATCTATCTTAAATATTTTAAATATCTAAGTCACAGCTCACGTCCATCTTTTTGAAACTAGGCCCAGACGTATGTTTGCTGTCAGGAGAAGAAGTGGCAAAAACAGGAATATCTTTGCTATTTATGACTAAATTCAGTGGGGTTTTAAATGGAGTTTCATCAGCCCAGAGCAGGCAACATTTACATTTAACATAGTTTTCACAATATGGTAAATACTTATACACGCCACATATCCCTATACATTTTGTACATTTAAGACTTTGGCATTACGTCATCCCTCTGCTGGGCTTTAGATGATTGAAACTGTAAAGCAGAGAAAATCAAAGAAAAACTTGTCTTCCCAACTTCAGTCTGTGGCATTTCTTATGCTCTTTGTAGCTCTGCACACCTCCACACTCGGTTTGCAGCCGTGGTCTTGCTTTCTCGCTTGATGTTGGGAGCTAATGAATGTTTATGGAGGTATTGCCACAAACAGGCAATAATAAAGGCAGGATCTTGACAACTCGCCAAACAACACATACGCATGCGTCCATAAAGACACCAAATTAATCTCAGTGCTCGCAGCACTCACATGCACACACACACACACACGTTTGTCCATCTTGTCTCCACTTGGAGAAAAGCAGCACACATTCCCCTGTGAGGTTTTTCCACTCTTTTCACCCTCTGTCCCTCCAATATCGAGCGTGCTTCTCTGCACAAAGTGTTTGTTTTATTTTAGATCACAGCATCTGTGTGGGCACGGGGGTCAGAGAGTGGTGCACTGCGGAGGGAAGCATGAAGAGCGCTTTGAACTGCGAGCATGGGAGTCTTAGTAAACTACAGGGCCATAGGTGGCGGCTACAGTCGATTCAGCCGCTGGAGCCGCTGCGGGATGATGACGACGAGGGTTGTGTATGTGTTTTTATGTGCATTTTTAACTGTGTGCGCCAGTGAATCTGGCATGCATGTGAATGTCGGGTATGCAACGGCTGTGTGAGACTGTGTGGATACCTTCATCTATACGGTTTAGAAAGATCCTGCATTCATTTAGGTGGAAAAATGTTAATGTGCTTCCTCTCCAATTTGAACTCTTCCTTGCAACTCATCATCACCAAAAGTTTCTATAAACCTTTGACCTGTAAAGCTTTGGTTGCTAGCTTGTTCTTTACATTTTTGTTGCATTTTACAAACTAGTACGAGATGGTCGAGTGGCATCCAGTTTGTTGAGCCACTATGGTTTTCTGTCGTTTGCTTTGTTGCATGTGTTTTGCTTGATACTGGTTCAGTTTCTTTATTCTTTATCAACCTTAACTCTTTTGCTGCGTGATGTAAACGCAGAGATCATTTATCCAACATGCACTTTCCAGTGTTTGTTAAAAAATAGTCATCTTTTACAGGTACAAGAGGATACAAGCAAGTGAAATTAGTTTGCAGGGCGTCTGGGTCCGATCTTAGAAAAGTAAGAGAACTGTTTCCTCCTTCCGATCAGGATGTCTCACTGTGGAATTATCCTATATACGTACAACTTGATGGAGACTCTGCGAGGAGACCCAGAACACCCTGGAGGGATTTTATAGCCCATTTGGCCTTGGAGCACCTGCGCTACTTTGCTGACTGTGCCGTAGATGGATGGATGTGCTACTAAAATGGTGGTTATTGCAGCCCTAATCCCTTGGAATTACGTATGTTTAAGGCTAGTGCATTTATGTAGGGAAGCAGAAAGCAGACCTGTTCACCTTTTCCTTTCTGTAACCACAGTCTTTCCCTAACCTTAACAACACCAGCGTTGCCATGCAAAGATATTGTAGAGAGCGAAAATTTTAAAAATGTTGTCACTAAATGTAATCCAGGGTTTTGCAGAATTGTCCAATATCTCCATTCTTGTCTGGCATTGTTATTGTTTTGTGACACATTTGCTTAACCATGATTAATACCTGCCTGCAAGTACCTGGAAGCTGCATTCAGCAGGGTCAATTTTTAGTTCCAGTCGCTTCTTCCCAAAGCTTGTGAGGAACAATGGAAATAAAGCTGTGACCAAAGCTATGTTCCTGTAGAAAAGAGCCCCGCTCCCCTCCTCCACGCTCTGCCCTCAGCCCGTCTTCCCGCTGCCTCCCTCTAGGCTTCCTCTGTATCGTTTCCAGCCTTTTTCTCACTGCTGTCCTTTCTATTTGCATACACAGACAGCTTTGAAGGTAGCCACCCCCCACAGAGCCCCCTGTGATGTCGTTTAATTAAGGCATTTGTGAATCTGCATGTCTGTGCGTGTCACTTTGTGAGTCGAGGCACGCCTAGAAGCTGCGTTTGCCTGCGATGCTTTTGTGAGTGTCTGCTTGTGCTGAAGTATTTGTTTATTTCATGTTTATGCAGAGCCAATTTAGCTCCTCTCTTTCTCCCTCAGGCGTGCCTCCACATCCCCAACCTCACACACGAAAGAGGAAAGGATGGGGACTAATTAAGGCGGTCGCAGAAATGAGACCTAACTTCCTTCCCTTCACTGGCTCTCATGTAAACACAAACAACAACAACAAATAACACGGGCGTCCGTCCCTCCAGCTAAAACTTGATCACAGCCCCGGCCGACTGCTGCGGGTGATCCGAGCTGACAGACCTACGCTCAACATGGAAAATCAACCTCATCCCAGATCCTCTCATCACTTCATTCCTTCATCTGTCCACCCCCTCTTCGCTCTGTGTGAAAGGCTACATCCAGAGAGAGACAGAGGGTGGGATACTGAAATGATGATGGTGTGAAAAAAAATGAGAAAACTACATGATCAATGACAAAAAGAAGCCAGATTGAAGTTTTAGTCCTGCAAACATGTCTCTAAGCTGGGGGCAGGTTTGGAGACCAAAATAATCCAGCACGGACTCATAAAGCGTCGTGATACGAGGATAAAGTGTCCCCATTGCTATGTAAAAAATGAAGCCAACTGTTATTTTTAGACAAAGTATCAACGGGTATCAAAGTAAGGCTTTCATAGCGGCAACTAAAGGGGTCAGTATGATTCAAATGAAGCGCTGGTCTGCTCTTATAACAGCGTTTGAAACCCCCCCCTCACTCCAGAACCTTTCCAGTGTTGGAAATGGTGGGTCTGCATCTGACAATTTTTGTGACTTTTACAGCCACTTCCTGGAGTGACTGGCCAGGTGTGGCGTGGTGAAAAAAATATGCATGATTGCAACTTCTTCCTCACGCTTTCTGGTTTTATTCTTCATACTTTACTACACTTTTAGCGTGATTAAGCAACACTATGAATGCCTTCACAAGAGACTGACCAAAAGGGTGCAACCTTATCCCCATTTGAACAATTATTTCATCTCGACCCTCTCTGTGACGGCCAGCTTTTTACCCTGCATTTGAGTTGATCTAACACATTCTCCTTTAGACATGGTCAGAAGACACATTGTACAAACTAGTTTGTTTCAAGCATATGTTGGCCTTATTTCATCATCTTTTTGGCTCTGTTGCCAGTCAGCCAGTCACTGTTCTCTCCGGTCATTTCTGAGTCTTCAGCAGCCGCCCTCAGTGCGTTCCAGCCTTTCGCCATCACCTCATCGCCACACCCCGCTCCCAATTCCCTCGTCAGCTCTCGTCAGCATACAAAAATGCTCTTCAGTCACTCTTTGCCTGATGCGTCTGTTGTCTAATGTTTTAGCCTTCTCGTGCTGCTGCCTTTTGGAATTGCCTTGATTTGGAGGCTGACCTCTGCCTGTTTTTTTTTTTGACCATGTTTTGCTTTTATCTTAGCTATTCTGCCTGTGAGTCGTGCATTTGAGTCCATATCTTAGATTTTAGCAGGTGTAACTTTGGTTGAGTAATTCAAGACAATTTAAGTGTTTTTAGGGTTCTTGTTTTGTTGAGAAAACAGTAGAAATTGATTCCTCGCAGAGAAGAAAATGTTCATAATGACCACAGTTCACCTTTCATGCACTATTTCACCAAAACAGCAGTTTCCTCATACATGTTTTTTTCTTTTATCTGTCCTTTCATACTTGGAGCACATGTTTGTTTTTAGTTTAAAAAATTAGGTGCAATAATATAAATTGTGGATAAAATAAGAAGAAAAAATGTTCATTCATGACCAACATTCAGCTGCTACAAACTAGTTTAGCTAGGTTAAACTAGCTAACCTAAACAATTATCATTCTAGCATTTAGTTACCCCCTCCTGCCTTTTCTTCTGAACTTTTGCACTTTTAAAACTTACTCAGCCTCGAAAAGTTGGTTCTTTAGCTTTACCAGTCAACATTTAACTCGCTCAATTATATAACTTCTGCCTTTTGAAAAACACAGCAAAACTATAAATTCTTTCTCTAGAGGAGAGAGGGTAAGCAAGAACAAATGGTAGATTCAATGTCGGTTGCTCCTCTGAGCCCGGCAGAGCGGTTATTCAGAGAGGGGATGAGCGCATATTATCATGGATAAGCTGCTCTAACAGCCCACCCAGCCAGCCTCCTGCGCTTCTGCATTGTTCCAACACGCTCTGACTCACAAAAGGCAAAAATACATTCAAACCTCAGTGCCGCGGTGCCTCCTTGCTCTCTGTGACTCACAAAGCTGGACTGCATTTAGCGTGCAACATCCGCCGCCAACACAGCCTGACAAAAGAGCTGGAGAGCTGCGTGTATCTTCCTGCTCGTGTTAAAGCTGAAATGTTGAGGCAGTGCACAGAAAAGGGGGGATTGGTAGCTGAGGTGGATGTTATATTTTTTGAAAACACAGATGCCATTATGGAGAGACACCTTTGAAACGTCTGATCATTGATTACAGTTTAAGAGATTCATCCTCTGTATTTTACAGAATGAATATTAGGAAAATATAGAGGTTTGTGCAACAAATTAAC
This sequence comes from Scomberomorus guttatus, assembly GCA_038419695.1. Lineage (NCBI taxonomy): Eukaryota > Metazoa > Chordata > Actinopteri > Scombriformes > Scombridae > Scomberomorus > Scomberomorus guttatus. The sequence continues at coordinate 16,753,532 of CM076467.1, forward strand.
AAACATAATGATGTTAGCACCACCAGAAATCATTTACAGAGAAATTTAAGTTCAATTTAAGGCACAGTTATTTAATGGATGGCCCAAAAGGACTCTTGACCTTGGGAACACTATGTAATAAACCCAACTAAAGCTTTAAACTGAATCTCAGAGAATTCATCAGTGAATGAAGTTGGCTCAGGTGTCATCATGTGACCTGAGTTACTAAACTTGTCTGCAGACCTGTTTTTGCAGAAGTCCATCAGAGCAAGTATTAAGTTGGGAAAAATGTAGAAAAACCCAACAAGTCAAGATTCAAATCTTTCAGGTCTTAAATGAGACTTGAATGTTGTTGCACTCAAGTCAAATCAAGCCTCTAGAGGGTCAAGTCTTCAAATCCTTATTTTTGTGATTAAATCATCCAGGTTTCAGGCCTGAAGTCTACAGAACTTGTTTTATATAAGTCTCGAATCCTTTCAGAGTTCATCTCAAGTCAAGTCTTTAAGGGGCAGGTCTAAGCCAAACCACTGTTCTTCATAAGGAAAGTCAAGAAAGTAAATCTTTCAGGTCTCTGAATAAGACTTGAGTGTTGTTGTTATCAAATCTCAAATCAAGTCTGTAGAGCAGTGAAGTCCAGGTCATGTCTCAACTCCAAAGCTCTGCTTGTTTGATATATTGATCATCACCAGTGAACAGTTGAACAAGCAAATTAGTCACTTTGGTTGATGCCAAGATGGAAATATGATCAGGTAACGTGTGATGTCATTGATAAAACATTGTCTGATGTCCAGAGGCGACACAACATCATTTCTCTTTGAGAGTGTTTTCCTTTTGTTTGATTCTGTTGTATGGCTACTGTTAGAGTTGATGTTCAAGTGTAAACACATTTAACCCCAAAGCCATGATTTTTTTTTTTTTTTGTGATTACTGCAACGTGAGTCACAGGGCCGGAATACATAAAGGTTGGAAAATGCACTTTCTCCTCGGTGATGAATAGGTGCCTGACATTTCAGGACCAATCATAGTGCAATCAAGGCAAAGCACTTGAGCTAAGCTATGACAATTCACTGCCGGCAATTTACCCAGAGTTCCACTTGTGCATTTTCCAATGAATAATCCCATAAACGGACACACAGAACAGCATGTACATAACACATAAATACATGGCTATGGAGTTAATAAAATCCATTGTAGTGGAGTGTTTAAGCCTGAATTTCCCTCTGTGTGTTTGTTGCATTGTTGGTGTTTGAGGTCTCATTTTGGTTTTGTGTCGCAGGGGAATGCGTTTGTTTGTTTGTTTGAGTCTGAGAGGCTCTTGTGTGCGCATGTAAAAGCCTATTGATACATTAACCAGAGATTTAATGCGTTTGAGTGCATGATGCGCAGTGCGCAGCTCTCTGTTTGTTTGTGTGTTATGTAGTTAAATGTGATCTTGGGAGTGCATGTAGCCTGATATCCCTGAACGAGTGTCCATTTTGTTGCCGCTGCATTATTCACTCTGACAAGCTTGTTTGTAATTTTCTGTAGGTGGGGGAGCTTTTAAGGGTTCAGTATGCTTCAAACGAACTCTTTCATACGGCATGTAGTTTGATAATGTCTAAAGGCGAAGGTGTTTATACCTCTCCTGAATGGTTTGTGGTGCAAAAACCCAGGCATGATAGCTTCCTCCAGGCTGCACCCCCTGCCTCTCCAAATCTCCAAGAATTCATTGGCTTTTCCCAGTTTTTGTAGTCTTGACGATCAATTTATGAGTGAAAACGCGACCGTCACAGAGAGGGGAGGGGGGTGAGGGAAACGTGATATCGTTTAAAAAAAGACGGTGCATATTTTTAGTCTTTCCTGGAAGGCAGTCAGTGTTGCACTCGGCTGTTGACATGAAAAGTGACGCAAATAGTTGTGTCATAAATGAAAGGGGTACAGAATCGGAGGGGGTTAAACAGGGTTTTCCACCCTCTGACAAGCATGTCCGCAGAAGTCTACAGCCACCTTAAGGGTGCACGCTTTCTGATGGTCTCAATTGGGACATTCATGATGTTTCACTCCTTTGTGTGCAGGAAAACAACGGAAACGTTTGTGTGTGAAGACTGAAGGAGGTGAGAGAGAAGTTCAAATCCTGCCTGTTTTCTTACCTCCTCAAATCCTGGTTTGAAAAGTTACAAAAAAAAGTTTGGGGCGCTTCAGATTAGATGATCTGACAAGCATTACTTTTCACGCATATGAGGGCCTTTAATGGTGCAGTCTGACAGAAATTCACTTCCCATTTATGTCTTTGTGGAACGGGGCCAAGACACATTTGCTACTGGTCGCGAATTGAACCACCTCCTTAACCTTGGAGTTCAATCTGATTAAAGTTTGACTCGCCAAATTGAGAGCCTCTCCAACGTCCAGCCGGTTTGAGAGAGGGGAAGAGATTGACCTCTCATTGAGGAAATACCATTTGTTTATATTCTTGTTTTATTTAACAGAGTGACGAAATAATACAAGAAGCAGAGAAGAAGAGATGCCGTTTGATTGTAGTGACAGTGACAGAGGTTAATGACAGTGAAGTGTTCGATAAAACGCTGTATAATTTACAATTTTATGGACACTAGCCATGCTAAGTCACGCAGTTTACGCTTACAACCCTACCCATCTGTATCTCCTGCTTTTGGCCACAGCACCTGAGTAAATTTCTCCAGGCGGATTTAAGTCTGGCTACAGCTTAAGACAATGACTGTTTAACTGCCAGTGTTACTATTAAATGACTGTAATTTATTAAATGAATAGCTACCTGGGGTTAAGTTGCACTTTTTATTTTTCCTGTACATTGCTATTTGGTAATTGTCAACTCTGCCATGTAGCGCTGTCAGAGTGCCTATTTGCATAGGTTTGTTTCAGGTTTTGGCCTGAAAGAAGCGAGAAAGAAGAGAAAATGGAAAGAAAGTGAAGCGTTTGCTGACAACCTGGCGTGTTTCCCTCCTGATACACTATTTGTGATCATTACTTTATTACTAATATTATAACGATGCAAAGGATTATAACCATGATTATATAAAAGGTGAAAGATGTGAGAAGAAACACAGAGAGGAAGCCTGTCCAGAGGGCCACCTCGCAGCAGCAGGCGCCGCCATGGCAACAGCAGGCCATAATGACAGAGAGGCGGGAGGGGGGGGGGGGGGGGGGCACAGCAACGTGATTGCTTCAATCACAGTCATATGAAAAACACTGCTTTGCATTTTGTTTTTGTCCCTTTTGAGAAGCAATTTGTTCATTCATTTAAGCAGGCATGCTGGATGGAGGTAATTTCAAACGACTGATTGCAGGCTGAATGTCTGGTTCGGGTCTTCGGGGAAATAGAAACCGTTTAGAATCAGAATCTTATTTGAGCAACTGTCGCTGCGCGTTATGTATCGCTGCTGATGAAGACCGTGCGCGCGCGCGCGTGTGTGTGTGCATTACTCTGATATTCAGAATAATTCAAGTCAGCGCATATCTGAATAAATCTGCATTGAAAAGAGAAATGGCAGAGACAAAAATACATTCACTCGCAGATGAATTGAAATCATCCAAACTTTATTTGTCACGCTCGCGTCCATCATTACAAAGCTTTGGGGCCCCTAGCTCTGATTGTCGCTGGCCATTTGTTGAGAGCCCCGTCACCCACCCAAGCTCTTCCATCACCAAAATGAAAAAAAAAAAAAAAAAAGCCTCTCACTTCACAGATAAATCCACAAACAGAGAATGGAAATGAATAAAGAGCAGATCAAAGAGGCAATGCTGCTGGAGGAAAATATTGTCCAAGAATTGTCAACTATGCCATTTTCACCCCATGACAAAAAAAAAAAAAATCTTTTTTTTGCAACTTTTGACACCACAAGAAAGAAGCCCAGTTTGATTTTCTAGCAAAATGAAATTATAAAACAACAGCTTTGTGATGTCACTCTAAAATGAGGAGGAGAAGGGGCAGCTAATGTGAAAATGATGAGATTTTAGCGTACTGTTTTTATGGCCCCTCTGGCATTTTCAAAGAAGAATAGCGGTCACATGACAGCATGACCATTACTGAAATTCTCCCACAAGAAGCAGAGAATGACTCGTACCATCAAAAGAGCACTTAGAGAGACTCACAGCCGTGGAGAAATGGATCGTAAATGATCAGTTGAGTAGAAATACAGACATATTTTTCAGCTGACTCACAGTCAGACACAAACATGGCAAGAAAAGTGTTTGAAAATATCTATTCTGCACCTACGAGTTATTGTGTTTAGCGTTGTTTTTCTACAGTACCTGATAATATATCAGCAGTGTTCAATAAACTCCAGGTTATTGGTTCAAATCATTTCAAGTTTTGTGTCAAAGCTTCTGGAGACCCAAACGGCTCAAAATGAAATGAAATAAATAACTGTATGAATAAAAATATACAATAATATCATGCAGGTGTGAAATAATCCAATAAATATTAAAAGCTCAGCTCATTATCGTGAACATTTGTTATTTCATTGCAGGACTTTTTTTTTTTTACTTCATTCCAACACTTTATATTCCAAAAAGTCAATTTTCACAGCTCTATTTCCCCCTAATGACTGCTTTATTTATTATTTACTGCTTTATTTATTATTTATTTTTAAGTCTTTTTTTGGGGGGGGTCAACACAAACAGAGCAGTGCAAATTATGTGATTGGCTGTTGCTTGACAAGGGAGATTTTGGAATAAAAGCTGCTGGAAACTATATAAAAATGAACGGTAGTAAACTGTTATTGTAAAAAGAAGCATAATAAAAATAACATTTCATAATAATTAGCTAGGCTTTAAGGATTTTGTTAGATTACTTCACAATGGTTGTATTATATATTTTGATTCATATGATTATTTATCTCATATGTATTTTTGATTTAATATTGAAAAAACGTGGGTCTCCATAAAAGCTTATTGACTGACAAATATACAAATAAATGATTGTGTGTTATTTTACAGCAGATTGAAGCAGTTCAGGAGCTAATTTAAATATAACTGAGGCATCAGCTTCAGCAACAAACACATTTAAAGGATAAGGCTTTTACATTATTCTAGTAGTCAACAAATCTTGTTAAAAAATACCAAAACCAACAATTAATTGATCCTATAGAGTTTAGTTTGTGCATCTAACGCCTGATTATTAGTCTGTGCCATAGCCCCTCCTGTTGATGTTAACGCTTACTTGAGCACCAAATGTGTATTAACACGCATCTGAAAATAGTCCCCAACAAAATCTGTTCTTTACTACTGAGTAACGTTTGCTAAAACCCACAACGCTCTTTGCTGTTTTAAAAGATGAATCTATATATTAATGTTTTTAAACATTTACATCTTTTGTGAGAACAAATGGGCCCAAGTGCCACCGACAGGGAAGTTGGAAAGTATTAGAGACAGACGCATTGTTGGTTTTGGTCTTTTCTTAGAATTTGTTGACAACAAAAACACACTAACCTCATCCTTTTAAAGTGAGTTGAGCCAAGGACTTTTACAGTGTATGTACCTTGAAGAAATATTACACATATCTGTACACATTTGAGGTTTGAGGTTCCCCCGGTAACTTCAGTTAAGCACACTTTGAATTCAAATATTCACCACCACTTCATGAAGTGTGTATCCTCTGCTCAGGACTGGTTGCTCCACTTTTCATTCCTGCCGGAGCAGCAGCGGTTTGTGTGTTTTTCATTATCGTAACCTACAGTGCGACAGACTCCCAACCACAAAAACCTTGTGTGGTTGAGCACTTTAACGCTGCCGAATGAAAGATTAATTTTAAAAGAGTCCACACTTGTTTCAGTGTGTGGTTTCAGAAGTGGGCTTTGTAGTTTTGCATTATGTAAAACATGTACAGAATGAATATCTTATACCGTTGCCACATGCTTTGTTCCAGCTCTGTTGCCTGAAGTGGTTTGCTGAACATATGATGGTCCACTAACGCAATGGCTAAGCACAGTTTTTATCCAGTGATTCATGAAAAGTACCAGTTAAAAATACAGTAATGGGACTCTTTAAGTCCCAATAATAAATTATACATAGTTCTAATAAATCTCACACACATTATTCACTTTTGTTGCCATGCCAACTCTGCTGGCCATGGACAAAAATACAACATGAAGCAGAGAGAGCCACTTCCTGGTATACACACTCACACAAATACATGAACACACACAGACATCCTTCCTCTCCGCCCCCCAGTTACTTAGCGGTACCCCTCTGATCACTGGAGGAATAAAAGAACATAAATGACACATTAAATATGAGCGGAATGCATTAAAAATGGATCACAGCTGAGATAGGTGATGACATTTTAAGATCCCAGCTAGTCGGCTGGCCCACCAGCCTTACAAGGCCGTGTCGTCACCTGCGCTTTGTCCTCCTGCGCTTTGTCCTCCTGCACTTCCGCTTTGGGCTCAGAATGAGCAGCTTTTAGCCCGGTGCGACGTGTCCTTAATGAAAATGTACGGTCGTGTAACCAAAGAACATGGGCCATAGGAGGGCTGTAAGAGGAGATGATTAAATATTCAAACACTGCGACCCACAGGCTTCAAGTCTTTGTCCTGTCAAGTTGTTTAATGTTTTTGTTTGTGCCAGTATGTGTGTGTGTGGGACAGGGGTTGCTGGTAGGTTATTAAATCCATGCCTTTCATATAGAACATAGGCTTGGAGATCTTATTGCCCAAGATTGAAAATATGACCCCGTAACATCCAGAAACCTTCAACGCAAAGTCTCTACAGCGTAAGATGTGCACTCAGCTGGCAGTCTGAAGAAAGCAAGATGTCATAGCTGCTCTCTGTACTGAGGCTGACTGCAGGGTAACGGCAGGGATGCGAGGATGAAGGGAAGGGTGCAGGGGAGGAAGCCAGGGAGGTCGAAGGCTTAAGAGACGCAGGCTATATGTGTATATTCAGTCTCTGTGTGAGTAATAGCAACAATAGTGTATCCAGCAGTCTTTGGGCTAACCCCCTGGTCTCTCTCTTTTTCCCCTTCCTCCCTCCGTTACTTCAGGGTCTAGAGTTTGGAAGAAGGAAGGAAGAAGAGGAAGAGAAGAGTTGTTGATTGTGCTGTTGTATTAATGGTTGGAGGTGACCTCAGTGTCTGTCTGGCCTCTTTGGAGGCTCTTTGGAGGCCTGACAGCTGATCCCTTTATGTCATTATGTCTCTCTCAAGGACTTTAAGTGGCATATGTTAGGGAGAGAGAGAGACAGAGCGCTTGAGAAACAGAGAATGAAAGCAAGTAACATGACACTGTACCAGTGTGATACACACAAAGCTCACTCTGTGCCTCACAATAGGCCCGATATCGCCACTTCCCTATTGAGTCCTGGTCGCACATAACAGATTTGATTCAAAGACCCACTTTCACCTAAAACTCTCTCCAGTCCGCTGTGGTCGGGTGTGCAGAGGCGTGCAACTGAGCTGATTCCCAGTGTGGATTTCTCCCGCCCCTTGTGTCTGCCAACCCCGATACTGTTTCACAGACCAGCGAGGGGAGAGATTCAAGTTCAAGTCCAGATATGTCTAACCCCCTTTCCCTCCCTCCTTTATTTTTATCCCAAACTCTGTCTAGAAGGGACAGGAGAGACACTGATTCAAGAACAGCCCAGACCATTGTCTCGTGGGTCAGGATGGGTAGAGCAATGCAGTCTTTGGACAATCATTATTTATTATTTATATTTCCAGTCTATGAGGCCTGGGTCTGTGGGGACCCTAATTTTGTGGTCCGACCTTGAGTTCCTGCAGCAGGCCTTGAAGTGGAGGTGGACCCTGTTCCTGATGCAGGGCCAGGGGCTGCAGGTGGTGGTTGGCTGCGGTGGACTTGAGTGTGCCGGGGCAGGACTGTGCGTATGGGCTGCTGGAGGGGATGTGACTGCTGCGGAGACCGGAGCTGGTAGCCTCGACGGTAGCGTATTGATTGGGAACGTAGGAGAACCCGTGTGTACTGTACTTCTGGCATGATAAGCTTGAGGCAGAGCTCCTGGGCCAGGCTCGAGAACCCACGGCTGAGATTTACCGGAAGGTCATAGCCCACGATGTCGACTTTTCCGCTAGGCTGCCAGGGGCGGAGGTCCTTGTTTTTGATCTGCGCAGCTGAGCGAAGAAGCGGCATCCGCCCACCAAAGCAGCTTCTCATCAGCCTCTCCTGTGCTCGTCGAAGGAGTCGCACCTCCCTGGCAACACAAGCTGGACCCAGAGCTGACAACTGGCGCCACAGTGAGGCGTTGAAGTGGTCATAGAGCCGCGCGTCTAAAGAATTCCAGGCACGGATTTTGGCTGGGAGGCCTGGTGTGAGGCTCCGCTTGGAGCTCGGCGTCCGCATGTTGAGCTTAACATACAGGATGTCGTCCAGATCCCAGGAGAGAAGATGGCGAAGGAGAACCAGCGACTCATCAAAGTACTCAGCAATCATCACCAAGGAGAACACCCGCTCTACTTCCGCCACAAAGGCCCGTGCATACGCCACATCCGTTGCAGGGCGATCTTTGTCTCCACCCAAGTCGAAGGTCAAGGTGTTGCGTGCGTACATGGAGTCCTTCTCGTCTGGCCGGTAGTAGCGCCAGGGCTCCCCTAAGAAAGCCTCCAGGGAGCCGTTGGGGACCCTCTTGAAGCTCTGACAGTACTGGTTGTAGTAACTGAACAAGGACTCGAACATGGAGCCAGGCTCTCTCAGGATTGTGACATATATCGTGTCGTTAGGCATGAGACGCTGCATTTCCGCCTTGTTGAAGCGCATGTGGCTGGTGATGATGTTTGGCGGCAGCGTGTGGGGGTGGACAAAGTGAGAGGTGAAGGAGCGTGGGTAGCAGAACTGGTGGCCGCAGGCCTGCACGGGCAATGCCACAGTCAGGTTGTTGCGCTCCGCGAAGCGGAACAGCAGGTTCTGCATGGTGGTGCTGGCCGTTTTGTGGGTCTTGAGGAAGGCCACGTTGGTGTGCTTAGGTTTCAGGCCCGGGGCAGGGTGGGAACGGAGGGCAGGACAGCCGAGGTGGAAGGCCTCCATGGTCCTGAAGGAAGAAAAGTAATCATTTATGTGAGGCTCCATTAACTCCAGAAAAAGAAGCAGTTACTCCAAATAAAACTGTGACAGACATAATTGCACAGACACTGAACAGATAATGGCACAGACTGAGGTGTGGAGGGAGAGGCTGAAGAACAGGAAAGTTAAAAAGTGAACATGCAGGAGGATATTGAGACAAGGTGGCAGACATTGGACTACCCAAAACTGATTATTTAAAGTGTGTCCACATTGTTCGTTACTAGGGCTGAACGATAAATCAATCATCATCACTTACCGTGTTATCTGATTTACTGATACAATGATTTCCAGCTATTGTAATTAAAAAATAACAAAATGAGTTATTCAAGTTCTTGTTTTATTTGTGTAAAGAGATTAACTGCATCAGCAACCGTCCATTGCACAAAATTGTACCTTTATGTTATGTAATGTGATTTGCATCCATCTCCCTATTGTGATATATAAAGATATTAATCTAGCTGGATCAGTATATGTGCCAATACTGACTATGGTTCATGTACGAGCTTTTCGTGTGAATTAAAAAAACGGAAATCCACTTGCTTTTCCTGTTTTCGTCTTCAAATCTGCAATTTAAATAAAAAATCAAACCAAAACCAGAAAACAACTTGTTTTTTGCTTGTATCTATATTATCTGCCACTAGTAGATAGATAAATAGTTTAGCATGGCCAATGACAATGTTTTTGTGGAGACGCAGTAGGGGCAGATAATATAGATATAACACTAAAAGCAAAAGACAAGTTGTCTTCTGGTTTTGGTTCAACTTCTATTCCAACTGCCGATTTGAAGACGAAAACGGAAAAAGCACGTGTATTTCTGTTTAAAAACAAAATAATGCATTGTATATTTGTTTATCCTGTTCTCAAACAAGTTGAACACAGCTTTGGATGGAGGGCACACGGACCCTCACTATATTACATTACAAGTCACATTAAATACAGTTTATTTGTCAATGTCATAAAATTTGGTTTCCACCATCAGTTACAATGATTCAGTCACAGTGAGCCACAGACTGTTTTTGGTGCCACAATAACTGCTGGCCTCATGTTACATGAAAAAATGATCCCACAGTGAGGTTTACAGATTTTAAAATTGGGAAAAAGAGAACACTGGTATTGGATCGGTACATCTGATATACCCTGAGTTGAGGTTTCGGTATCAGTATCATGAGAGAAACTTTTGGATTGGAGCATCCACGTTAATATAGCAATACTGATTTCAAGCATAAAGCCCACAACATACACGAAAATATTAAGTATGAAGGCCACGGTCACTATGCGATTATAAAATAAATCATATGCTTTAACATCCACTGGGGTTATATTTCAAAAAAGATGTCTCATTGTAGCCAAACATTCATGATACACTTTTATCTACAGAAAAAGAGCTAAATAAAAAAATCACACAAAAGTCCAATCACACGTAGCACTGTGAGAATACATACTGAATACTTTGCAGTATTATAATACGTAATATTCACTGCAGATCAAACTAGAGAGTCAGATATTAAACAGGCGAGGAAATAGTGAAAAGTAGGGAGACAAGAGGCAGAGCAATGTTCAACGAAGTGAAACAGTAAAGAAAGGGATGAGGAAAAAGTTTCATGAGCAAAATGTGAAGTTGGCAAGGGTACGAGAACAGAATAAAGGTCTGTCAAAGATCTACGATCCATCTAGTCTTTTAATTGGTCCCTCGACCAACTTGTCTCCATATCTGGCTATTATAGAAGCCAGTGCCTCTATGATTCATTTGACTTTAAAAGGAAAAGACAGTAGCTGCTACCATCATATTTTTCTAAAATATGAGCACCATATGGACCTATAGAGAGATCGAGGGTATATAATGTGACTAGTGTATGTGTTTGCATACGTGTGGGCGCGTTTCAATCACTCACCAGCTCAAGTGGCCCCCATGGTGCAGCAGAAGACTGACAGTACTGATGGCAACGAAGACCAGGAATATCTTCTTCTGCGACATCGCTCTCGGCTTCACTGGGACTGTGGGAGGAGAGAAAGAGAGACGAGCGAGAGTGAGGCGAGGAGAGAACATAAGCAAAGGTAGAGTAGGTGAGGACGAGAACGAGGGCAGGTGTAATGAGAAAGCGAAAATGAGGATGAGCCGGGGAAGGAGAACGCCGGTGAAAATGGGCGATGGGGAATTAGGGAACAGGAGGAGAAAAACGAGAAGGGGAAAGATGAAAGGAAGCGGAGACAAGGAGAGAAAAAAGGGAATAGAGAAAGCGAACAAGAGGAAGAGATGGACATGGTGAGAAGGATTTATTCAGGCAAATAATTGCGGGGATCCATTAGCAGGAGAAGGTAGTGTGGGCTTGGCTTTTGTCATTCTGTAATAATACAGTGAATGATACTTTCATTACCTTTTGCAGCAGTAATAGTCACATTCACTGTTACACCCTTTGATATTCTCTTGGCTCACACCCTGGACAGATGCCCCTGTCCATTAGGTCCCGTCAGTAATGAGGGACATGCATATGTGAAAAACCAACAGTCCTTCACAGTGAGAGTCCTCTGAGGCAGAAACTCCCCCGTGTCACTTGACCTGCGCCGCTAAAACGCTACGACAGCAATGGAACCCGGGAAGGAGTCCAAGTCTCTCTCGGCGGCATCTCACTTGCATAACAATGGCCGACGTCTCTCTCCTTGATTACACAGTCCTGTTACCATCTGCACACATGCCAACAGACACGAAGCACGGCTCGCCTTACTCTGAGCAGTGGTATTTTACACTGCGTATGCCATTTGGTGGATGCTTTTATCCGAATTATGCCAGAGTACCAGGAGTGCATCATTTTTAAGCATGGATGACCCCAGTGGGAAACTACTGACCATGGCGGTGTTACTGCCACCCACTCAAATCATTAAGGGTTTGCTGCACAGACAGGGAGGTTGGTGATCATAGCCAACCATGCTGGTATTTAAATTTTAATTTTACGGGATGTTTTTAGTAATAGTCTCATTTTTTTTAAACAAATTGATTAATGGTTTAGTCTAAAATACTGTACAATGTCCAAAAATAGTTCAAATGTCTTCATATGTCTTTTTTTTACTCACCAAGAGCAATTTGCATTTAAAAAGCTGGAACCTGTGAATGTTTGGATATAAACCAATTAAACACAGTATACAACAAAGAGTCATGGAAAAGTGAGTCCCGGGTTCTAAGTAAAAGCAGATATGTTTCCCCAGACTGTGATTTCATGTATCCAGTGAGGAAATGACAGCTGACCTGGCGTCATCTCATAGAAGATAAAGCGAGAAACGTGAACCCCCGACTTTCATTTTTCCTCTCCGTGTAGCTCTGAAACGCTTCAACAGCTGCGACCGCCGCGCTGCTTCAGCGGCCCGCGCTCAGCAGGAATGTGCGTAAACACACACGTGTGCGGGCACACACAAGTGCACAAAAGCTCAAAGTCTACTCTGATTCTAAACAGGCACTAATGCTCTCACGCTAATTGATGCATAGACTTTTAGGCACACAGTTTCGATTGGTTTTTGGCTAGTTGGTACAATAGTCTGACATCTTCTCATCCGTAGCCTCACCACATATAGTTTTACATTTTGCTATTAAGGGAAAATCAAATGAGTCATCTAAGTATTCATACAGTCATACACATTCATATCTGTGAGCTTTCCAGTACAGCCAGAGTCATTAAACGCCTCGCTTTAGGGCACCTCAGCAGATGTTGAGAGAAGGGAAGTCATTATTCATTAATAACCCAGATTTACCCAACTAGTCTGGTTTTTTTTTTAAACCCTAAACCTTCACAGGACACACATTTCACAGGAGTGCAGTTTGCTTCTCTTTATAACTTCCACACTGATGAAAGACTGAGAGGGATGCAAAGACTCTGCGAGGGAAACAGACAGTATACTAACTGATGCCAAATCTAGTGAAATCCATTTGACCACAGTAAACACACTAAAACAAGAATATAGGTTTGGGTGTGTTCACTGTGGGGTGTTGCGTGCATGCGTGTGTGTGTGTTGCAATGGGAATTATAAAGACAGCTGGCTCACCAGAGTCAGTGTGTGAACAACAGAGAGGATGTATGAAAACAACTCGCTGCACTTTTAAGGTTGGGAAGAGGTTCAACTCTTTAATAAATAAAATTTTTTTGAACATGTTTCCTCTCTCTTTTACATTGTTTCTGTTTTGTCTAAACACAGTCTGAGTGGATGGAAATATTCATTTTCATGTTTCCCTTCAGAAAAAAAAAAAAAAAATGACGGCCATTATATCTTGTGAAAAACATCCTCCACTGTCTTGAAAACTGCCCGAACCAGATAATCCATTACAATAAACATGACACCTTAATGTGGTTCTGCCACAGCTTCTGCTTTATTTCCTTTTCACTGTGCCCGAGTCGAGTGTTTTAAAAGGCTATCTGTGCCCTCGCCACATCAACGTCTCCTTACTGTCAATCACCTGACACCCGCAGGAGGGAATGGAGGTCTCTGCCAGGACGTGCTCAACATTTCACCTTTGCAACTTTATTGTCAAATGTATTTAGCCAGTGAGAGGGAAGCAGTGTGTTTATTTCATAAACAACAATGAAACCCCTACAGGTGTGTTCAGACTGAAGTGAGCATTAGAGCTGGCGTGAATAACAAATAAAAGGTAAATCCGCTCTAGGTGCTCCAAATTCGTGCGGAAGTTGCAGCTGTAGGACTGCAGACAACAGGAGAAAAATGGGAGGATCTGAATGCAAAAATTTTGACTCTCTGCATTTGTTTGTAGCAAATAAACACGGACTGCAAAATCACGAACAAAAGCACGAACAAGCGAGGCAAAAATAAGTTTTGCGTTCAATCTGAATGCAACTTAAAGCCAACCTATATGTCATTGCAGTGACCATCACCACAGAGATCAAAAGATCAAGTGTTTTAGATGTTTGTTGTAGTGATGTCACAGCGTTCCCAGTATATTATAACCTATAGAAATGTAATTAACCAGACCTTTTCTTTCACCGTTACATCTGCATGCTTATCCTCAACATCCTTATATTCCTTTAACAAAATGAACTTTTCATCACTATCCTAAGAAATGTCACCTTTACCTGGACGGTCAATTACATTTAGTTACACTGGCTGCTTCGGCTTAAGGTTAGCTTCCATTTGCATAGGAAAATGTCAACGTAATACCTGTTTTGAATTAAACTAAAAATGAGACGACGCGCAGAAGCACAGTGACGGTCAGCACTACGAAACTATGCAGCAGAGACGCAGGGGGCTGTTTTTTGTGATAAGCAGTGCCGGTTCATAGCTCCAAGTGTGTGTGTGTTCATGTGTGTTCGTGTGTGTGTGTGTGTGTGTGAGGGGATGGAGGTAGATCAGGTGTCACAGACAGTTAATAAAAAGGGATTTAAGTGGCTTTCAGCAGACAGACTCGACCTCTTCCCTTTATCCACCCTCATCTGCTGCTGTCTTCTCCTCCTCCTCTCTCCTCCTTCTGCACCGACACTCCGGCCTCTTTAATTAAAAAGGTGTGATTAGGTTTCTCTTAACGATCGGCGCAGATATGAGCACATAGAGGGAGGACATTGGATCCCTCCGTTAGCAGACAATGATTCAGAAGACGAGCAAGACAGGAGAAAAGATACCTTAATAGATATTAAGATCTTATTTGTGTATTGTTTAATGATTAAGTGAGGGATAATCCACATGGAGGTGTGTGTTTTAAAGGATTTCAACACATCACATGGAGGTAAGAAGCACTTTGCTGTGACTAAGCCTCGCACGCAAACCTCAGAGTGGATTATCCCCTTTACATCGTGGTCACTCGCCAAAGATTTTAAATTAGAGCCAATTATGTTCGGCCTCAGAGGTAAAAGGCTGTGAGGCGAAAGTTAGTCAGTGATTCCCATGATTTTAACGTGTTGCCATGGTTACACATGTTGGCTAGCTACATATTGACCACAGCCTGACCAATATTGGATTTTTGATTTTGATCAGCGTTTGAGAGCAATAAAAATCTTATAATATATAAGCAGATGTTGATTTTTTTAACATAACACAATATGTAAACAAACATTTTATGGAAACGGCATCTCAAAGAGTTGTGATAAAGATAAACTGAGGGAAGATATTTTGCGGCTGTGCTTCGCTTTGTCTGCTGTCTGCTGCTGGGATAATAACACACAGTGAGGCTTTTAGAGCTTTTCCATTGAAAATGAGCTTGATGAGAGCCGTCAGATTGGACCAAAACAGTAAAGTTGTGGGCTGTAAAACCAAAACAATGAGCTGAAAGACGCTAAAACGCTCAGTAGAGTTGAGGGTAACTGCATTTTTTCTGTGTTCATCAGTACAGATACCTTTCACATAGAGTACAAGTAGCCAGCATTAATAATATTGATTAGTGCAGCAGTTTGTCTCAAACACAGTGTGATTTCAGATGGAGATGTGCGCAGTTAACCTCATATCTCTCTTAAATTCTCCCTGCAGGTGATTCGAACTTCATTTCCTCTATTTTCCCTGCACATTATTTTCTTTTTGTCTCTGTCTATCTCTATCTTTCTGTCAGTTTGCCTCCGTCTCTCCCAGAAGTCTTTTTTTTTTTTCCTTTCTCCAACGCTCCTGCTGCAACGTGATCTCTCCAAAAATGTCAGCTGTTCACGAATCAATGAAAAAGAATGGAATAAGTTTTCGAAAAGAGTTTCGCCCTTTGCAAAGTTTGAAGCCAGTGTCACAGCAGCCTGGCTCAGACGGTACAGCGGTGACACAAACAAATAGAGTGTTATAATTGAAAGACACAAAACGCACTGAGTGAGAGACAGAAAATAACATGCTCAGATAGAAGACAAACACAAAATGTTACATGATCCAGACACACACAAAAAAACATCTCTGGTCCCCCCGCACACACACAGATGTTCATCACACAGACACACGTATGCACGAACACACACACACACAGCTGACTACAGCCTGAAGGGAGTATGAAGGTGGCTTCATGCTCGGTCCTCCGGGGCAACAGCAGCTGCTTCGCTCATGATCTAGTCATCTGTACTGATCTCATATGATGACCTTTTGACCTCTCCTGAGGGACTTTTACAACTCAAACGATCTGTAAGGTTTCAGGAAAAATAACACACACACCTACACAGACACACTTCAGGCTTTGAGCTCCCGTGTTTTCATCAATATGAGATTAGTGATCTATAATTCCTACGTTCTCATATGGTGTTTATCTTCCAAACCAGCCAACATACCGAGCTATAACAGCTGATAGCTTAGGCACATATGTCAACTTACCCCCCCCCCCTTTCTTCTCAAACACACACACACACACACACACATATGCACAGCTGTTCTGCAGCCACCAGGGAGATGACCGATAGTCTGGCCATCAGATGACTGTTGCTGCAGGAAACCAAAGGCAAAGCCTGACGTACCATCTGACACTGTGAATAGATACACACACAGTCAGCTCACAGACCTGAGGGGTACATTAGCATTAGCGCTGCCCTTCAACAGTGAAGTGGAAAATGCTAGTTTGCTAGCAAGCAGGTGATCATTGGGGTAACAAGCTATGTAAGCTAAAACATGCTCCAACAGCAATTTGAAGCTCCATTCCCAAAAAATGAATGAGAGCTGCAGTGACAGTGACGGCTGTGGGGGGGGTCAGCAGGGTGGTCTTCTTTCAAACTAGCATGGGTTAAAGGGTCAGTTCACACAAACTACTACTACTACCTCTGATGGTATGTAGCCATGCAGGTGGTTTTGGTTTTAGTGGCAAGGTTTTGAGATATCCACCCACCACCACCGCAATTCATTTAACTCCAGGAGTTTAGTGTTGCATTTTCATAAAGTTGACGGACTTATGACGGATTTTAAAAAGACAAAATGTGAAAATCCTGACATCTAGTCGCTTTAGAGTCGAGCTCTAAATGCCCTGGATCCTACACTTCCCATAATGCAACTTGACCTCCTCATTCCTTATGCATTCATGTCTTTTGACTTGTAAATAGTGTTAACACCAACAAGTTGTAAATACGACTTGGAAAAGCTCTGATATATCTAGAGCTGCAACAATTAGTCGATTGACAGAAAGTTAATTGCCAAAACTTTTGATAATTGATTAATTGTTTTGGGTCATTTTTTAGAAATTCTCTTGTTGCTGCTTCTTAAATGTGAATAGTTTCTGGTGTCTTCAGTCCTCTTTGATAGTAAACTGAATATCTTTGGGTTATGGACTGTTGCTCAGGACATTTTAAGTTACATCTTGGGCTTTCTGACAGTGATTGACATTTCTCATTATTTTCCAACAATGTTACAACTGTTAGTTTCATCTGGGAGGCACTTTTATCCAATGCTAACATTTTATACACCAACCGACTAATTGATTAATCGAGAAAGTTAACAGACCCAAATTCAATGAATATATGATGTTGTCAATTCATAGTGTTGTAATCCTCACACAACCAACTCTGCAGTCACTCAACCGCCTTGAGAACGCTCGCAAGTCATAAACATAAGAATCTATCTCATATCTACCGTTCATTCCCATATTTCATGCACACAGATAACTTAGCCCCTTCATGTCTGGAAAAAGCTCATGTCTTTCAAACTCCACGCCACCAGTTTTCTGTTAAATAAATAAACAAATGTGGTTGTCTCCAAGCCCAAGCCTAGATTTTCCCAAATCTCCTCCAGAGTCACAGAACACACATTATACAACAGTTTTGGCTGGTTGAGTAGCACGTCCTGTGTGGAGCGCCCCTTTGAAGAAATCCAGTAGCAGCAGGTCTGGAAACAATGTCCTAGTTATTGTCTTATCGAAACACCTTTGCACCGGAGATATAGTGCCTATAAAACCTGTTAACAGTGTGTTCTGTAGATTATCCAGGATAGTGGTGACGTTGTTTATGGAATTGTCCTTCCATAAACAACGTCACCACTATCCTAGATAATAGTGTCAAATTGGTGCCAATTTTTTTCAAAGTCAATGTTATCAGCACCACAAATTAAATTGTATTCAGCTCAACTGTTTTGGAATTTAGGCAGAAATCTCCCAAACCAAAACTATCAGCATGGTTATATAAAACTGGATGGCGATGAGAACCCACCCTGCAGAAAAGTCCTTGAGCAAGACACCGAATCCCTCCCAGCTCAAGTTCAGCTGACCCTGAGGTCTGCTCTCCCGATGCAGTTTTCTGCCCTGCAGGGATCAATTGGTATCACGTCTTATTATTACTGTTTACAAGGTGCAGTGACTCCAGCTTAACTCAGCCTTGACATTTTATAAGGCATAGAATTTCACGAGGCGACCTTGTGCCAGGTTGCTGCTTCGCTTAACTTCTGTGGAAAAAAAAAAAAGAAGCAACAACTGGACAGGCAGTTGAACAGCTGCACTGTGACACAGAAATTTGTCCAGACATTAAAATCTGCAGCTGCCTAAGAGTTACTGCTCAAGAACATACTGTTTTTTTTTATGATTTGAGGATTTACTCAAGAGCAGATCTTTTTATTTAAACTACACACTGTGGAGAGCTACGGTATAATAAGTTCTACAAAATCCACAAAGGCTGTTCAGGGTGATCAAGGAAATCCATTCATTTTCCAGGAAAGCTGTTTACTGCTTACGTCTTAGGCCAACACACATACCACCGCACAGTTGACGACAATCGCCAGGGACAATCTGAAGACACGTTTTAATATCGGAGAGATGAAGATGGACTTAAAGCTTCTCTCTCTGTTGTCATAGTAACAAGTCCTTGAAGGATAGGTTCACAATTTTTCAAGTGTGTCTTAAATTAACAGCCAGGTGCCCATATAAACACCGAGAGAGGTTTTCCTCGCTGTGATCGTTCCTCCTGTTCGTACTGGCTATTAAAAGATCCCCTTCAAATGTGCTTTTAATGTAAGTGATGGCGGTGACAGCTGGATCATGCCGAGACATTTTTGGGTGAACCAAATACTGTACATGAACTCATTTTCAGATGCAAATGTCTCACTTTCTCATATTTATAATGAAAGACTGTTGATATAATTATAATTTTAGATGAGAAAATGCAGGTTATTGACAAGTCATTATGATCTATTGGTGTAATTACCACAATTAAAATTTAATAATGAAGGGCTGCCTATACATGAAACAATATACAACTAAATCAATCCACATTTACTAAAACTTACTAACTAAAAGATTCTGACTGTTAAAGCACCAACTCAGCCACCAAAAGTTAAATGATTAAGCACAGAGGTCACTTTGCTGAAACATCTTTATGCAATTAAAGCTGCTTTTTGAGATGTTTTAATAAGCTTTCATTTTCATAGCAACATCACTGGCAGCCTAACTACATGGGAGGGTTCCCAACACACCTACCTCATGTAAACCCGATCATATGATCAGCACTCAGCCAACCTTATGAATGCTGATCATGGTTTCATTTTCTCACCAGTTCTCAGGAGTATTCTGTATTTATTATTTTCTGTATTTATATGGTAACTTGATGAGTTTAATTGGTTCCAATGCTCTGTAGCTGCTGCCTAATTTCAAATCACGATATGAATATGTTGTTGTCTATAACTAAAGGAAATGGATGTGCGCTAAGCAGCATTCTTCTGAACTTAGAGGTTGGAGCTTAAAACGAGCGGCCGATGAACGCAGTGCTGCATCAGCGTGAATCAAGCACTTCTTATTTTGTGGAAGCCCTGAGCCGAAGAAGATCACAGCTCCTGTCTTCACCCGAGCAAAGACTCTTTCTCTTATCGCTCTCTCCCCACTGTCTCCCTCCAGTCCTCATTACTTTAATCTAAACTGCACCTCAACGACTCCCCCTCCTCAGCCGGGCATTTCCTCTCTCCATCACTCCATCCCTCCAACCCTTTATCTTTACAGTAAAGGCAGTCAGGGCTCTCTGGCCAGAGTCCCTGTGGTGCTTTTTAAGCATCTGCCCCACCCTGTTCCTGGACCTGTTAGAGACGCAGGGAGAGAAAGAATCAAATCAAGTGCATGTCTGTACTGCAACATGTATGTTAATGTGTGCGCGTGCAGCTGTCTTTCCTTGCATGTGTGTATGTGTGTTTGTGCATGAGTGTGCTGTGCCTGAAACTGTGTCTGGATCATTACTTGTCTGCAGGGTAGACTCCCCGCGGACCCACAGATACAGGCTTTATCTCGCCCTAAATGACCCCCCAGAGAGAGTGATGAGAGAGCAGCGGAGAGAGGGGGGGGGGACAGGAGGAGAAAATGGGGTGAGCGAAGGACGGCAAACAGGACGGAGGGAGCAGAGGGAGAAAGATGATATTTGACAAAAGACAAACAGAGAGACAAGAGAACACGGACAGAGAAAATGAAAGAGGTCTGAGACTGATTGAACAGGCAGAATCAACATCAGGCCTTGAATTTGTGCACTTATTGATGAAAGCCTTTTAGATCATTTCTTAGTGGGAAGCGCCTTACACCAAATCCAGGGAGAGAACAAGAGGGAGAGACAGAAAACATCAGCAAGACAATGTTCCCTTTGGCGAAGTCAAATGACAAGCGCATCTGCTATTCTCTCTCTCTCTTTGCATATAAACACACTCCACATCGTCTACAGCTTAATCCCCACACTGGGCTGTGCTGCGCTTTGCCTCAACAACACATTTGTGATAATGTCTGAACAATAACAGGAGCTAACGTTGAAGAATGGCAGCAGCAGATAGTGGGTTATTTTTTTCAACTACACCAACCTTTGCAGTACCTTTTAAATTATCAAAACTTTTTTTTTTTTTTGCTGTGGAAATGACAAAGGCTTCATTTTCCGCAAGAGAAAATCCATTCCATATAGAAATACCTCGGTAAAGCAGACTCATACTTTTTAAGCAACAGAGGCGACCACTTCAATTTTCTCTGAGCCTCTGCCAGAAATGAACCATCAAGAGGTTTGTACTTATTCTAGCACTCCTTTACACTTAGTCACTCATGCAAGCGCCTCTGTGTGTACCTGTCTTTGCTTGCATATGTTTAGGGGGGGTTTATGCATGAGTGTGCCTGAGGCCCTGTTCACACCTGGCGTTAACATGCGTCTTGGGTGATCCAATCACAAGTGGGCAGCTCTAAGTATGGCAATTCACACCTGGCATTAGAATGCGTCTCCACATGAGTCTCAAGTGACCACTTGTGATCGGATCTGACTTCCCCACTCTGTATGCAAATAAACATGTACATCATTTCTGTTTGAAAAGACCAAATGTTTTTAACCCGGCAGGAGGCAGCAATGCACTTCCTGTGCCTAATCTGCCAGAAAATAAAAGAAGAAGTTTGCAAAGACCTTGGCGCGCAGGCAAAATTTAAAACTCAGCGTGTTTCATGTGTACTCCATCCACAAGAATCCATTTTGCCTGTTGTTGTGGCTTCTTCTTGTTGTTTTGCAATTTAATATGACACTGTTGGCACACGAATGAGTACATACGTCCGCAGAGGATGTCAGTTGAGTAGGCGGTCCTTCAGTGTGGCCATATGCGGTTCAGACCACCTCCGAATGTGTTCCGAGCGATCAGATCTCAATGCGTCTTGGGTGCATTCACACCTGTACTTAGAGCTGTCCACTTGTGATCGGATCACCCAACATGCATTTTAATGCTAAATGTGAACAGGGCCTGAGGCCCTAAGGCGCACCTGCTATTTTGGTTCATGTGTGTGCAGCAGTGCTGAGTGAAGGTGAATATAGATCAGCGGGTGTGGTGATTATTAAATGTTCTCTCAGCCAGTCACATCACTGCTCTCATAGCTCTGAAACATTGTGTTTGCACTGCAATGTGTTTCAAGGATAAAACATCAGATTTTACTTTTGCTAAAAAGAAAGTTGGGAAAGAGGCTGATGAGCCCCGCTAACCCGACGTCTCCTTCATAAAAAAGCAGGATATCGAGTTATAACTGACCGGTCTGATGTGTGTGGATGTGTGTGTGGTTATACTGTAGCAGCCTGGTGTCATCAGGTGATTTAATATCAGTCCTGCTGCCTTCAGATGCTGCAGGGATTTAATGAACTGAAGGAGAATCTTTTCACACGGTATAAAGTAGCTGTGGACAGCAGATACTGTAAGAATCACCCACATTCATTTATAGATCAATGCAGACTGATTTACTGACTTTCCTGCCAGTGCCTGGTGGGATAATTTTATCAATGGTTACACCGGCACGCGCAGGCTCAGTGTACGTGAATGGTTTTCAGGCGTGTTAGTAAGGACTGAAACAGTGCTAAAAGGTTCATGTGGACGGAGATCGTTTTCATTTTAAAACGCCGTTATAAAATGAAAACGTATTAGCGTGAACGTAGCCTGAAAGTGTGTCTGGATCATTACTTGTCTGCAGGGTAGACTCCCCGCGGACCCACAGATACAGGCTTTATCTCGCCCTAAATGACCCCCCAGAGAGAGTGATGAGAGAGCAGCGGAGAGAGGGGGGGGAACAGGAGGAGAAAATGGGGTGAGCGAAGGACGGCAAACAGGACGGAGGGAGCAGAGGGAGAAAGATGATATTTGACAAAAGACAAACAGAGAGACAAGAGAACACGGACAGAGAAAATGAAAGAGGTCTGAGACTGATTGAACAGGCAGAATCAACATCAGGCCTTGAATTTGTGCACTTATTGATGAAAGCCTTTTAGATCATTTCTTAGTGGGAAGCGCCTTACACCAAATCCAGGGAGAGAACAAGAGGGAGAGACAGAAAACATCAGCAAGACAATGTTCCCTTTGGCGAAGTCAAATGACAAGCGCATCTGCTATTCTCTCTCTCTCTTTGCATATAAACACACTCCACATCGTCTACAGCTTAATCCCCACACTGGGCTGTGCTGCGCTTTGCCTCAACAACACATTTGTGATAATGTCTGAACAATAACAGGAGCTAACGTTGAAGAATGGCAGCAGCAGATAGTGTTTTTTTTTTTTTTTTTCAACTACACCAACCTTTGCAGTACCTTTTAAATTATCGAAACTTAATTTTTTGCTGTGGAAATGACAAAGGCTTCATTTTCCGCAAGAGAAAATCCATTCCATATAGAAGTACCTTTGAAAAGCAGACTCATACTTTTTAAGCAACAGAGGCGACCACTTCAATTTTCTCTGAGCCTCTGCCAGAAATGAACAATCAAGAGGTTTGTACTTATTCTAGCACTCCTTTACACTTAGTCACTCATGCGAGCGCCTCAATCGCCACTGGAAAATAAAAAAGCAATTTGGATCATAAACCCTCAAAAGGTTGCTTCTCCGCTTCTTTTGTTTGGGGCGAGCGGTGAGTGTGTGTACGTTCAGGGGGGGAAACAGTCTTTCAAAATATCACTCCCTCCTCTTTTATTTATCTGCATTCATATTCTGCTCAGGGAACTCAATGTGCTTTTGCAACTCAGCTGTTCATTTACATAAGACGCAGGATTCCTCCTCGCCAAATTAATTTGATGTTCCGAGGCGAAGCCCTAAAGCACCTCCGCCAGACAAAATCCCAGCTTCCCCGGCCCGACCTGCAGAGTTTACATCAGCTGAGCTAACCAGGGTGTCGTCTACACACTTTGCTTTTGTTGCACTTGTAGGCTTTTCACAAAGCCCCCTGTGCCGCTGCTCTGTGCTTAAGCTCGACGCCAATTACCACAGCCCATTGCCGAGGGGGCTGAGCGATCCAGCAGGTTCGTTTGGACCACAGCTTATTTTGTGTTCTCACTTTTATTGGATGATAGTGTATTCTGCTGCAGTGTGCCACTTAGCCCCCCCCCCCACCCCTCACTAAAGATAAAGGAGAAGGCCCCACTTCATCAACATGACAAATGAGCGAGATTTATGAATCTAAACACACCAGCTTCTCCCAGAGTTACTGTACATTTTCAGCAGTACCAAAACCCTCCGCCCCATCCCGAATGCCCCCACCGGGAGTATCTCAATCCGGAGAGCTTTGATTCTTCCAGCACCAGAGCAGAAAAACCAAAAGAGCTCCCTGCATGCTGCAATTAGGCAGTGACGCTGTCACGATTGTAGACAGAAGGAACATTAAAGGCTCCTCAGCACCACAGCGGAATACGTACAAGCTCGTATAAAAAGCTTGTCGGCTTTCATCAGCGAGTTGCGAATGCTGCTGAGGTGGAGAGACAGACAGGGTGGCCCGTGGTGATTTGTATGAAAAGGAAAAGATGTGGAGAAAAAGAGATGTGGACACAGTCTAGAGAGGTGTATCAGGCTAATAATTAACCCTTAGAGACCCACCATACCCATTTTTGTCTTTTTTTTAGGGGGGGAAGGGTATCTTTAGGGAGAGATAGCAGGTCAACAGTATATGCTACATAGAAGTGGTATACATCTTCTGAAAGCTGAGGACCTGGAGATTAATTTGAGATGCAGCTCAGCACTGTGTGTCAAGTTTTCCTAGTCAGAAATCTGTAGTGAACATTGTGTTTTGGTTAGGCATCTATTTAAATTTTGAAAGTTTGGAGTGTATAAGGGCTTAGAGCATTATGATGGAAGTGTATGATGGCCATTCCCATGTTTAATTATGTCTCATAAGTTGTTGGAGCAATTTTTGGGTTGATACCATTTGTTACACAGATTTGGTGAAAAATAAAACCTTTTTTGACCACTTGAAAATTGATAAAAATGGTCAGAAATCCCCCCAAAATACCACATGAAGACACCTTGAGGAACACCATAGAAAAATTCCTGCTGTTTCCTACCCCATTATTGTCAATATACCTAGGAAAGCCATACATCCTCTGAATTCTCCAGGTCTCTAGTTTATGGTTGTAAAGTTTCATGAGGCTGTGATTATTATTTTCTACAGTGCGGTCCAGTTTTTAAAAAATGGTCTCACTACAGTGGAATGGCTACTATGGGGACTGACATCATCACACATGAATACAATTGGGCTCATTGAATCCACATAAGAGTCTCAGCTTTCCAGTCATACCCATTTTATGCAATTCAAAGACTGTTTAGGGACCCCAGTATGCAGAAAGATTCAAATGCACCATTTTTAGAACAGGTGGAAATAACACATTTGTACTGCATGCAAAAAACGGCATAGTTTTTGCCCAAAACTGCATGGGATTAGCATAAAGTGGGCATGTCTGTAAAGGGGAGACTCGTGGGAACCCATCAAACTCATTTTCATTCAGATATCTTGAGATGAGAGGTCAAGGGACCCCTTTGAAAATGGCTATGCCAGTTTTTCCCTCGCCAAGATTTAGCCTAACTTTGGGGATTTATTTAGCCCCCTTCCCGACAAGATAGCATGACATGGTCGGTTACCAATGGATGCCTTAGGTCATCTAGTTTTTCATATTATAATGGTATTTTCACTCTCTGCCTCTGAAAGACAGTAATGTCGACCGAGATTGTATTCGGCCTTGCGGGTCTCACTATTTCGGTTGCTATTCATCAAAATGCATTTTATTCAGACTTTCTGCTGCATGTAAAGACACACAGCAACACTCCAGCTTATGTGTAGTAGACTTCTGGCTGCCTGACACAGCTGCTCATGTGTAAATACATCATAGATTTTCCCCAAACTTATTGATTACATTACAGTGTGTATGTCATAGATCACCTGCCACCGGTGGTGCATTACATGCTATGCAATAGCATGTACTGCATCAGACGTTTTGAAATACTGATCAATAGCTGTCCAGTGCTGCTAAATCATCCTGATAAGGGATTTGAAACGTTATCTTTCTTCAGGTTAGCAGTTCAAATGGCGACTGGCCAAATCACTACTGAACTCTTTACAGTTCTTATCTGATTCATCTCGGACATGATCAAGTTTCCACCAAACTGTTTACATGTCAGAAAAGGATGCGGATGGCATTTGGTGGCTAAGATGATACAATTTACACTGTGTTTACTGTATTTATGAGACTAAATCCTACACAAACTCTCCTTTAAATAAATACCTCTGAGAGTGAACACGTAGCAGATTAAACAGGTTAAATGCCGGCACAATAGATAAAAATGTTCCTTTGACCTTTGTAGACATTGTCCTGTGCAGCTCTACTGGTTATGCTCATGGGCACCTTGCCTAGTTTTTCTAGGGGAACAGAGGATTACAAATGGGCTAAACCTGCTCAGACTCTCCCATCCACCTCATGGGTTCAAACCCTGCAGGATTATTTATAGGCCCCTGGAAGGAAAATGTATCTTATGTATGTTTCCTAAAAATTACCAGCTAACCAGCCGTGAGGTGAAAACTTATACTTCATCAGGGGAAGGAAACAGATAAACCTGGAGCAGGAAAGTAGGAGTAAGTACAGAGCAAATCCACTGCTAATTATCCAAGCAGGAACATAAAGGCAGAGTTAAGATCTTGTGTAGTTTGATAGGTAAGGCGGAGCACCAACAGTGTCAGAGTTAGGAGTTCAATTAGCACTACAACCTCTTGTGTAATAGGGATAACATCCATGGTGTTTGAAAATGCTTTGGGTGAAAAACAGTATCAACTATATGGCACAACAACACAAAATACATGTATTGTCATTTAACTAGCAAACGGCAGGGAAACAGCATTCAATAAACAAGATCGGATCTTGCAAACGGATGCCGTTATCCCTGACGCTGAACCCTGACCCTTGTCGGCTTTACACCCACATTGTTGCATGTACAAACACAACATAGGCTAATGAGCCGATAAGCCTCGATGCAAGCGGCAATAAGCAGGATCAATACATACTAGATCAATGTAACATGGCCGTGATAGTGAAAATCCCCGCAAGCAATTAGATACCGCTTGAGAAGGTGCCGTCCTCATCCATACCCAATTATGACTGGGTCAAATGGGCTTAATTGGGTGTCTAGTTTGTTGATTATCGCTGAAGCAAGCAAATCACCCGGTTTATCATACTGATAGAAGAGAGGTCCCTGGTTAATTCTGGTTGCATCTGCGGTGATAATTGGAAAATTAAAAAGCAAATAAGCGATAACATTGCGGACGGTGTTTCAGGATAACTTGAGGAGTAATTAGTGAGAGGAAAAAGCAGAGAGGATGTCCAGTTCTGATGAGATCAGCTATTAAAAGTATTCACCGAGGACTGACAGTGAATATTAATAAAAGACAAAGAAAAAAAATGTATATGTAAGAAAACATTTGAGAAGGGAATAAGAGATTTGAGTGGAATTTGAGTCAATCCTTAGGTTAAAACTATTAAGTTTTCACAATGTCAACCTGTAAAGCAGCACACAAACTTTATGCTTTTGTCATGTTTAGCTTTCTAAAAATACAGCAGCTGAAGGTGAAATCAGTCAGCACCTTTCCATCCAACTGTTTTTAGATACCGTTTCAATTTGCACATGCAAAAATACCTGAGTGGAAATGCCAAAGATTCAAATACATCCAAATAAAAAACTCTATGCTTGGCTGAGCGTTGAAAGTTGGCATTTCGAAAAAGAGAAGATGTGATAAAATCTGCTGAAAACTGATTATCTGAATAATGCTGGTAGATTAAAAAAAGTTATTACAATTTATCCTGTACCACACACATTACTAACATTGTCATTCCTAGAGCCACGTCACTAGCATGGCTAAAGAAACACATATGCCATCTTTGGTAGAAAGCAGCAATGAAATGCCATCAGAGTTACTGATGCCTGATTAAATATAGAATGTGTTCACATAAATGTAGTCAATGGAAACACTGATTCACATTTTATTATTGCCATAATATTAAAAAATTGCTTAAAGGGGATGTATCATGCACATTTCCAGGTCTATATTTATATTTAGGGGCTCTACTGGAATGTCTTTGCATGTTTTACAGTTCAAAAAACCCTTATTTATCTTATACTGGCTCTTTAAACAGCCCCTCAGTTCAGCCTCTGTCTGAAACAGGCTGTTTTAGCTCCTGTCTATTTAAGGCCCACCTCCAATGAGCCCACTCTGTTCTGATTGGTTAGCTTCAGGAGGCTACGTACGTAAACAAACAGCAGTAGTAGGATTTCACTTCTTTTTCTCGTTCTTTACTCTAAATATAAACTTTTCAAAAACATCCACACATGTTTGAGCCCAAATCCAATCTGAAATAAGTAAGTGGACAACGTGAACAACCTGTGGAACAACATAGCAACCAAGACAAGGTAACAGACGGCCGTTTGTGGGCATGTGCGAACAATCTGACGTCATCAGTAGGAGGAAGTAGAAGTAACATTGCAAATGAAGCGTCCAATGCAGGCTGAAGCCCTGGCTTTTGACTTGCAGGCAACATTTTTACATGTTCACCTCAAGTTTTGGACATCTGATGTTATAACAGTATATAAATGACAGGAAATGCTAAAAACTTGTGCAAAATTTTAATGGAAACACAATTGCTGTCTTCCAACAGTTTTCGGCGTCTGCATTCGAATATGAAAGAGGTGTAAAGAGTCCCTCTGCTGTGAATATGACAGGCTGGACGGCTTCTTGTGAATATGTCACTCACACCCATGTGGCCGTAATGGCTCCAAGGCTCAGCATAGCAGGGAGGTCAGAGGATAACTGCTGGATTGACAATAGCAGCGTCTCATTCTGCTGTCAGCTCCAGCTGTCACTTCCGGACCGGAGCAGAACGGAATCGGAACGATGGGATCCAAATTCCAGATTCTTCACAGGGCGTCGGTCCTGCTTTTAGCCGGGCGATGCCGGGGCGAGAGCAGGAGTCTGAATAATTAACCACAATGGAACAATAAACGCGCTGTTCTCACAAGTTCTCCCCATTCTAAAAATGTCAAAAGCAGATGGCATGCTGCCTGCGGCAAAACTTTGGTGTAGAGCAAAGAGAGAGGCGAGAATGGAGTGAGAAGGAAAAAAAAAGATGATAGAAAATAAGAGTTTGGTTTTTTTTGGCAAGAGAAGGAAGGCGATGGTGTGCCGTGGATGTGGTGGATGGCGGACCCACCTTTTCATATGTGAATCCTTAACATTTATTTTACATGCATTGAGGTAAATGACCAACATTTTTTAAAAACTGCTATGAAAATATAACTCTTTTTTTATATATTCACAGGTGCTAGGGGTGAATTTAATGTCTCACTACATCACTTAAGACATGAGAGAAAGAAATGGGCGGTAATGGAAGGAACAGAGAAGCTAGAAATATACTCTGCAGGCAGATGATCAAACAGATGAAAGGAAAACAGAGAAAATGTGTTGAGCTGAGAGAAAATATGTGGACAGAAGGTAGCCGAAACACTGGAGGCAAGTTGCAGAAACACCAGACAGAGGGGGATAAAAGGACAATGATTCCACTTTGAACAAATGTGGCAGTCCACTTGCTTTGACTACTTCTTTTTTCCTGTCTGACATGAAAGCAGAAGCCCCCTGCTGTGAACTGTGATGTCCTTTTTGTCCATTTACTCCCGTGGTCACATGTCTTCTACAGTTAAGTTGAAGAAATCTGCTCATTTGCTTTAGTCAATGCAGAATCGTGGAGACAGTGTAATGCTCATGTTGATGCTCGTGACAGTGAAAATTAATCTGTTATCAGATATTGGCAGACTATCATTATTATGCAGTCCTGTCTACCTCAGCTAGTGATTTCCTGCAATCCCTTGACGATGCACAGAGGTGATGAATAAATGTGTTGCATCCTCCAAAGCGTCGCTGTCGATTGAAAAGCATGCATTGCCACACATGGTTTTAAATATAAAAGAAATGAAGGATTAAGTGTCCTTTATGGGTACAGAAAATTCTCCTACTTCTTAAGCTGCATAAACCATTAAAAAGACCACTGGATTATCTAAAAATAAACTGTCACAAAGCTGAAAAGAGGGCTGTTTTTCTTAGATTATGAAAACTTGACAATTTTGAGATACATAGTTTTTACAGAATAGCCACAAAAGGTACAAGCCAAAGCCAAAGAAGTTTTCTAGTTGCGTAACAGCTGCACATCTCACTCAAAACCCAGCATATCTTAAGGCTTCGTTGGATCCAGGGTCCGGTTGCACCAGCTGTTCAGTAAGTGCAAATTTGTGCATCACTAAATCAAAAAACGGTTGCAAAACGCACAAACTAGTTCTTATGTAGAGATTAGTTGTTGCTAAATATTTACAATGACTATCTGCCAGGTGGATCTGGTGCATAAGCCAGCTGAATGAAGCAACCGACAAAGCTAAAATTAGCATGTTAATATCTGGCCTGTTTAGACTGAAGAGTAAAAGAAAATATGGATTATGGTCGACATATCTGACCTGACACTTTACATTTCACAGAAAAAAACACACTAAACCTCAAATAACTAAAACTACATACCAATAACATTAGATTATATTGACCAAATAGATAGCTAGAGTTAGTTAGACTAGCTAGCTTAGCATAATCAGATATTTCACAGTCATACCTACATTCACAAAGCATTCCTAGCAACCCATTTACAAAATACTAAATGTCTAGCTAAGACATTTCTTAAGTTTTGATGATGCAACCCGATTTGACGTTTGAAACTAGTTACTAAGAACTTAGGAAGGACCTATGAACAGCTGGTGCAACCCAGTCCTGGTCTTTTGAGGCTATTCTTTGTGGAGAAACTGGTGTCTCTGCCACTAGTGTGATAGATTTCTCTCTGTTTGACTGTCTGTGAATAATTGTTTCGTCTATAAAGGAAATCTTGCTCTTTGATTCTGAGGTGGTGAAACCAATATCTGATGTTCAATTCAAATAGTAGCTGTGATAGAGATGAATCATCCACAGGAATGTAAGAGCTACACCACCAAATTCCTTCCATCCATCAATTCTTCCTTATTTTATAGTATGTTTTAAATATTCTCAACAGCACCTTTTACAGAGTGACTGTAAAAGTGTTCAAACATGTGACCTTTCAATTACAAGTCCATCCATTCACCGGTCCAGCCTGCAGCACTATTACACAGAGTAGTGATGCAGACAGAGTCCCACTGAGGAATATCAGGCAGGGGGCAGCCAGACGGGGCAGGCGAGGCGGCAGTAACAGTGATTGCCCTCCCGTCGCCAAGGGAAGCTGTGTAAGACTGTAATCAGATTTCACACGCTGCTCGAGCATCTCAACCAAACACCTAGAATGCTCTGCAGTCAGCCAGCTGAAGTGATGCGTGTGCTGCAGGAAAAGTTACAGAAACGGAGGGTTTGTTTTTGAGCACGTGTGTGTTGACGTATGGGGGTGTTGGTGTTGTCTGCGTGTGCATATGTGTACGTGTGGGTATTACCATGTGCACATACTTTTGCTTGCACACCTGTATTTATTGTGTTTTTGTGCCATGCTTGTTTTTACTTGTGTATACACCGTATGTGTGTATCTATGCTCTTGACCTGCTATCTTTGTGAGGACCAAAGTGTTTTAGACCTTGAGAATGAGGATTTTTTTCAGAAAGTGAGGACTTTTTGGCCAATTATCATTTCTCTGAAGGGCCGTTTGGGGATTAAAACTTGGTTAAGCTTAAATTTAGGTTTATGTTATGTTTGACCAAAGTATAAAACAAAGAAAAGCAGCAAATCCTCACATTTGATAAGTTGCAAATAGGGAAAATGTTTGCAGATTTTGCTTGAAAAATGACAAAAATTATAAATTTATCAAAATATTTAATAATAATAATATTATAATTATTATTCTGTCTTTCAACTAACTGATCGATCGACTACTCGTTTCAGCTCTAAACACTTTCCTTGGAGGTAAAACCAGAAGTGAGTGCCTCTGAAATGTCAGAAATAATCCACTGTACAGGAAAAACTAAGTTTTGCTAACTCGCAGTTTTGTTTAAACCTGATCATCTGGCAGCTGGTGTACATACAATGTTATTATTACAGATGACTAAAACTACAAACATTGGACCCAAGTTGTTTGAAACTGAGATTTCCCTCCCAGGATAGTGTTAGGAGAGAGAGAGAGTACATTTCAGTCTGTCACAAGTGTAGAAGCACAAACCTGTGTGTGTGTGTGTGTGTGTTTTTTTTTTGAGTGTGTACCTGTGTTCTGCTCTCTGGGATCGTGCTGTTCGGACGCAGCCAGGTTCTCTGTAATGGCCTGATAACAGAAACCCTCCGGCCAGAAAACGGATTAATTAATGGGCCAGACTAGAAACCCCAGGGGAGGGCGCCCTCTGTACCACCCCTCCACCCAACACACACACACACACACACCTATACACACAGACACTGGTGTGAACAAATAAAGCACATACATAGGCAAGCAGACCTCCTAAACTCACAATAATATTCACACATACACACAGGTAAGCGTGCCACACACGCACTCTCCGCAGGTTTAAAACATTCCTGTGGGTCTAAAGTCTAACTAACACTGGCAGGGTTTGTACTTCCCCCGGAGGAAACACCTTGAGCACTTAACAGAGGCTTTTACTCACCTGCCCGGGCAGCGCAACACACTCATTAAGTTCCTCCTATTTATTAGACCAAACACATTGTTTCGGGGTGAAAAAGGCACGAGGCAAACCGAGGAAAAGAAAGGAAACAGAACAAAAAGTCTAAATCAATTGTGTTTGTGCAGCTGTTAGTCAGAGTTGTAGTCCCTCACAGAATATAACAAATAAATACAAATAATCTAGATATCTTTAAAAAGGTTGTTATAAGCCTTCCCTTTCTGCCTGCAGTGGTGTAATTGGCCACTTCCTGCCCGGAGCTGGCAGTCAGAGAGGGTCCTTAAAGTAGCTCAGGAGCATCTCCGTGGCTGTGAAAGGGTCACCAGTTTCCAAAGGGAGGGGTAGTAACAGTCCCACATAAAAATCTGTTCTTTAGATGGAACAAACATCCGCATTAGCGCCGACTTTACCCCCGGCAATTAATCCTCTGTCATTTCTTCCAATCATGAGAAAGTGCTATTTATGCCAAATTCACCTAAAGATTACAATGTTCAACAGGAAATAACAACGCATTCCTCCGCACTGTTCAGCCCTTGAAGGTGTCTCGTATTAATCCTCGTCCAACTGCTTTCTCCTTGTAGGCTATTGAATAATAAGTAATATGATGCATTGTAATGAAAAGGGAGCTCGGTCTTCATGTACTTTACAAGCTTTAGTCTTCAAGGAGGCAAAGAGACATTTCATTACGAAAGCAAGACAACAATGAAAAGGCTCTTTTTCACGTGTTCCTTTTCAATGGCGCTCATCGAAAACCCAGAACTTTCTGAAGAAGCCCTTCATTGAACCAGGTGCTGAAAGGTGATATTCAGTTCGGAGTATCTGGTTTCCGGATTATTTTGTGCGACCGATTCTATAGATAACGTATCGAATGGCTATCCTGGAGTTGATAACCAACACAGTGTGTCCTTACTGACCAGCCTCATTGTTTCCTGTTCGATTGTGTTTTGTTTGATGTGGCTTTCTGTGCGCTATAAACCTCGTCTTCCTCTCCACAGAGGGGTTTGTGTTTCCTCCGGGTTCATGGGAACAGCACCGCTCGGAGGGCAACGCTGCGACGTAAATACAACGCCCAACTTTTCCAATCACAATGGTGATCAGCATCGAGATATGCCAACTGTACCTGCCCTTATTTGATTCCAGAGAGAGAGAGAAAAAAAACACTGATGGGAGATTAGGGACTAATTTAACAGAATATCTATTAATAAACAGACACTGAGTGTGTGTGCACGCAAATAATTCACTTTAATCCCGTTTAAAGCAGTAATCTGATTATAACAACAGTTGTGTAAAAGCTTTAATCTGATTATTTTAATCAGAATGAGTGGTAACGTTATGAATTGTTTGGCACATTCACGCTCAGTGCCATGATTTGTAGAGAAAACTGGTCCATTTAGCAGCTGTTCTGGAGCTTTCGATCACATCTCATGGTCTTTACATTTTTGCTAAGACTTCTCATCCATCTTCGTCTGCTGGTTAAAGATCACGCCATATGGCTGAAAGCTCCAGAACAGCCACTAAACGGACCTTGTTTTGAGATACGTTTGAGATTTCCACAACTGCCCGTAGCTCCCAAAATCCAGATGAAAGCAGGAAGGAGTTGACAAAAATGTTAATGCGCTCATCTGAGTCGCCTTCGGTTATTAACACGCACTTACATCAATTAGCTTAACGAGCAGCTGTGACTTTTCTTTGCCCTCGATTTTGCCTCTCAGGCTCGCTCTACTTTACTGGAAGCTTTTTGGGTCAGATGAAGCCTGAAAGAAAGACTTAATCTATATTTTTATATACAGTTAATATTCTGCTAAAAAGAACTGAACATTACCCAAATAAAGCAATAAAGGACATCGCTCCTTTTAGTAAAGATATAACATTATTTATCTTTAGGTATCAACATGATTTTAGGTTAGTGCCTTAGAAATACACTCTCTCTTTTTGGACTTGAAAGGTAATGGAAATAATGTTAAAAGTTCATCATAATTTGTTACTTGCTAGACTGATATAAATGTAGTTATAAACAGGATATTGCATTTATATAATCTTGTTTATTTTTTGTGGCCTTGGATTTTGGGTTAATGCAGTTTGGATGCAGTTTCCTTTTATTAAGCTTAACCAGATTATTCGTGGTACTGTTTCAGAGTACTGCATGTGTGTGTAAACACACCTTTAGGCTTTGGCTTACTAAAAAACTTGGAATCATAATCACAGTCTTAATGAGAAAAATCAGGGTCAGGCTTTGAATTTTGTCTGACTGATGAAGCAGGATGGAGCCTGGAACAGAAAACTTTGCCCGGCCATAACAACAACCAAACCGAGATGCTCTCACTATTAATAATAAATAATGCATTTCATTTTCTGCGGAACAGCAGGGCCATCCAGATACAGGAATTTGCTCCAATAATCTTTTCTGCCCAGACCATTTTAATCCAGGGTCTGCTGGAATCTGGCTGCCGGACATCTACAAGTATACAGATGAAAATGGTCGAACCAAGGGCAGCTCCCTGGAGTCTGGCCCCCACCCCGACAACACCCTTGTCCATCTGTCTTCATCTGGCACCAGCAGCCAAAGATAGAACCACGGCTAACACGGCACCACAATTAGAGCCTTTTTTTTCATCATGTCAAAACATTTTAAAGCTATTTCTCTGTTGTTAACATTTGGGGACACGTCTTGCAACAAATTGCTGACGTCTCTTAATGGGGTCAGCTGGGGGCTGACAGGCTCTCCCTGATGGATCGATTCGACCTGATAATATGCAGCAGCAAGGGGGGGTGGGGGGGGGGTGTGAGATCATTTTCAACTTTACACTTCCTCTCTATGTAAGCATCACCTCTAATCTCACCTCTAATCTGAAATATGGTAGCAATTTGTGTGTGTGTGTGTGTGTGTGTGTGTGTGTGTTTGCATGCACCAGCGCGCATTAAAATCAATTTGGTCCCAAGCCACAATGAGGAGAAAATGCACCTATGCACTTATGCATCAAAGTGGCTGAAAGTTGGCTTGTGTTCAATGTTTGTTTGTGTGTTTGAGTGTGTGTGTGTGTGTGTGTATGTGTGTGTGAGTTTACTGTGTATGCTTCTGCAAGGAGGCTTGCTCATGGGCAGCAT
This sequence comes from Scomberomorus guttatus, assembly GCA_038419695.1. NCBI lineage: Eukaryota > Metazoa > Chordata > Actinopteri > Scombriformes > Scombridae > Scomberomorus > Scomberomorus guttatus. The sequence goes on from CM076467.1 coordinate 16,788,940, forward strand.
TAACCCAACAGGGGATCAAGTGATGTTGTGTGTGTGTGTGTGTGTGTGTGTGTGAGTGTACTTGTGTGTGCGTCTTTTTTTGCCAGCTAGCCAGGGTCAAAACCAAGAGGTTTGTTAACATGAGGCATTAATCTCACTTGGGCTCACATCCACATGTTGCAAAATAAATGCAAACACCACACACACACACACACACACACACATACATATTCCCTCTGTTCTCTGTGGTGAACTGAGATGCCCACAAGTAAATTTTTAATCACAAGCGCTCTAATCACTCAAGCTCATCTTAAACACCAGTCACGACCTCCGCCAATACACATTAGCAAAGACCTGCTGATCCTGACTGCCTCCGTCACAAACATCATGTCCTCCTGTCCAACGAAACAGCAAACTAATACAACTCTGACTTGTATGATTTTGTTTATCATTTCTTTGCGTTATTTCCTCTTTTGTTGTTTTCCGTATCCTCCATATGAGTCTCATCGTTTTGCCTCTTGTCATCTTTTATCGTCGCAAGTGAGAATTTATCTTTATTATCTTACTCGGCTTGACAGGTTAAATAGAAGTTAAGTCAAGGTGAATCAAGTGACTCTGATTCTGGTATTATGGGTGAAAATCATCCTGACATTTCATACAGCACAGGCTGAATGTGCGGTGAAAATGTGCGCGTGTATTACAGCTGCAACACATCTCTATTTCCATCAATCTGATGGGATTTTTGATTAATCGATCACTCATTTACCCTTTATAATGTCAAAAAGTTACCCAAACTGACAGATGTTTTTAACATTTTACTTGATAAATGAGAAAAAACTGCGATTATCACAATTTTACTTTCAAAACATTTAGTTTTTTATCAGTTGACTAATTCGTTGAATAATCGCTGCAGCACTAATATGTGTGATTTATTTTCACTAAGACACACAGTGACAAAAATGTACTTTACTACTTGTTGTATTACAGTACTTTAAACAGCTTTTACTACGTCTGAACAACAATCCATTAGAGCAAGCTAATATTCACACACTTAAGGGTCCAGTCATCTTGCTCAGAGGCACTTCTGCATTATCCATACTGGCTTCTGAACCCGCGAACCGTCGACATCAAGGCAACATCTGCAAACAGCCTGACTCGGACTCGGACGAATGGAGGAATTTATGTCACATACCAACATTTCTGGCTTCCAGGGAAGCAGTAAACAGTGTTGTCTTTTTGGCTCGAGGCCTGAAAACGACCATTTTCAGGGACACTGTACAACAAACCAGCCACAGAGCTGTATATCATAGTCTAACATTGTATAAATAAACTCAACGTCGGCCTTTAAAGGGCACCCTCAGTCTAAACAGACACTTGTGATGAGGTGTAACACAGCGATGCAGTGAATCTTAGTCAGCACAACACACTTTATCATATTGACTTTTCTTACAGTGGCTTTGTGTACGTGTGTTTTTGTGTGTGTGTGAGCATCTATTTATTAGTGTGTGTGTGTGTGTGTGCCCCCCCTCCCTCGCCTCCATTGTTACTCCCTGCATTGCCATTCTCCAAACAGAGCGCGCATTCATCACTCGGTCTTGCGTCTTTCTTGTGGACATGCCAGAAAAAAGGGAACCTTTTCAGGTCTGTGCTTGTAAATGACCTGCCCGCAAAAGGGTTTATTAAGTCACCTCCCCTCCCTCATAACCCACTTTCTTAAAAAAAAAACCACACAGGAAGAGAGCGACAGCCAAAAATAGAGAGGAGACAGATAGACAGATAGATAGACAGGAGCAGCAATGATGACTGATAGATGAAGATAATACAGTAAGAGTCCAGCTTATGCTCAAGTAGGGCTACAACTAATGATTATTTTCATTATTGATTGATTTTTCTGCCATGTTTCAATTCCTTAAGTAATTGATTCGTCTATAAATAGTGAAAAATGCTTATTGCAATTTGCCAGAGCTCAACCTAACATATTGAAATTGCTTGTTTTGGCTAATACACATTGTAAAGCCCTTTGAGGCAAATTTGTGATTTGGGGCTATATAAATCATCATTTTCTGCCAATTCCTAATCAATACACTGGCTCATTAATTCAGCATAATTTTCAATGCAGATTTGCTCAAACAGGCCACCTTTTCTGACCTCCTTGCACTGCTTCTGTGGCTTTTCATTGTCAAGATTCAGCCTGTTATCTGCTGCAAATCCCAACCTAAATGACATATTGACAAAATATTTAACTGAACCAGACAGATGGAGAAACTTCAGCCAATGGCAAACCAATCAAATATTATTGAACACACATGCAACAATTAGCCCATACATCCAATAAAGCCCCAGATATAAATAGTTTGTCATTAATTGTTGACCCCCCCCCCCCCCCCCCTCCTCGCGACGCATAAAAGGTTCACGCTGATAAACTCGTGCGGTTAATCTCTGCGTGCAGTTTAATTAATTTACCAGCATAGGTGTTCACACACTCTTAATCTGACTGAACAGGCGAAATCAATCATCCCGACAAGACTCGGGCGCTCAAGGAGACGATAAACATCCCCCTCGTTCCTCATCATCCTCCACAACACACACACACACACACACACAAATTACACACACGACGCTTGTTACAGGACAACAACAACAACAAAAAATCTCCTTAAGAGATCTCACACCGCGAAATGTGGGCCAGATCAGATTAGATTTTGGGGTCGTGCTGAAATCACTCCGCGGCGCATCTCCAAATGGCACACACATGTCGGCTGTGGATACGTTTTTTTTTTTTTTTTTTTGTTTTTCCTGAGGAGAAAGTGCCATCCATCCATAAATCTACTATTATTAAAACGGTGCGGCTATCGGTGCGTAATTGTCTCCACCGCAGAGCACCGGAGAGGAAAGCGGAGCACCGGCCGGCACAAACAGACACAAACAAAACGCTTCTTAACGCCCTCCTGTGCCACGCACCGGCCCCGCTATCTTTTTTTTTTTTAAAAACCGCACCACACATGTCTACTACTACACTACTATGCAGATTAAAGGCGCCATGTAGGACAGGGACGCCGTTATTACACAATGGGAACACACCGTCACCCACCTTTGTCATCTCGAAGCTGTGATGTGATGTGACGGTCGTGGCGTGATTTTCTCCCCCTCTGGACGGGCTCCGTGTCCCGGCCAGCCGGCTGACTCTGCCCGCGCTTTCCTCTCCTCCTCCTCCTCCTCCTCCTCCTCCTCTTCTTCTTTATTATATATAGCCTATATTTGTAGGAAAGCAAGAGTTCTTCTTCCTCGCCTACACTTGGCTCTCCTGCGTTTGTTTGGTCGGTGCCGTTTGGTGGTTGTTCAGGTGTGGCAGTCAGTGAGGCAGCCGCTCTGCTGCTGGCTGTCACCGGAGGCTCCTCGCGACTCCTCGTGCAACGAAACGGTGGACGGCTGCCTCTCTCTCTCTCTCTCTCTCTCTCTCTCTCTCTCTCTCTGCCTCTCTCTCTCTCCCCCCAGTATAGCCAATAATGTGCGCGAGGTTGTGCCTGTGATGCGGAGTTGCGTCCTGCTCGGCTGGCGGTTGGCACGCGCTCATGCACGCTCACAGTAAGCACATATGTCCCTCACAGACACACGCAGACACACACACACACACATTTGAGCACATTAATGCGCATGGACAATCCTAACGGACACAACGGTGCCAATAATACTTGTATCAGTATAACCAGCAGATATCTGTATCCTATGATATTCTCATAATGACTCATGGTGAGTGATAGCTTTAATACTGCTTGTTTTCTTCATTATTGCTGCATATGAAAGCATCTGTCATGCCAATAAAGCAAATTTGAGTCGCAGCAGGAACTTTATAGCTGACTGACTAAATTTACAGCAGACAGGGGAGCATTTAGTAACGCATGGACCCAGGGCAAACGGAGTAATGGGGCCCCTCTTGTGCCTTATTCGTCCCCCTTTACCAAACAGAGAGTTTTATTGGTATTACAGAGGTTAATGAATGCCATAGATGCAGGCATTTACCATGTTTTTTTCCTTTGTTCCTACAAGGGCAAGCGAATATGAATACATGCACAGATAATGCACCAGGGCTGCAACTAGCAATTGTTTTCACGATTGATTAAACTGTTATTTTTTCAATAAATTGATTAGTCTTTTGCCTAAGGTGACGTCCTCAAATGTTTTGTTTTGTCGCGACCAACAGTCCACAACCCAAAGATATTCAGTTCAGTGTCATAGGAGACTAAAAAAAACTAAAGAAAATATTCACATTTGAGAAGCTATATTTAGAAGATTTTGGCTTTTTTTAGTTAAAAATGACTCAAAATGATGAATTGATTGGCAAAATAGTTAATGATTTTATTTAGTAGTTGGCAACTAATCGGTTAATTGACTAATCGTTGCAGCTCTACTCACAGATATGCCCCCGTTCTGTTTTCAGTATTGATTTCCACCCGGGCCATTAACAGTTTACACATCTTTTAAACAGACTCAGTTTGGAGTTTTTTCTTCTTTTTTTAAGTTGGAGTTCAAATGTGAATGTTTAAATGTTTGAACATGTTTGTTGGCAGTATATCGAAATATGTATGAGGAGTATAAATGTCAGTAAAAGACTATTAAACTAAGAGTATTTGTATCCTGATTTTCAATGAGCACAGAGAAACTTTCCCCCCCTTCATGAATACATCATTATGCACAATGAAGCTCAAACATCCAACTGAAGGAACAAGAGGAAAAAAAAAACTTTTTGGGTGGACGGAGAATCCAAAAATGAAGCAGACTAAACAATCTCTTCCAGTTGAAATAGTAGCCTCCCTTTTTCCTACACATAAGCTGTTCTCTTGAGCAGCAAAAAACACTGATGATGTCACCAGGGTCATCTTATTTTTAGATGTGAGACTTCAAATGTTGTAACAGAAAACCTGCATTACAAACTTGAAAAAGATGCTATTGAGTTGCATTATGGGAATTGTAGGATCCAGCTTGACCCAAACTAGGGACTAAAAATCAAGATAGTTGACCTCTTTTTTGTTTTTTACCTTTCTTTATCAAACTCTCTCCTTCAACTTTATGGAAACGTAATACTAAACTGCTGGAGTGCCTCTTTAATGACTTCTTGCAGAGCCAATCACATCATCCCTGGTTCAAGTCTTGCAGGCACGTCTTCCCAGCTTCATGAATTAGGAGCCTAATCTGTGCATAATGCAGTCCAGCTTCTACGGGTATTTTACTTTTCTTGCAATATTCTGTAACATATTAGAGACTTGTTTATATTGAGTAGATCAGTTTAACACCTCGAGTGTTCCTACCAGAGTTCATAACTATTCAATAACAAGTTTAGAGTTCATTGTACTTTGTGGTTGTTTTCTTTTCCTTATTACTGTTCTTTTCTTGCACAGTTCCAGTACAGACTAATAATGAGTCACTGGTAGCCTACTTACATGATAATTTAATGCTGGTGACCTTATTGTGCTTTCTGGCTTCTATTAAATCCCACCATTTTTCTGATGTCACATGTGTATACAGCGTCCCTCTGCACTGTAAGTGACTGGATGTTTTTCTAACTGGGCTAAAGACGCTTGCTTGATCACGACAGACTGATTGTTTGAGTAGTGATCTGGACTCGGGGGGGTAACAATTTAATGAGATATTGTGTTTGGTCCCCCCCGCTGCAGCATGTTTCCTCCTTCATATGGGTCATTATTCTAGGGAGGAACAGTAGACTTTGATTAGGCAACGCTGTCCCTTCTTCCTATTGATCCTCTCTGTGATGACTGTACAGTTTGTCCATACTGTAGCTTGTTAAACACCCCGCTGGCATTATAATTAATTGTTTTTAGCTTGTTTGTGGGTCAGCAATAATGCGCATGATGTCTCTTTGCTGAACGGACAATATTTGTTCATGTGGCTGTTTTCAGATTGATTTCTTTTGTTTCCTCTATTGCTTTTTTTATGGTCTGCGGTTGATTGGAAGATGCAGGAAAAATGTTCCTAAAATGACATATTAAGTTTTTTTTTGTCAGTGTAATATTTAAACTGTTTGTAATGTCAGGGGAGTTGTGACAGGACAGTAACTCTTTAAAAGACAGCTCTTAATAAGTCACTCCTTGCTCCTGAAAGCAACTACAGTATGTTACAATTCACAACATTAAACAAGCCTGTAATTACTTATATTGACTTCATCCAGATAGGAATCAGGCAAACATGAAATGAGAGAAAGACGTGACAGCACATCATGAGAAAAGTATTTGTTATGGTTATCTTTAATCATGTGTCATATCCTGAATTGTATTTACTCATATCTACAAGAGGAGTTTCATTATGTTTAGAAGTATTTTATGAACCTTTTTTTTTTGCTGGATCATGATTTAAAAGCATCTTGTGTGCTGCGACCTTGTTCAGAAAAGGCCAAAATAAACGTCCATCATTTTCCAGAATGTTGTAGACCTGTCTTCACTATTTTTTTTTTCCACAGATTGAAAAGAAGAAACCATGACAAAGTCACAGACTGTGCATTTTTTGCAAACATGTCCCCTGCTCTCCATGTGCTCGCAGAGGTGGGGGTGGGTGGCATTGGTCGGGGGGGGGGGGGGGGGGGTCTCTGCTGCTAGACGCCGTCCCCCGGACACGCTTCGCTTCATCTTCCATTTGAGCTGTCAGTGTGCAATCAGCAGACATGGAGAGCTCTCTGCCTGGGCTGTGACATTACTCTGACCTCTGCGGGGTCCCTCACACCGCTAACAGGCCCCACCACTCCTCCTCCTCTCGGGGGCTGAATAATTCAGCGTCAGGAGGTTGTGAACGGTAAATCACAGCCAGGGTCACTGGTTTGATTCCCTCTGGGATCAGCCAAAACTATAAAGTATATGCACTCTATGTATTTATAGTTATTTCTATCACTGACTTTCATTGCTCTCATTTGGTTCCAGCAAAACATACAGTAGACATGTTATATATGTCTCTTGGAACAATCAGTTCTGTTTGTATAATGCAGGATGCATTAAACACATAAATAAATGGATGTCCAGCAATATCCTGCAACCTAACAATGACAAAACATTGTTATTGGCGCTACGCCTCTGCAGTGTGAAATAGTGTATGTTCCTGTTTGGCTATTCTGTCTCTGGAGTGTAATACACCAGTCTGAAATCTGGGTGTAATTGTTCTGGAGCCACATAAACATAAAATTCCTTTATTATCTAAAAATATATTCAGAGTAAGAGGTTTTCCTCTCTAGGTTAAACTATTTCAGCGCCGCCCTTTCTGGTCTGTAAGCCAGGACAGTTCATTCAAAGAGTTTCAATGGGAAACAGCAAGTTTGTAGATCTTTGATGTCTCTGCATTGGCTTGTAGTCATTTTTTTTTAGCACTTTAGGGACTTTTTCTATCTATGTTGGCTGAAAAACTGAGATCTAAAGTTCAAACTTTCTCTGGGAGACAGTAGTTTACCAAACAAGGTGTTGTGGAGCGACTGGACATTTTTCTGAACTGTTGCTGCTGTTTTCAAGGTCAAGAATTATCTTTCCATCTCAAGTTTTATGACTAGAAAGTTGGTTTTTTTTTGGTCCACAAAGCACCACATGCTCTAACTCTATCCAATATGGGCCTCTTGAATAGATCATCTGTCACAGTCCCTGTGGTACATCGAGGGTTAAATCAAACACTGGAGCTGCTTTCTGGTTTTTTGCCAGATTGCGCTGCACACACCATTGTTAACATTGTTTAAAAGCAGACAGAAAACATCCATTTTCCCCTTGATTAGCTTTGTCTTGTCGTGGTTGTGCTTTGCAGTTTTGTATTTGCATTTCAATGTGCTTCTTGGTGCTCTAAAGACAAAATTTGCCTGCTTGTTTTTTTCCCCCCCTTGCATCGGAATAAAAGCTGCTTCTTGAAGTTTTTTAATAGGCAAATATAACAGACTCCATGTCAGGAGCTGAGGAGGACGGGGTTAGAGCTTCATTTAGTACAGATAAAACCTCTACTGTTCCACACAGGGCTGTCAACACTTCCTGTCAGCACTGACTCACTACTTCTCGCTACTTCTCTTCTTCTTCCTTACGTGTTCCTTCACTTATTCCCTCTTGTGCTTCCACCGTCATCCTTTCCTTTCTTTCTCCTCATTTCTTCCATCCTCTGTTTCTTTGTCTGAATCTGCTATGGAGGGTGTTCGTCTGATTAGGTTTCACGCAGATCTCTGGTTCTGCGGTCTCTCTTGTGTGTGTGTGTCTGTGCATGTGTATGTACTGTATATGTCTGTGTGTGTGTGTGTGTGTTAATGAAATCCCCCTCCCTTGGGCTCAGGTGTCACTGCAGCGCTCCCTCCCCTCTTTTGAATAGAAAGCTCAGTCCTGAGGATCAACGTAAGGGCAAAGGTTTTAGACAGTTTCGCATGTACTGAATAAATTAGCTGCTGCTGTGTGGGCGATGTGTGTGTGTGTGTGTGTGTGTGTGTGTGTGTGTGTGTGGGAGAAACGGGGAAAAAGACTGCTCAGCACACACATAAAAAGGCAGTGCTTTGGTGTTTTGAGCCTGGCGCGCACTAGCTCAGCCCTCTCAAAGCCTGTGGTCATATTACTGAGCGAAGGGGTCAAAGGTCAAAGTCAATGAGCCGCCACATACAGAGGGAGCTGTGTTCTAGCGGAGCTGCCACTCGGCTTTCTTCCGTGTTAAACATCGGCCTCTCGGTGTTGTTTTGATGTAACGACAGCCGCGTTTCTGGATCAGCACACATGGTAGACGAGCGCACGTGCAGCGAGGCGAATATGTGTCACTCTCTATACTTATCATCCCAAATTTAGTTTGAGGAGGTTTGATTTAGAAGCTTTTTATTTCAGACTTTTTTTTTTTTGTCAGAGCGACCCAGATTTACAGCACGGTCATCACCGGCTATCTCCTGTGGCTTATCTCTGATATCAAAAAGGTGCCTGGAGGTATGACAGGGATGTATGGAGAGCACACACACACACAGACACACACACACACGCACACACACACACAGACACACACACAAACACCAGTCTACTCTCAGCCTCTAAAAACCTGGGAAACAGTCATCAGCTTAGCAGTGGTCTCCCATACTGAAAGCATTTAATCCGCAGATCGACTTTGTAACAGTAATCTATACACATTATGAAATTGAATTGGAGGCCATCACATACTGCAGGAAGCAATCATCATTACTGCCAACATCCTTCACGGTGGTTTAGTTTTATCCATATGCTACAATTTTCTGTATCCAGATAACCCCCCCTTCTCCCCCAAACATTACATCACATTATTTTATTTATTTTATGTCTTTGCCCCGACCCAGTCCGTCACAATAATCACGACGGCTCTATCTGCTCGTGTTGTCACAGTCATGTTGTGTGTGCAGATTAATTTGAAAAGTCTGGACTGCTTTATCGATAAAAAGTGTACATTTGTATTTGTATTACATTTCCTGTCATTGTATGTGTCACCTGGTTGAAAACTACGCAGGTTTGGTGGTTTTTAGGTTTTCATATGAGGACTACATGCACCCTTATGGGTTGATAAAATTCTCACTTTCAAACCTTTCAGATTATTAATTAGAAATCAATCAGTCAAAACAAGTCTTTTTCTTCTTAGTTCCTGGAACTCAAATGAAATTTTGGACTTAGTTTTGACTGGACAACAAATCAGCACATAAATGCATTATTAGCATTATTAAGTATTGTTAAACCTTCTAGCAGTGATGTAAAGTAACTAAATGCATTAATGAACAGCTATTGCTACTTTGCAGATTAAGATTCTACATTATAAAATATGATGCATCGTTATAGATTTAAATACCAAACAATTCATTAAGGAAGTTAAACTTAGCTCCACATTTACCAACTACAATATTAAAATGCTGTTTACACCTTAACGCATCAGCAACAATAATCAGTAATCACAGTTAATATAGTATATAATATAACACTGACAGATCATTCTGCTGCATGATTACAATTTTTACTTTTGATACTTTGCTGAAAACACGTCTGCACTTGTACATACATAAAAATGTTGAATGTAGGACTTTTCTTTGTAACTTTTACTTGTTTTATTGCTACTTTTACTGAAATGAAAGCTCTGAAAACTACTAGTCCTAGATGTGGGCTACTAATGTAACTGCTGTTGCTGCTTTTTTGCAATTTTCTGCCAAAAAAAATCATATAATGGGATATTTAAGGAATATATAGGCAAGGCAAGTGTATTTGTATAACACATTTCAACAATTTGAAGTGTTTTACTTACATATATAGTGTAATGGGTATGTTATTTTCCTTTGTTGTTACACATTTCTTTTAGTTTAGTTATTGTAAAATAAATGACTCACAGCATGTTTATCATATTTGTTTTCCCCAAAAAATATACAACTCTGTCTCTGTCCTCTTCTCCAGAGGATAAAAATACTGCTGTATTACATGTAATAGTTGCAGTGGCAGGGAATCGGCACCTGGCGGCGGTAACGTGCGGTGACGTCATCGCCTGACCTCACAAACATGGCGGCGGCCATCCGCGGGTACAGCCGGTTCGTTTCCGCTTCTAGAAAACTGGGAAGTTATTTGTTTAAATCGGTTTTTATCGCCCAGGCGGCGACGTGCGGCGTCAAAATGGACTCGGAGAGGCCAGCTAAGGTTTGACAGGGATGCTTATCTGTTTTGGGCTCATCGTTGACTGTGTCACGACTTCATTTTACCCGTAACGATGTCAAAACAAAACCTTCATCAACTGCTGTTAATGTGTCTGTGCTGCAGTTAACTGCGCAGTTAGATAACGGTCCAACTTTACATGCCCCATTTACACATATGTTTGTCATACTATGTGTGTTTTCTCCTCCACAGCTGGAGTTTGCAGTGCAGATGACATGTGAGAGCTGTGCACATAAAGTCAGAGCTGCTCTTGAGGGTAAACAAGGTAAGAAAGCAGGAAAAAGGTTCACTACTGCTGCATAAGAAGCAGTTTTTTTTGCCTCAGTGCATGTTTACACCCACATCTGTGACTGATAGCTCTTTGTAATGGTCAGTGTAGTAGAAACTGCTCTCATTTCAAAGTGTTTGACACAGCAGAGGACCATAACAACAGATAGTGTCAGTCTGCTTTTAGCTGTTGCTGGTTTATAACTGACCTTTCTTCATGCATACCAGCGGTTAGTCGATCAACAGAAAATTAGTCGGCAACTGTTTTGATAATCGATTAATCGTTCAGGTCATTTGTCAAGCAGAACAGCTGCCATCACACGTTTGATGGTTCCAGTTTCTCAGTTGTGAAAACTTGCTGCTTTTACTTTGTCTTACATTTGTGCTGTAGGAAACTGTGATGGGAATTTTTAAAGATGAAAACAATTAATCATCATCAATCAATTAATCGAACATATTAGTACAGCCCTACATAGCACATTTCAAGTAAAGTCGATGTGCTTAACATTGAAATGCATACTGTATATCAACAAGTGCCATGCTCAAATGAATGGTTTTGTATATGTATTCAATATACAGTATATATGAAGAATATAGTTTCCAGTAATAAATGAATGATGATTAGATATTTGTTTAGGTTTAATTTGAGCTGTTCTTTAAAGGGAATCACTTTGTTTTCGCTATAATTAGTACCAAATTTCCAGGAAACTCTCAAGACATTATTTTAGGAAAAAACTGACCTGTAAAATAAATCGTTAGCAAGACACCCAGCCACCCAAAAGACAGTAAAAAACCCACAAAACACAGGAGACAAATCATTAAAAGGCCACAAATAGGGAGGTAGATGCACAGTAACTGACATGTCACAGTATGTTGGAGCATCTGCAGGTCTTTAGAAAACCAGAAACATTATAAATGATCTAAATTAAAGCCCTCCATAAAGTATTATAATTTACTGTATACAATTTGTTGAGGTTTCTTTGTGGTGCCTTCCACACTTTGACTACAACAAGGACACAATATGCCTATAAAGTATTTTCTACCCATATTTCATCCTCATTTTGCTTTCCTTTTCCTTAAACTGCTCATTTGTAGTTTCTGTTAGCATCCTTGTAAACATTGCAAGCTTAAACTGAGTCCCACACAGCATTGAAAAAAAAAATGGATGTATTTATTTATTTGCATGGTAAAACAAAGCAGCAGAAACACGACAACAAAAGAGAAGAAACAAATTGTGCAGGTGAGATTTAGAGAAGCCCTGGAGGCTTATAGAAGGAATCTCACCTCCATACGCTTTATAAGCAAATACAAGAGTCATGTAATCCACAAAAATAAGCCATAGGATCAAAAAGCAAACAAGTAGGCAGAATAAATCAAGCAAAGACAAAATAAATAAAATAATGCAGGTGTGTGTGTGTATATGTGAGTGTGTGCGTGCAACTTTGTTACTGCATATATTTGCATGGCTGCAACTTGAGATTATTTTCATCATCAAGATTTTTGATTAATTGAGTAATCGTTAATAAAAATGTAAAAAAAAATGAATGGAAAAATGCCCAATTTGACATCTTTAGATTGCTTATTTAGTTTGACCAACAGAAACAAAGAGAGTGATAAGAGAGTGATAATGACTAAACGACTGTCTCATTGTGCTGTTGATGATGACATCAGTGGGTGTTTGTGTGTTTGCAGGAGTGCAGTCGGTCAGTGTGGATGTCAGTAAGGAGGCGGTGTTGGTGGAATCTGTTCTGACCAGTGCAGAGGTGCAGGCTCTGATAGAAAGCACCGGACGCCGGGCCGTGCTAAAGGGCATCGGAGGATCAGAGCAAGGTGAAAAACCACAAGCATGATAGATGTCCATAGTACTGAGTATCAGAAATAGCTTTACTTATTTTTTTTAAATTAACTGACATAAATCAACAATTTGCCTAGTTTAGACTTATTTAGGGAAAGTTCTCGTACAATATTAAGAATAGTTATAGAAATACAGGCTTCTAAAACTTTTAAAGTGGCTGTTAATCTGCTGTTAATTAATCTCCCTGTGGAGAAATGACTTGTTAATGAAGGATTAAATGCTGCTCCAATTTTTTTTTAAACACTGGTCCATATCAAAGAAATACCTCCTGGGTGAACCAATCACAAGAACCGCTCTGAATAGACATGTATGTGCATATTTATGGGATGTAATATATGGTGTGGCTGCGTTAAGAGGAGTGTCAAGACATGTTTAGCTCGACTAACCTCTCAAACTGAGTTGGTTATGCTTGATAAAAAAAGCCACCTCAGTCTGCCTCTTCTGGCTGGATTTCTGTGTATTTTTATATTCAGCACAAAGTTTCCCACAGATAAAATCAAATGTAAACTGGGAAATCTGATGACAGGCAGTCACCCGAGACGCATTTGTGACGCATTCTTATTCCATATGTGAACTGCGATCCGTCTCGGTCGGATCCCGACACAATCTGGATGTATCAAGGTGTGTTCGGGGCCACAGACATAAACATACAAACTGTTGAGGATCTGTGTATTTTTATGACAGACCTGGGTGCAGCGGTGGCCATGCTGGCTGGCGCAGGAAAGATCCAGGGAGTGGTGCGTTTCCTGCAGCTGTCCGCGGAGCGTTGCTTGATTGACGGGACCGTTGACGGCTTGGAGCCCGGACCCCACGGCCTCCATGTCCACACCCTGGGGGACCTCACAGAGGAATGCCTCAGGTAGGTAGCACCACTGTTTGGTGAAACTATAAACATATTACTGACCCGAAATTACATCAAACCTCTGAGTTAAGATGCTTCATATGCAGAGAGGGTTGAAGAAAATGTAACTTGGTACAGATACAAGGTGCCTTGAGGAAATACTGCGAGTCCTACATAGATCTGGGAAGTATTTTTCCTCACTGTAAATTCATTTTCTTTTTAATGATATAATCAATGGTCCTCATCATATAAACACAAGAGTCTCCCGAATAATTTAACCATATTACAGCTTTATGGTGAGGCCATCTGTATGTAATTATTTAAAGAAATCTTTTTCCCCCCGTCCGTTAGGTGTAGTGGATCGCTCACAATCTTATAATATCCATCACAAAGCAAGTCAAAGGGAAGAAACAGCAAATTCACAACGCTTTGTCATCTCAGCCTGAAACAAAACACCACGCTGTAGTTGTAGAAACTAAAATTGACCCAGAATCTGAAAGTTAACTGATAAGCTTATAAATGTATTATTAGGTTTCTAACAAAGTGTAATCTCTGGCTTCCACTTGGCATCAGCAGTACATGTAACAGAATTGTAAGATCAGTGATATTGGTGATATTGGTGTGTCCAAACTTTTGACTGGTACCGTATATAAAATATATCAGACTTTGTATGATACAGAAGGATAAAGTCCTGCACTTATTTCCATCATTGTCTCTGATGTTTTGAAAGTCCACAAACCATTTATCAAGATGGAGACGGGCATTTAATGATTGATGTGAAGAAATATTTGAGAGTAGGAGCTTAAAAACAGAAAATTTAATCATATAACCAAACAATCAATCATTTCTTTTCAGGGAGCAAAGTAAAAGCATCCATCGACAACCCCCAAAAAAATTCACATTGTAAAACATTATATAAGACATTTTTGCGACATCATGGTGGCCTGGGGGCTGTGACTCATACCATGTAAACTGCAACATCACAGTTTTGAGTCCAGCTGGGGACCTTTTTGTTACATGTCTCTTGACTGCACATACTATCAATTAAAGGCAAAAATGCCTAAAAAAATAAATAAAAAAACACTTAAAAAGACAGTATTTTCTAACACAGATGCTCCTCTTCTGTGCTGATGATCCAACTGGGTGTGCTCAGACTGTCAGTCATCTAAATTGTCGATGCAGAAAGTGAATGAGACCGCAAAGTAACCCATTTCTTATGTTTAATTAAATTCAATTTCTCCGTCTCTACAGTTGTGGAGAGCACTATAACCCCTTTGGAAGACAACACGGTGGTCCAGGGGACTCTGAAAGGGTACAGTCATATCATTTTCTTAGAGCTCCATAAACATAACTTACCATACAGTATAATCATTCACTTTTATAAGTTTGAAGTCTACTTAGTCTATGCTGTGGATCAGCGGCGCCAGAACATTTAGGTGCGCGAGGATCAAGGAGCAAAATTCTTTTATAATAAATCCTCACAAAGTCACTCCTGAGAATTTCAACACGGGCCAAATATGAGATGTGATTTCCCGCTCAGATTGCCAAATTCGTCCCGCAGGAGCTATTTGGAGCAGTTCTGTTCCAGGTGCTAAATTTTCAGTAAAGTGTGCGAAAGAGCTGCAGCTCAGAGGCACTGTTTCTTGGCTTTCATGCTGTGTGCTCCTTGTGTATTTATTTTTTACGGTTCACTGTTTTTTATTTATTGTGTGTCACTGTGGTTATGTGTAATTCTCACATGCACTATTGTTGCGCAGCATGTAGGTGATCTGGGAAATATCATTGCCGGACCAGATGGCAGAGCCTCATTTAGACTAGAAGACAGTCAGCTAAAGGTAACACTCATACACACACTCATACACACATACGTGACACTGGCACTAAGCCAGATAGCTACAATATATTGAGTTTAACTTATTGATTTATGGATGAAATGTGTATTTTTATGAATGTCTAATTTGTGAAAAACACCAGACAGCAGGTTTTAATTTCTCCTTATTTGATACCTTGGTGCCCACGCTGCAGGTATGGGATGTGATTGGCCGTTCACTGGTAGTGGATGCGGAGGAGGACGACCTGGGTCGAGGCGCTCACCCCCTCTCCAAACAGACTGGAAACTCTGGAGAAAGGTGGGTCAACAGCAGTGGATTCATTGAGGGAAACACAGCGGATACAAGTTACATTAAGTTGTATTTATCTTTGTCATGCAGGTCTGTGTAATGAACTTTATTAGCCATATTATAATAAATCAGTATAAGTTCCCATAAACAGATCTTGTCACTGTAGTTTGATTAATTGAGCAAATTATTAAAATTTGAAATCTGTCAAGAGATTAAAAAGTGTAATTAAAATGATTTATAAGTAACAGTCATATGAATCATTATGGGCTGTTAGAATAAAGTGTGGTATACATTTCTTACTCTACTGTCTTCATTTGCATATTGTGCTTCATTTTATCCAGATCTAATAGAGTTTGATGGCGTCCTCATCATTTATCATTTTTCTGTCTCTTTTTCTGTCCTCTACAGGCTGGCCTGTGGCATTATCGCCCGATCAGCAGGCCTTTTCCAAAACACCAAGCAGATTTGTGCCTGTGACGGGGTCACAATATGGGAGGAGAGAGACAGACCGCTAGCTGGGAAAGGTCGAAGCAAGGCCAACGCAGAGACACCGGCAGCACACCTCTGAACCTGGCAGGCGAACACCGGCCAGATCCGTGACTGTCGCATTAATGATCTGTGTTCGGCAGCGTGAACGGAAAGAGAGAAACGGAGAGGACGTTTGTTGACAGAGAGTGAGAGCTGGAGCGAGGAAGACGGAGTACAGACGAATATGTTGCCCGACAGCTGGACAAACGACCAAAGAAAAATGGCCCTTTTTTCTTGATTTTTTTTTTTCCAATGATAAAATCAAAAGCTCTTACAGTTACAGTTAGTGTCCTCTGAGGGTTTTAAAAGCACTAAAGCAGATTAAAACAGCCTGGGACTTTGTAAATGTTACCTGATTAGCTAGATCTCCGTTAATACTGCTAAATGTTTGCATAACCAGTCGCCTCTGACACAACTGTCTCATCGTGGGTTTTAAAACGATGCGCTTGTAAGATTTGAGATATTAGTTTTGGCTGTGCTACCGGCTGAGATAAATGCCCTTCAGTTTGCCGTTAAATTGTCTTAAGCTAATTATGCGAGCTTCCTAAAAGCACTTGTCGTTAAAAAAAAACAAAAAAACATCCTGCTTCTCTCACATCACATCAAACATTGTGCAGCAGCTCAGCTTATTTGAAAAGACAGAGATTATGATTTGGAGATCCTGAACTTTATCATATTTACTGTCACAACAGGCCGGCTGCACAGGAGACGCCTCCGTTTCCCACCAACTTGAGTCATTTGTAACTGAGAAATGCATAAAAACTAGTTTAAAAGCTAACAGAAATAAAGTAATATTAGATAAACGGCTTTAGCGACCAGCTTCGCCACCCCAAGTGGTGGTAAACAAAATCTGTCACAACCTGGCTCAACGCTGGACAAAGGAGGGGAAGTAATTTATTGTAAATAGTTTATTGTACATAACTAAAACAGAAAGACCAAGCAACCGAACACAACAAAACCAAACGGGGTCGTCGCATTATGAATAGTTGTACGGAAAGCATGACCAAACCTTGTGACATACAGAAAGAGACTAAACCGAAACATGTGCACTCGCAGGATCACAGGTTTACACGTGAACCCGCCACACTGTGTTAACAAAAAGGGAACAACTGAGCTAACTCCGAACATGTAGAGGTAACCTGCACCGACATGAGCTGCATTTGGACACCATTCTTGCCTCGGTGTGTTCATTATAAATCCATAAGGTGGGGTGAGTGACTTGGGTAAGAGAGATTAGGAAAAGCTTGGGAGAGAGAGTCAAATTCCATCCAGAGTAAAAGGGCAAGAGGGGGTAAAAGTTTAAGGGGGGGGCGCCTTGAAGGATTGTGTGCTCAGCTGTTTTTTTCAACATGGAGTGTGTGTATAGAGTTCTTTATGGCTGCTGTGGCCAACTTTAGAGCCACACAATGCTGGAAACAGATGATTTTTGTGAATCATAATCGTGTGCCATAAATCCTTTGATTACTTAAATTGTACTCTGATTGAAGTTTAATATACAAAACTTCTACCTGCTGACACTTGTTGATTTCTGTTGGGACATTTTTCTTCTTGATGAAGACGTCAATGTTGGGACGTTGTGTCGGTCATATGAGAGCGTGTAGCAAGTTTTGCATTGATTTTTTTTTTTTTTTTTCAAATTGAGCATCTGTCTTGTCCTGGTGACGCCTGAATAAGCTTATTGAATTTCCTCCCAAATGTTCAGCCGCTGTTGTCTTTTCCATTTCTGTCTGAGGGCTTTGAACGCAACTTGAATGTAGGGCTGCAACTAAAACTTTTATGAATAATTTTGTCTGTAAAACAATTCGTCCAAACCCCAAATAAGGCTGCAAATAATTTTGAATGATCAATTAATCTGTTGATTATTTTCTTGATTAAAGGATGAGTCGTTTGGTCTATAAAATGTCAGAAGGGTGAAAAATGTCAATCACTGTTTCCCAAACCTAAGGCGCAACTGCAAATGTCCTGTTTTGTCCCGACTAACAGCCCATAACCCTAAAATATTCAGTTTACCATCACAGAAGACTAAATAAACCAGAAAAAAATCACATACAAAAGCTGGAATGAGAGAATTTTTGTATTTTTTCTTTAACAAAATGACTCAAAACGATGAATCCATTATCAAAATAGTAACTGACTGTAGATCGACTAATAGTTACAGCTCCAAAACACGTAAAAGAAGCAAATCCTCACATTTGAAAAGCCTGACAGTGTTGCTTTTTTTTGCTTGATAAATGAAATTTTGCAGATTAAATGTTCCTCACCTGCTGTGTACGTGTGCATCTTTTGTCATACAAAGCCTAAACTAGCTATAATGATGCACTTGAGTGTGTCTGTGGTTTCAGGAGTGTCTCATATTTGTTGTCATATGATGACCTCTTTAAATTGAACTCCCTCACTTGTTGCTTTGTCTCCTTGGAGCACAAACCTCCCCTGTGGCTTTGCGGTAGCCTTTATTCTTCTAGTGGCTCTAATAAATGAAAACAAGCTTACACAGCTTTTGTGTATGTATGTATGTGTGTGTGTGTGTGTGTGTGTGTGCTTGAGTCGCTTCATGAGTCGTGCTTTTATGAGGATTCAGCATCCTCCGGGTGCAGCAGCAGCAGCCACAGCAGCAGCAGCAGCAGCAGCAGCAGCAGCCCTCCCCCTCTGCAGACTCTCCAGCAGTATGCCCGACATTCAAACGGAAGCAGGCGCTACCATTTTGAAATACAGCACCGCCTAGGTAAGATGGTAGATCCTTTTATTTAATCTCCTTTACTGCAGTATTATTGTCATTTGCACCGCATGGGAGGTAATTAACTCTGATTCGTCTTAAAGCTCAAGTGATTTGGATGGGTATGTTAAAGCGACAAAGGCTGATTGACCGTGTTGTTGCGCCGGATTCACTCGGTGTTACACTGTATTCATTCCTGTGCGGAAAATGTGATTGTCTGTTGTTACATTGTATCAGTCTCCCATTGAGGGCCAGTTACTGTATCATGTGTTCAGTGTTTATCAAAGGTGTCGCGCGTTACGGAGCGAATTCGGCGTCTCTCGGTGCCGGTTTTCGCCTTGTTGACTTGTTTTCGCTTCGGACGCCAACAAGCATCCCGTCTCTCGTCTCGCCGTTCACATTTTACAGCAAACGTGGACAACGCTTTCAAGCAGTCCGACGCGTCTAACCAACTTAACTTTGTGTCTTTTTGGCCATTTTTTTTTCTCTCTTTCGCCTTTAAATAAATGACCCGAGCGGTGAAAATGTGTTGACTCAGCGTCGTGCTGCGTCATCAGAAAAAACAGCCCCCCCCCCTCCTCCTCCTTTTGGTTTATGCCTCAGATGAACCCAGTGTTCATGCAGCAGCCGTATGTAACACTAGGTACACTTACATACAGTATACACACACTGAAGCAAATGACTTGCATATCTGTTTTAATACGTTTTTTTTAATGAACAGCACTGTACATGAGGGGAGGGGAGGGGAGGGGAGGGTGGGGGGGTTGTAGTTCATCAGCTGCCTGGAGCCTAAAACGAAAAAATAGAAATGTCACTCTCTGGTGTCATGTTCCACTTTGCCCTTTGATTTACAGCCGGCCATAAAGGTTGTGTCAGGAGGAGAAAAGGTGTTGAACAACCTGTAGGAACAACACGCAGTTTAGCCTGCAGATTAAGGAGCTTGTGAGGAAGGAAATTAGGGAATTTAAGGTAGTTTTTTCAACACTAATGTGTCATGAAACTCTCTTTACTGTCAACCCATCTGTATACATTTGGGATGAAATATCGTTTCCTAGGAGCCTAACAGTTAAACAGGGGGACATAAAACAAGGACCTAAACCGGACAAGTCTGTGCATAACAATAGTGCAAGAGAGGCAGGACAGTAGTGCAAAGACAATGTAAACTGTGAGAGGTAGTTTTTTGTAAACATAGTAAAAAGATTTAAAGTTTTTGTGTTTATGTAGGTTGTCCAGAGGCTGGGGGTGTATAAAGTTACTATACTCACCATAAATGTTTGTATTGGTGTAAGAGTGTCTAGAGTGAGATTTTTGATGAGACGCCTCCAAGCTAGACGCTGAGAATGTTTTGCTGTTATTCATACACGTGTTGTGGTATCTTGGTTTCTGCGGGGAAACCTGTTTTACCTAATCTGAGTTTATCCGACTTGTCAGCTCAGAGGCAAATGTGTGGTCTGCGTGCGTATTTTGCTTGAGAGTACATGTGCGACTGCAGCCTCCAGATCACAAGTGGCTGCTTTACTTTTCAAATTTGAGTTTCTTACACGAGTTAACTTGTGTGCTTTTCTTAATCTCTGGATCGTCAGTTATTTGTCTGCTTCATCTCTGATTTATAGAGTTTGATGTTGGAGAAATGTAGCAAATTAGTTTTTTTTACACTCAAAATTTAACTGTAATCTCTAAACCCTGAGTTGCTATTTTAATTTGAGTGAAATCTGGATAGTTTCTTACATATGTGATGCGTGTGTTTAATCTCTGGATCTTCAGTCTTTTGCCCCTCAAATCTTTGGACAAGTAACAAAAGTTTCATGTTGGAGAAATTGAGCAGGTCTTGTTATTTTAATTCAAAGTCAGCAGCGCCCCTCCCCCACAAGCATTTTAAGCCCTGAAAAAGAAACTAAACAGCTGGGTCAGCTATGTCTCGTGTACTGCGGTCTAGCCCTGTATTCAGACACACACACACACACACGCACACAACTTCCTTTTTCTCATCAAACTGCCATATAGCCAAAGGTTTGGCTTTGTGCATGCTCAGTAGTTGTTACATCTGTGGCAGCTGATACTTGCTCGCTGTAGCTAATCCCCTCACTTATCTCTAACCACAGTCAAGCACGTCCCTCCTCTGTTTTATCTACAGCGCCATGGACAAGAGCCACACAGTGAAGCTCTTCGTGGGCAACCTGGCGTTGGACACCACCCAGGAGGAGCTGTCAGCCATCTTCGAACCCTACGGCCAGGTGGTCAGCTGCAGCGTGCTGCGGCAGTTTGCCTTCGTCCACTTGCAGGGCGAGGGCGCCGCCGAGCGTGCCATCCGGGAGCTCAACGGACGGGAGTTTCGTGGACGGAATTTGGTGGTGGAGGAGTCGAGGGGACGGCCGTTGCACTCCACCAAGGTGTTCGTGGGGAATCTGAGTGGGATGTGCACCACTGAAGATCTCCAGCAGCTCTTCCAGACGTTTGGGAAAGTTCTTGAGTGCGACAAAGTCAAAGGTGAGCGAAGACTCCGAGTAACATTTGAACTGTTTCATATCCCTCCCAAGTTGTGCTTAATGATACTACAATTGAGGAGCTAGTGTGTCAGTGAAGGTATTTCGTAGCTAGGGATGGGAATTGATATTCTGCTTATCGGTCCGATTCTTCATCGACTCCCTCTTCCTGATCAATTTTCTGTGGGGAAAAAAAGTACACAGGTTTTCAGTGTCAACACAACTGTTTTATTATCTCAGAGTATGAACATAGTGTAGAAACAGAGTAGAAAGCAGGCAGATTCTACTCAGAGAAGGGATTGTTTGGAGATCAACCCCTAGCCTTAGCTCCAGCAGCAGACAGACAGAACAGTGGTTCTCCCTGCAGCCCGGCCTGGTCACACTACCGGGTCTTCTCGGTTATTCTGGGCGTGTTTTATTTGCTGTCTTGGTCTTCCGCCATGACTCCTTCTTGTTACAAGTGTCCAGCAGCGTAGGTGCATGAGCTTGACGTCATTGTTTTGCAATGTGCAACTGTCAGAAAAAACATGTGTCGATAAAAGGAACTGATAAGCTCTGAGCCATATAATTCCGATGGATCGGACAATTTGGAACCGGTTCTCAACTGGAACCGGTTCTTGATTCCCATCCCTAGTCGTAGCACAGGTAAGAGATTATATCTGACAGTTGTATTCCAATTGTTTGGTTGCTAAAAGATTTTGACTGACTGCAAAAGCTTTGTGATGTGATAGTGCAAAACAAGATAAACTCATATCCTTGTAAAGATGGACAAGGTGGTTTCTTTTGGCACAATTCATACTTTATCGTAGTCATACTTTATGGTAGAAATAATAAGTAAGTACCTGTGGCAATGCCACTGTGATCCTAATTGTTGTCCCTGCGCTCAATGACAGCCAGGCATTCCTCTTCTGCAGGCTATGCCTTTGTCCACATGGAAAACAAGGAAGATGCGCTCCAGGCCATCGAGGCCCTGCACGGCACCTCATTTAAGGGCCGCCCTCTATCCGTGGAGCTCTCCAAGGTCCAACCCAGCAAACAGGCACCTACAGGGAAAATCCCCTGTGTTAACTGTGGAAAGCAGGGCCATTATGCTGGAGAATGCCCTGTGGGGAAGCCCTCTCTGGAGCAGTACCAGAGTCAGGCAGCGGTCCTGGCCGCCGCTGCTGCTGCAGCCGCTGGCCTGCCGTTACAGGTCCAACAAAGCGTGCACAATTCAGTCTACAACACCTCCACGTTTGATCCCACATACGCAGCTCTCACAGGGATCACCACAGGCACACGCACTGATGGAAACCCAGTGAATCCAGCTGTTTATGGTGCCCTTGCCAGCCAGGTGTATGGTGCCAATGTTGCCAATCAGCTTTATGGAACGGTAGCCAATCAGGCAGCTCTTACATCAGGCGCTACGCAAGTATACAGCTCAATGACCCCTAACATCTACGGCCAGGTGGCTGCAAGTCCGGCGGCGGCTGCTGCTGCGGCGGCGGCCGCAGCTGCGTACACAACTCCGGTTTACACCCCAACTATGGCCAACCCTCCCGTCTATCTGGCTGCTGCTCATGGATTAGAAATGCCAACAGCAGCGGCTGCAGTCAACCCCGCCTACACTGTAGCTCCAGCAATTTACGGCGCTGCCACGCCAGCCTACGCTCATATAAGCGCCATGGGAGCAGCGGACCCTACCACAGCCCTCTTTGAGGCAGCCAGGCAGGCACATTATTTTGCTCAAGGCCAGCAGGTAGTGGCTGAGCAGCAGTCAGTAGCCGCTGCAGCGGCAGCAGCTGTGGCAAAGTCTGGGGAAAGGGACCGTAGTCCCCTACGGAGGTCAGCGCCCCTTTTACCAGACCCAGTGATGAAGCCGTTTATTTACCAGAGAGCCAAGCCGCGCCGACCCCTGCTCCCCACACCAGCGGGTCGAGCAGCAGAAGAAGCAGTGGAGGCTGCAGAGGACCCCATGGCCAGGTAGGACATGATCTTTGATTCTCTTTTTTTCATCAGCTATGCTGTTGAGTCTCCGTTTCTCCACTACTCTTCTTTTCAACTTTTTAAAATACTGTAGTGCACTGGAATGTCTACTAATAACACATTTCTTATGGCTGATTAAATGCTTTTTTTGCATTTGCCATGCTTCTTGTTTGCTTTATTACTCCCTTGTTATACCAAGTGCCACCATAAATACCCTTGCTGTCCCTCTTCCTACCTAAACCTGCCTCTCCCTCCCTAAACCCATCCCTCTCCGTTCCCTCCCTCCTCCCTTCTCTTAGGTACTATGCGGAGTACTACCAGCAGCTGCAGCAGTACCCCCAGTTCCAGTATGCCTACCCGCCCCCGAGCACAATGACAGCCCTCGCTGGCATGCCGGGAGTGTCTGCTGTGCCAGCAGTCCCCACTGTCTCCGCGATGTCTGCCCAACCGGTCGCCACGCTGGACGCCCTCAGGCCAGTGGTCCCCACCGCTGCGGCAGTAGCAGCCGCCATGGCTGCGCCCAGGGTGTATGAGCCGCCGTTGCCGCCGCCCACGCGCAAGGAGGCCATCCTCCGCCGCCCCGAACTCTCCCTTCACACGCCTGAGCCCCCCTTCCGATAGTCGCACACAACTCTATGCCCCCACCCCCTCCTTCTTTGCCCTAAACCTCACCCCTGACCCACCTCCTCTTCCACCCCAAACTTGACCACCTTACAGCAGCTGTATGTGTGTGTACGTGAGTGAGTGTGTGCGTTTGGGGGCTCTACAGTAAGTGTGTGAGGTGGGGTTTGAAACTGGTGGCTTGGTTTATTAACCTGCTTTACGAGGGACTTGATAAGCTAACCTTGGTCCTGTATGCATACACACAGTGCAGCCATGAAAGGGAGGCTCTCATCTGTTGTACGGGCATTCTTTGTGCTTTTCGGTTTTACTTTTTTATTGTGCCAGTCTCACACTTGTGCCAGTATTTGACTGACTTAGTCAGTCGTTTCATATGCCTTTATTTCCGCAACCCAGTTATGATTTTCTAAGGCCAAATCTACCATAAAAGACAATGGTTTTTGAAACTATTAGCCATCCTCCTTTAGGCCTAGATGATCAGTTAGGGCAGCTAATTTGAAACCTTTTTTGCCTTATGTTGAAGAGTTTGTAATGTAATCAGATGGGAAGTCAGATAAACACATATTGTGTACTGGCTGCATTGCATTGTGTCCAACAGAACCAAGGTTGACGTGTTTTGTGGGCGTGGGGTGGGGGGCGGGGGTTGTTTGTCTTGAATGTGATATGGATGTAGTATGTGTGAACGAGTGAAAGAGAGAGATACTGTATGTGCGGGCTCCTGACCTTGCAGCGCACAAATGCAGCAGCTAAGACTGCACCTTGCAGAAAAAAAAAAAACGTTAAGCACACATAATACGTACTGTAATGTATGTTTGGATTTCTCCTTGATCCTTTTTTTCCCCCCTAAATCCCTCCCCCACCTGTGCTCTAACTACAAAGCTGCAAGACACTGCTTCACCTCTCTTTCTCTTTCTACAGCTGCCTACCTCTGAGAGTAAATTTCAGTGTAGATTCTATTCTATTTCCACTCTTTCACTCAGTCAGCAGTTTATTTTTCGTGCTCCTCGTAAAGGTACAGGGTCGGCAGTTTAGCGAGGGGGGGAGCCGTCGACAATGACTTTTGTAGATATTCTGTATTTAGTCCTCCTACATGTTCAGAGGCCTTTTTAAAAAAAAAAAAAAAATAGTGTACGTGTTTTGTTTGTTTTAGTGTATTTTACATGTAATACAAGTCAACCTGGGGTGTAATGAATTGTACATGGAAAACAAAACCCATGTGTGACTACTGAATGAGCTGTTTACAAAGGATCTTTACAATACATCCTACTTAGAATCATGATTATATGTGACAAGCTCAATTATGTGCCTACAAGCTTTGAGTGAAGTGCATTACGTGGAGGGATCTCCCATTTTAAGTGCTTTTGACATTACTTTTTAATCATTTCGGGGGGTAACAGGAGCCCTCCAGAGCTTAGTATCCAGAAGGCTACGAGCAGTGGAGCTTTCTCGTAGACTCCTGTATTTGATCTGTTTCATATGTTTCATATCATAGGGTTTTTAAAAAGCCACAAAAACTGAGCCTCACAGGTTCGTACTTAGTCGCTGGTTTTAAGCAGAAACGACAGTAATAGCACCAATGAAGTGAGAGATGGGGCAGTATCTTCCAGTTGCCCCAACTATCATCCTTTTTTTTTTTTTTTTCCCAAATACCAGACCTGCTTCAGATCGTCATTGCAAAACCTTTTTAGTGTCTGTTTTAATCTGGTTGTCGGATCTGATCGGTGGGGTTTGCTGCATCAGGATGACAAAAGCTCGACTTTCAAGTAACTTTTCATGTCCTGTTTGGCCAAATCTCACCCATCTGGTTCTCTAACAAGGTTTTAGAACAATCACTGAGTTGTTTTTTTGCAAATACTATTTGACAGCGGTCTGATGCACACACAGACATGCCCTCTAAAAATCACCTTACTGCCTCGCTGTCCCCCCCCCCCCTTCTCCCCTCTCCCCCTGTGGTTTTTAGTGGTAAAGTGACTTTTGCATCTCACAGTGTAATCTTTCTGTGTCGTGAATATAAACACATACCAGTTGCATCCTTTGTAGAGTTATGTGGTTTGCGAAATGTCTTGTTTGCCATGTTTAAGACCGTATTTTCTAGAGGAGTATTTTAATTTTGCCTTTTTGTTTGGTTTTTTTTAGGAAAAGACAAAAGAAAAGTTAAAAAAAAATCGGCATGCTTTTTATTGAGAATATGTATACTATAAGCATTATTATAATAAAGAATGTTTGGCTGACTACTATGGTAAAAGAAAGCAAAGGGTTTGGACATTTCCCCTTCTTCTTGTTTATGTTGTTCTTCTCCACTATCTGTTTCTCTTGTGTAAAATGGCCACCAGACCCATTTGACTGGGGACCCAGGGGGAGACAGGTGTAGATGCTGCCCCAGCTTTGCTCTCTTTGGTCAGGGTAAGTGCGGGTTGGTGCTCCTTTCTCTCTCCAGCTTCTCAAACTTGTGTGCAAACTTCTGCTGCAAGGCCACACTGCAAACCTCCAACAAGGCGTTTGCACTTCATAAAATGCATTTCAGTATTTAATTCCGGCAAGAATGGCTTGGTATGGTCCTTTTTTTTAAAAAAAAAAATTAATTTTTATGCAGGAAGGACATTATACGCACTGTGAAATTACATTGAGAGCTGGGGAGAGGCACACAGATAGAATGGCCTGGGTGCATTTTGATCTGTGGAGCAGTCCTGTTCCTGGGGTTGATGGGTGTGCGTCTGGTCTGGTCTCTCCCTGCTGCACCAAATTCTCCCCCTCCGTGTGTCTCTGTGTCCACTCTACTCTCAGACCTGCATGTGTGATAATCTGTGACTCTCTGACGCAAAAAGACCGCGACAGTCCAGCTCTGAACTAACTATCTCAACTGAATTAGGTCACCGTGCCACCTGGAACGGCCAGCACGCAGCCGTGCGTGAGCGTGGCGGCGTGAGCCATGGGGATGACTTTTAGTGCGACGCCACCGCAGTGGGAACTTGTTCTCTCTCTCTTCACCACCAAGGTAAATGAAAAGCAAAACAAAACAAAAACAAAAGCACTGACCCCCTCCTCTCCCCACCTGCCGCCCCTCCTTTTGACTGTGCCTTGACCAAACACTCCTCCCCCTCCTCTCCTCCGCCATCAACACCTCCCCCCCCCTCCCACCCCTCCCCACTCCGTAACATCTCCTTTTGCTGCAATGGCAGTGCTACACCTACAGCCTTGGGCTTCTCCTCGGTGGGGGTGGCGGGCGGGGTGGGGTTGGGTATAGGACCCCATCTACAAGACCAAGTCCTGTCTTGCATCAGCATACAAGGCGACTGACTGTACCCTCTCTGTCCCGCTGGTGTCTGAGCGTGTGACTGCACTCTGGGTGAGCTGGTGAATAAAGGGAGGTGTGTGTGTGTGTGTGTGTGTAAAGAGAGCATGGATGTCTGAAAAAAAAAATTTAAGTGGTGTTTCATTGAATGGTGAGGCTTGGCACATGCGGACACACCTCCACCCTCTCCCTGCCCGCTAGTCAACTCCTCTCCACCGCCGTATTCGCCGCCCTCACCTCCCCTCCCTCCCCTCCTTCCCTCCATCCCCCTTCCATCCTCTCCTTCCTCCTCAACCCCTGCCCTACTGTCCTATGCACCTCTCCTCTCCGCCGTTCACACACACACACACACACAGCGCTTTTTTTTCCGCCGCCACCGCCGTCGCCACCTTGGATCTGGGTTTGTGGCTCTGGCTCGGACTCAACTTCCCAGAACCACCCACCTGACCCAACCTCCCCCCACCCTCCTTTGTTACCATAGAGGCCTGGGCGTGCCAATGGACAGTGTATGTGTGGTGGCCCGCCGCCGGACTCCGTAACATGACACAGAGAGACTTAAATGTTGGACAAATCGCTTTGCTAAAACTGTTGAATGCTGGGTTTGCTTCACATGGCTGTGGGAGAAATCTTAACAACACAATTTAGCTCCATTACATGTAAGATGATAAACCAACCTCTAACTGTGGAGGTTAATCATTTTCTCATCTCTGGGTCCCTCACAGCCTGTGTGCCAATCAGAAACATCCTATAAGATAGGCCTAGGTATGAGGCCAGTCTGACCTGTAGATTCTCATCAATCTCAGGGTTCCTATAGGACTTTTCTGGTACGGCAGCTCTATTACTCTAATGCTGGGATCAGCTGGACTGGCTGGATATGTGCTCTGAGTGCCATGTATGTGTTACTACCTGTTAAAATTGTCCCTGTGCTGAGAGAGAGAGCTTAACCCCCCCCCCCCCCCCCCCCCACACACACACACACAAACTCACAGTCGCAGGCATCAAGTATGCAGAGTCAAATGAGTTGTCCGCCATTTGCTCTGACAGCTGCGAGATGGAGTCAAGACAAAGAGGCTGCGGCCTTCTAACAAGCAAAAGGGAAGGAGGGAAGACGGAGGAGAAGGAGGAGAGGAATGAATAGATGAATTGATTACAAGGTGAGTGGGTAGAGGAGGGATCCTCTGTCCAAAGCTGCTCACTAACCTCATCTTCCTGTTCTTGGAGGACTCTATTGGTGATTGCCATAGTAGACGTAATGGCCATGTTAATTTAAAAAGGGCCTAAAATGGCCTGATAATGCTGCTTTGAATCTAACATTAATCTTCGTGGAATTTCACCAAAACTGATTTTTAAATTCTTTATTTTTAAACTTTTTGTGTATTTTAAAAGCTTTGCAACATATGCTCCCAAGTTGTTGTTTTTTTGACAGCATCAAATAACTATTGGTAATCCCCAAAAATCTGATGTACCTGCAGAATGAGAAGAAAAAAGCCTTCTTGGCCTCCATGATCAGGGCTCGCAGTGCTCCAGTTTTATTCCCTTCAGCCACCCCCTTCCTCCCCACTCCCCCAACTCCTCACTAAAGGCTTCAGGTGCTTGCGAGTTTCTGGGCTTCCCGTGCTTGGGTGAATGCAGCCACGCATCTCTAATCTCCCCCCCCCTCCCGCCCTCACTATTCTGAATTCAGTCACACATACTGACAGCCAAAGCTCGCTGCAGCCTCCTCCTCCCTCCCCCCATCCACCTCCACTTCCTCACCCACTCTCTCCCCTGCCTTCTGTGGTTTGGACAGCTGAAGAACTGTAAATCCAGATGCTCTATAAGCGCACGTCCCTGTGTTGTGTTGTCTTGATGGGATCCCGCAGGTTACATCTGTTCTCCTGCAGCAGGTATTAACTGAGATGTATGAGTGTGTGCATCTGGAACACAAGCCCACTCCAGCTTGGTTCAAGCACAACCCATCATGGACCATATTGCCTTTTTTTTTTTTTAGTTTTTGCTTGTTGAGATTTGGCAGGTTTAACCAACGTGACCATGACTAGTCTAGCACAGATGTGAATTAGATATCAGCCTCTACTGCTGCTCATCCTCTTTCTTTAGATAACCATGCCCAGCAGTGGAGTTTTACCTCACATATTACCTCATCGACAGGCGATAGACAGGACACGAACACCTGCAAAATGCAATTCAATACAACATCGCTGCATTCATTTAAAAAGTTCAAATTCTGTTGATAATAATGGCGGTGTATTGGCTTGGATTATATTGTAAGGTGTTCACGTTATTTTGTCCAACCCCTGACTATACATGTTTAATAGCCACAAGAGGCGAAGTCTGTCTTTTTCTGTGGTCCATTTGATTTAACAAGAGTTCGGCGACAGTTTCTCGCTGTCTGCTGCACCTCACAGCCGCATTATGTTTACTCATTCAATTCCCTCAGCTGAGAAGAAGTAGCAGCACATTGATGTACCTAATGGTAACCACAAATAGTCACACAGTAGCTAAACTTCTTCAAGTAGGTTAATGGACCAAGCCGAGTGTAGTTACATTTAAATGCCAGGTTAATTACGATAGAAATCATCATTCTAGTTTCCAAAGAGACATCAGGGGTGACTGAATGTGTTACCTCCAGAGGATAGATCTGCTCATTTCAAGGGAATTTGTTTCAGCACAAAGTTGAATGGTGAGGGGAGGGGAGGGTTTAGTTGATGAATGTTGGATGAAATTTTTTGCATCAACATGTTTACTGTGAATGACAAATCCTGGTATGAAAACACAAGTTATATTGTAAGGTTGTGTATGGATATATATATATGCCTTTTAACCTGTATTTCTTCAAATGTTCTGAGGCTTTTTTTTCACTCTGCATGCAAATCGTGAATAAATTCATTTTTTTTCCTCATCAAAGTGCCTGAATCTCTTTTTATTCTAATTACATTTCTGCACAGAGACGAGCAATACAGAATAATGCATTTTTCTTGATAGACTGTTGGATACTTTGTGGTGACGTTTATGGTGGCAAATAGTCTTAAACTGTGGATTTACTTTAGTTTCAGCAGTGAAGTAAGTTGGTTTCTGTCAGGCATACTTTGCCTGGAGTACTGCATATCTCCAAAATCTCTGCAATGACTGCCTTTTATTTCTGCACACCTAATCTTTTGAACAGATTCAATTCTTTGATCCTGATTTCTGGGAGCGATAGACTGAAACTACAGAGGCTTGGGTTTGCCTTGAGGTTCACTAACAGCAACAGGTGCATTGCACAGACCATAAAAACCTCTCTGGTGCCAGGGGGCGTAATTGACATCCCTGCACACCACTCACAAGCCCCCTCTCAATGCCTGCGGCAGACTACCCCGCCTTTCACACCTTTTTAGGGTCAGAACCTGATACCCAAGCTGTCAGTTCCCATACTTATTGGGGTGCGGTCACGTGTGCCACTTTTGACCAGGAAAGGAGCACCGGCCGGCAGGGTCTTCTGGTAGTGGGAGCACCACCTCCGCACAGGCACCTCGCACCAGTGGAGTCTGGTCTCTGCAGCCCCTAACTGTCTCTCCCCCCGAAAGTGAGACCCCTCGTCTCAAGGAGGTTCTTGCCCTCACGGCGTCGTCGTCGTTTCTATTGCTGATTACTTTTTTCTTACCATAAGCTGAGGGGGACGTGAGAAGTCCTGACAGAGGCGGCACGATGACAGCTGTCGAAACCCAAATCACATACAGCAACTCCTACACGATCCACCATGAAGAGGCGTACATGACCCAAGAGGATGACTGGGACAGGGACCTGCTGCTTGACCCAGCCTGGGAGAAGCAGCAGAGGAAGGTAGGTCTTGAGGCTAAGCTTGTGCGCCATGCGTAATTACGCACAGATTGACCCTTGCCCTTTATCAGTGAGGGACTTTTTAAATGCTTTTTAACAGGTTAACATCCAAAATGAGATGATTTTACTAATCCAGTGGGTTCCCCTAATTGTGTAAAATGTAAAACAGCTCAACATGAAACTGGGTTAAGTTGTCCTCGCACCTGGCACTTCAGTCCTGCTGGAAGCTGTGTGGGCAGATATTTTAGGCCGTGGAACTTTCTCAGTGTTGTCTTTCAGTTACCCCCCGATTGCCTTGCGAAGACTGTCTAAATATAATACCCCCCCTCACCCAGTCTTCAGCCTACATTTGATGCATAACTTATGAAATACACTGGAGTTTTAATAGCCTGAGGCAAATTTAAAAAGCACAACACTGAACTGAGAAGCGGTGGTGAAGTGAAGGGAGGGAGGCAGTTTATTAATTAACGAGTTTAACATAAATTAACAACACAGCCGGCTACACCCAAAGGAAACCAGCATTTTTTCATGTAACAGGCGAATAGTGAATTAAATAGTTCGTAAACACAAATATATGATTACATTTTTTAGCCGTTATTGTTAGCCATAGCAAGGGGAGGAGGCCAGCCGTTGCCTAGGCGACCAGCTGGCCTTGCCGCGTGGAGGACGAGCGAGACAGGTGCGTTTAATGAGCTGTCGGAGCCATAAGTCAACTGACATCAGGTGACGTCTGTGGCCGAAAAACTGGGACAGGAACAACATTCACAAAGGTTAATACAGCTTTATAATTTTCCTAAAAGTTCACCTGACACACACATTGTCCTGACACCGCTCTGTTTCACTGGTTTAGAAAGATATTTGTCGTCGTCGGTTTGACAACAGTCGGCTAGCATGTCCTCTACCACGGGACTCCTGGAGCACAAACTGAAAATAGCTGCCAGGTAGATCATCTGTAAGGTAGTTTTCTCAGTTGGAAACTTTATGATATTAATCAAGAGGGTATTTAAGGCCTGGATATTGTGCAAGAATGCCTCAAAACACAAGTTATACTATTCATAGGCCTACATTTTCACGTATTTCTGTTTAACGTTAATAATTAATACAGTTGAACTGTCTGTTATGTGTAAAACTAGTCTAACCCCACTTTACACTTAATGTAATCATCCATGTTTATAGTTTAGACCTTTTACATGGATGATTAACTAGCTAACATTCAATCCCAATCCCAGAACTAGCATAGATACACACAAGCCAAACAGGTGGTTTGACACTTAGTTCTGTTTTAAAGATATTTTTCATATATTTTTAAAGGCTTTTCTATTTCGATGGAGCAAAAAAAGTATTCAGTCATAGATGACAGCCAGAAATGACATATCTAATTCCTCAATGCCTCTTTATCAATAATTATATAGGAAATTATACAATAGAGAGATAAATTCACCTGATAAAACTTTAAGTTGCACAAGATAACAGGAGATAAGTCATTTCTGCCTATCATCTGTGTTGTTTTTTTAATAAAAGAGTCACAACTTGGGAGACAGGTTAAAAGTCATTACTGTGAAACAGTCTCTTTCAGAAATATGGAAATGTATTCAGATCAACTGTGAAGTGTTGTCAGAAGATGTGTACTTAACATTTTGAGAAAAAATTTATAGGCAGAAGTCTCAAATGCCAAAATGATTAGTTTATGAGAGGCACAAACTGGGGAAAACAACTTTAAGTGTTGGTTGTTTTGTCTGATGTCAAGGATGTGTAAATGCTTTTTTTTTTTTTTTTGAAGTGTTGGGTTCTGGTTGGGTGATACTGATGCCAATATGTTTTTTCTCTGTAGAGTCTTTGTACAAGTAAAGGTTAAGTTACTCAGTTCTTTCAGCTTTAAAAATAGCATTATTCTTAGCAGTGTTGCTAAATTATCATAGGTTTCACACTGCTTTCAGAAATGACACACCATTGGTCAAATGTCAGCAGTAAAAATAATCAGACTGATATTATTATATATCAAGCTGATATCAAATGATACCAAAAGCATGCAGATATATTAATGGATCTATATCAATTTATCTAATTTTTCTTTGCTGTATCCTATTTTGTGCTCCTGCCACAAGCCACTTTCCCCACAGGGATAATTTTAAATCTAATCCAATCTGATGTAATCTAATCTAATATCGCCTAATCTGCACTACTGTGGAGCATTACAGCAAAAAAAAAAAAAGCATGTTCAGATGGCACCAGCTGCAGTGAATCTGCAGAATTGTTCTGTCAATGCAAAATGTCCTCCGCCACTGCTAACTCCCTCCCAGTGTGACAGGCTGAGACGCCTCAACAGATGGTAGTGCGGAGCGAGAGAGAGAGAGAGAGAGAGATGGCAAGGCTGGTAGATATACACCCCGGGTTGGTTTCACAGACCTACAAATAAACATCTTCCTAAAAATACTTTTCAACTTGCTGGGCTCCAACTTCCCTCCCTCCTTCCCTTCATTGCTCTTTTTCTTTATGTCTCTCTGTCT
The DNA here is from genome assembly GCA_038419695.1 of Scomberomorus guttatus. Taxonomy (NCBI): domain Eukaryota; kingdom Metazoa; phylum Chordata; class Actinopteri; order Scombriformes; family Scombridae; genus Scomberomorus; species Scomberomorus guttatus. The sequence continues at coordinate 16,822,579 of CM076467.1, forward strand.
TTTCTCCAGTCAGTTCTGTCATTCTTGAAATGTCCTTTTGCACCTTCTCTCTTTTTCTGCTGCTCACCTTGTCTTTTTTTTTTTCTGCCTTTTGTCCATAAGAAGAGTTTTTTTCCCCCCTCTCCTGCGCCTGTCAATCTTTTCACTGTAAGACAATATAATAGGCCTTGAAAACCACACACAGCCAAGCATCCCCCCTCTCTTGAGTCTTCACCTCTCAGCCTCCCAGGGGGAATAGGTCACCGTACTCCATTGCTCTTCTCGGCATGTAAAATCTAGCTTAAGGAGCTGATATCAGCCCATAAATATAGCCAGAGCATCATTTTGCGATGTAATGAATATGAAAGGGAATCCTCGCACCACCTGTTCTCTCTTCTATCCTTAAAATTTCAGTGGAAAAAGCTGCTCATCCCTTGACGCAGTAGTAAAGTGTTTGTCAACACACAGTGATGCTGAATCTGATACTGGACGTTAGAAATAGTGTGTGTCCATGCACATGTCTGAATTGTACATCTTGACACTGGTTTATATTTATCATGAGGCAGCTCTGGTAGATTGCTAGCTACATGATTCATGGCTTGGTTTGGAACAGGAGTTTTATTTAATAGGAGTTGGAAAAAATTGTGTTAGATATTGCATCTAGCAAGGAGTGTCAGATGAAATGACATATGTAAGGACAGAGTGACGAGGCTCGGGCTGCATCTCGGTGACACGTTTTCTCAAATCCTAGAAATAACTAGAATAAGAAGCAACGGGTTGTTTTATTTCACTTCGCCCCGGTTATTCAAGGCTGATTGACGAGATGAGGTGAGAACAGGCCAGTTGAGGACAGAAGTAGATGTTTCCATGAGCTCTCAAGAGCTTATTGACGTCTGCCTCATCCAGATGCTGGGCTGACAGCTTTAGAGAGGTCTTTACTCGAGCACATCAACAAACAGTAGTGATCGTTACAAGCAGGATCAATAGCTGTTTTTAAAGATGAAGTCTCGCTGCAGAGGGCTGCACTCATCCATCTGTAATGCTGAACATGTGGCTATGAATTTGAAAAAGGAGTATTATTGTTGTCATGGTGGATTTGTGCTGGTACACATAGTACATAGAAAATCGTAATACACCAAAGTTTACCACCGTGACCAAAGTCATCTTCTGTTTCACATAGTTTAAGAGTTCAGCTGCTAAGTGACTAAGTGAATGACTGGCTGCCTAGTGAAGCTTATGTTAGCAAAGACCTATAAATACCCATTACATAGGGTTATCAACAGCTCTATTGGCTCAGCTTACCTATTAGCTAAATGGTGAATGCTTGATATATACATACACACAGAAGAAATTAGGTAATTTTCATATGTCATTGGTTTTAAAGTTAACTTTGTGAGACAGGATGGGAGATATGAACCAAATTAATATTGTGATAATATTCAAAATGACATCATAAAAAAGTTAAACATCCCTTAATGTTCATCCCATCAAGCCGATCACCATTTTTTTTGCTGTTTGATTAATAGAAATTACTTTAACTTTCACAAAATATACTGTTTGTTCTCAAGTTGATGTGAGAATTTAAAAGCTGATATTGAATTATAATAACCCAGTCAATTAAAGTGTATAATCATGCAAACAAATGTGACTTAAAGCAGATTAAGGGGTCTTTATTTTTGCAGAAGGCCTAATAAATGAACCTTGGAAGGGAACACAAATGAGACTTAAGCTGCAGTAAAACTCTCTATTCTGTTTTATTCTGTTCCACGGGGTGTAAAATGAATGAAGTGGCCAAAAGAGTCATCATCGTCACATTCAAGTGATATAAAGTTATAATCAGTAATGTGATATTTATCCACTCAACCTAATGTAATGTCCCTCTGTGTGGGCGAGGAGAGATCTTAGGGTGCTGCGTAATCGAATCTATTCTCATCTAATCTCATTTTGCACTTTAACAACTCAGCCAGTAGTGCCGCAGCCAGACGGACTCATTGATCTCACCTCCTCCTACCTGATGCTCCAGGAGACGATACTGAAGTGCTGTCTGTCCTCAGGTAATACCGAGGCAGCGACTTACATTAAAGTTTCTCTCGTTCTCAATTTGATGATAATGATGCGTAACAGTAGTCTAAAGACTTTTTAAAATCTGTTTTGTTTTTTGTAAGTTGTTGAAACAGATATTTCAAGTGTTTCCAAGTGCTAGAGATTGTCTTAAGGCTCATTAATGTCCATATCCATAATATTGGCGCTGTTTTTGCAGTTAGTTGGAAGAAGTACGTATCAATAACAGATTAGCCACATCAAGCTTTGTCAAACTGATTTAACTGTGTAACTGAAAATACTGAAATCACGTTACCATCAATAATGAATTTACAGTTTGCAAAATACTTCAGCATAGAAGTTGCTGTCACTCATCTGAGATGGGATGTATTCATACAGGTCTCTGGTGTCTTTTTAGAGGCTGAAATTGTGATATTGAATGGAAATAGACAGAAAGAAAGAAAGATTCAGATTTCCTTCTCTGATTTCCCTCCTCTCAGTCTTAACTTGCACCATTACTGAGAAAATTGCCGAAACTAATTTGTAATTCACCGTATTACTCCTGCTCTACTGAACTGTGCTCACTACAGTACCCAATCCCAACATGCATCTGGGAGAGAGAGGAGGCCCCTTATATTCCCTGCCGTGATTCACGCTGTGAGGGTCATGTGATCCCAGTGCAGGAACAGTATATTTCCCTTCACTGGACCAGAGGAAATGTACCGTTTTGCTTGAGACCACCATGCAAGAAATTACTGATTTTCTGATTAGTATGTTTAACATTTGTAAACAGAAATAAATGATAGTGCCTGTGCAGCGCAGTGGGGTGGAAAACCACCAACAACATAAGTCTGTCACAAGTTGTTTAAGGCATTTAAATGATTTAAAAAAGAGAACTAATTTTCCATTTGTTAAAGACACTTTTACAAGGAAAAAATATATGCAGCTTGTCTGTCTTACACTATATAAAATGTTATAATTTAGTTCACTGTCCACTGCAAAGAATTAAAAAAAAAAAAGAGCAAAATAGTACTTAAAACTTCACCAGACTTTTAAAAGTCTACTCCAGGTAAATCCTGTCCAAATAATAGGATTAATTAGTGCGGTGCGCTGTATCTGTGTTGTGCGATACATGTCGAGAGTATGTGTACGAGGGTTAAACGTAAGCGGAGAGGTGAGAGAGCTTGCAGTCAGATCAAATAGCAGTTGCTATTCCAGAAGCTGTGTCCATGTAGGGAGGCTTCTATAAACTGCTTTAGCGCAGGAGCCCTGGGAGGCTGTAGGAAGGGCTGAGGAGTGTGTGTGTGTGTGTGTGTGTGTGTGTGTGTGTGTGTATGTGTGCGCATATGTGTGTGACATATTCTTGATCAGCTGTATTTTATTAGCATTAAAGTGTTTTTTGATGAGTTGTGTGTGTGTGTATGTGAGAATCTGATGGAGACTGGGAAACAGTTTGAAGATATAAAACTGCTTGCAGGGTGCCGTAATGATGAAAGCAGACACACGATACAGCCGCGGTGTCAGAATCCACCGGGTGAAAGTAGAAATGATGATTGATGGGCTGTGAGAGCAGCCATCTTGATCTGATCAGAGCAATCCTGCGGGTCTGTAGATAGCATTAAAGCTCGGATTAGTCAGAGAAAATCGCATGGTCGACAGTGGTGTTATTTTGTTTTTGTGCACACAAGGAAACTAAGCCGAACTAAAACTAAAGCATTCTGTGTCATTAGCACATGCTCGGCGTTAAAAATGGAGACTCGTGTTTATGAGGAAGCAGAAAGCCACAAGCTGCCAAATCTGTGACCTCAGTAACAAATGGCACACAGCAGATACATGGCTGAACACCTACAAAATGTCACCTCAGGTCCTAATGGTGTCACACTCAAATGCTGCGTTTATGTCGACCATTCAGTCTTCTGTGGTAATGAGACCGACTGAATACTGAACCTGTTTTTATTTAAAAAAAAAAAAAAATCAGCTAAGCTCATAATGTTGCGGCTGAATGCTGCCTGCATGCGGTGGATATTTATAGGCAGGTGGTAGCAGAAGTTACAGTCATCAGTTGGAGGTCTGCTGAGATGATGGGTCCCTTATAATAGGACTGAGGTCATGAAGATATCATTATGTACTTTATAATGGCTTAAAAACCTGCAGTCATAAAGTATGCTGCCAGAGCCTTGTTAGCTCCAGTTCAAATATCAAAAATGTTACCCGACTGCCGTAATCTTTGACTTTATGGATTTAACTTTATGTGTTTTACAATATAGTTAGTAGGAGTGATTAAACATGCCACTGTCCTATTTGGATTTTGTGCCATCAATGAATGACAGTCGCCATTGTTATAGTCTGAGCTGTTTCATGCAGAGTGAAAGATGTTTATTAGCTGCTGCATCAGACACGCTTTAGGTGTTAACAGCTTTGTGCGGGCAGACCTCAGCGGACGCTGACTGAGGACTTCCTGAATGACGAGGCACACGGCAGCAGTCACATGCAGCCCATCTGGACTCACTTCAGTTTCGCAACCTGCAAATAACAAAATGAAATCAGAGTTGTAATGTCATCTGACTCGAGCATTAAATGCTGTTTTTGTGGTTGTGTACTGGAGGCAGAAGTAGAATCACAAGGTTGACAGTGACTTGCTTTTTGGCTAAATGAATGCTGGGAAATGTAGCTGGCTTGCATGTTACTATAGACAGCCAGATCAGTTTCACAAGTGAGTCCTCATGTTCAAGGTTCCTGTTAAGATGGAATTAGCTGACCCTAGATCTGCCTGGACAGTTTTGCCTCTTATTTCAGAGAAAGAACTCGCCTACTGAAATTAGACACAACCCCCCTCCTCCTCCTCCTCCTCCTCCTCCTCCCCAACCTGTCCTCCTCCTCAGGCCAGCCGCACTGTCATAAATCCTCCATAACCGCTTACACCAATTTCTCTCTTTCTCTCATTGTCAGTCTGAATCCAGAGCTCATTAAACGACAAAAGACTCGGCATGCTGCTGCTGCCAACCATGAACCTGTACAATGACCTTTATTCTTCGCCATCGATCACGCAGTCAGTCAGTTAATCTGTTGAGTTGTGTAACAAGGAGGAGGGTGAAAGCGGCGTTCGAGCGAACAAAGAAAGATAAGGATGCTCTGTGCGTGTGATTGTGTGTGCGCACTGCAAGCAGAAAATCAAGGTTATTAGATTCAACCTCTCTCACAAGTGAAAGTGCACAGAAAGTCTACAGTGGCATGAAAAGACCACTGCTCCCCCCCCCCCCCCCGGAAGATTACATATATTTAGCCATGCTAGCTTTTGCATTGTCATGAAATTAGGTTCAGACAATCTTGTCCTCCCCCCTCAGCATGAGTTATAATAACTTTGGTGGTGTCTGACTTTTCATTTAGCTCCATCATCGGGTCAAAATTTTAATTTGTCCAATACTTTGACGGTGATTGTGATCATCACGTGCATCTGCTTTCTCTCTAATCCATCAACACTACCAGACACTTTTTCATCATGTCCCCAAATGAGGCTCCACAACATCCTTGGCGAACTGAAATGGCATCAAATAAAGAGAACAAGATGCCATTCATTACCAAAAAAAATGGGTAGTTTTCTCTAAGTCCTGTCCTTCCTGTTCATTCTCCTTCTTACTGTTGATAAATCCAAAATATTCAAAGACCCCGTTGCTTTTCTGGTGCGTCTGAAAAGTGAACACCTACACATGTGAACACGCACATAGAGACGCTGATGGTTATGTTTTCGGCGGGCATTTCTGGCCGGCATCGTCATTCCGGTGGCACGGCAACCTGGAACCGTGAGGCAGCGGAACACAATGTAAGGCAGCATAATGGAGAAGAGCAGGACACAATGTTTCCCCACGCTGAGCCGAAGCAATTAATATGACAACGCAGACAGATGGCTGTGTCAAAACAGGTGATTGACTGAACCAGGTTAGCCATCAATTCCCTCGGAGGGAACCGTCCGCGGACAGAAAATAAATCAGCTGCTTTGGTTGTAGATGATGTGGTGCATTGTCGAGCAGTGCCTGTGTTTCCACGTGGAGCAAGTCGTTTTGTTTATTATTATTATCATTATTATTATTACTTGAAGCGCAGTGACACCTCTTTGTGTGTTTGTGTAGCTTGTGTTCTGCTTGAAAATCATAGTGACGGCTTCATAGAATTTTAAATGCTCCAGATGATGATGTGAAAGCCCAGAGATATCTGATAGGCTCCTTCCTGAAATTTATATGCCAAACATTATGTTCCGTTTGCACAAAATTCACCCTTAAATCTTTAATTCATTAGCATTGTTCTCACTGTGTTTGTGGGCGGAGGACTGTTGTCTTTCATCACCTGCTCCACCTGTTCCGTCACCAGCTAAAATCCCCTTGTGCCTACAGTGTATCTCACTGGCATCTGGCAGTGGGCTGACACACACACACACACACACACACACACACACACACACACACACACACACACACACACACACACACACACACTCTGACTAGAAGAGGTGTCCTAGGCCTTTTATCCTCTAAACACTGACATAAATCCGCGGGTTTGGACTCGGGCCTCGCATTGGGAGGCCGGCGGTGGCCCTGTTGTCAGCAGGGTCTTCTGGGATATTAGCCCCTTAATCCTTCATAGAGGAGAGGTGGAAAAGAGAGGCTGATAAATTGATGTTGGGGACAGATTCACTTACAGTTCAACCTGCTGAAAATGTAACTTAAAGCTGTGGTTCGAGCTTTTGACTTGATACAAGATTCTTTCCAGTGACCGAGGCTTGATTGTATTATTTATACTGTATATAGTAATTGAATTGAAAGTACGTTGACCTTGCTGTCTCTTTATTTCCATCAAACTCAGTTCTATCCTACATAAATAAGATTACTCATGTCAGAAATTGAATGCAGCAGGTCTGTGCCATTATATTACACTGTGCGAGCAAATGTAGCACTTTTTAAGAATCATTTCTTCACTAAGTATTATATTTCCCACGTTTCCTTTTCTAAATTTAACACTTCTAGCTGTGATTCTAAAACACTACAAGCCTTCTTTGTAGAACCTTTGAAATAAATCTGTATTCCAGTTTTTATTTTCAGCAAATGACCTTAGTCAGTGGTTCCTAACCTTTTTGTTTGGTGACCTTTTAAAGCAAAGGAATATGACCCCTTGTCAGACCTTCTAGTATATATATATATCACGGAGTTGCAAATATCCCAACCAAAAAGTGATGCTTTCGATGTTTGAATTGTTTTTAGAAGACCAAAGACATTAAACTGTCCATTATTTGAAATCAATATGCAAAGATGAAAGAAAAGTCAGAAAGAAACTGTGGTGATTTGGGGTTTTAAGACCACTGATCTATAATAATAAATGTTATTATCTGCAGCAACAGAGGCGACGTCACCAAATCTATTTGTATAGTACTGGAGGAAGTTGCTCAGATGTAACTTGGAGAGGTTCCTCGCTGTATGTTTAATAGCTGTGTCAGCATCGTGGGGGTATTAGAGGTAATGTCGGTGGGGCAGAAGAGTTCAGGTTGGTCTATTAGAGGTGTGTGTGTGTTGGGGTTGAGTGTGGGGGGTTCAACTCTTGGGCTCTCATGTCATCGTCCCTGTGGCACCCAAGTTCAGATCCTCAGGTCTCTTTGACGGGGGGATATTTAAAGCCCACAAGGGGAGGAAGGGGAAGAAGAGAAGGAGTTCGTGGAGAGAGCGTTGGGGGGGGGGTGCCTCCTAAATGTCGGCTACACCTGTTGTGTGTTGTAACTCCTCTCTCCTCTCCCTCCTGTTACTTTATCGGCTCCTGAAACTTGGTGGAGGAATTCACGCCAATTGATTCAGAGACCCCTGATGCAAGAAAGTGATGTCAGAGATAAATTCAGTTAGAAAAACAAACCCTTTGATCTGTGAGCGCAACAGATAATGTTGCTGCCACTCTACAGAGTCTGTTTTTGTCATGGGACACAGTTAACTGTTTGTTGTGTGTAGGGCTGAGTATCAAACCTCTTTTATAAAAAACTGTCGTGTACTGAAACCTAGCATTGAATGTCGAGTCAAGTAATCTTGTTTACTTATTCTTTGATTAGATGGTACCTGATTTAAATTCTAAAAAAGCCACTTTTAGTCAATTTTATGTGTTTAAATCAACATTTTAACATTTGAGATTTTTTTTAATAATCACTTTTATAGAAAACCATGTTCATATTTCTTAAAGTATACAAGTAAGCATTAATACTGTATGGACACTAGTACCAACCGATTTTAAATAATACCCAGTTGTGTATTTTTATGTATATTTTTATTTTGTACGTGTTACAACTCTTATTTTATGCTTATTATAGATATCACCTTTTGAGGTGAATACCAAAGTTGTCATTGTAGGTCAGACGGTATAAAAATCTCCACGACAGCTGCGTTTCCACACCTCCTTCGTCGTGGATCCTGAGGCCGAGTTGAGTAATCGTCCGAAGACGCACATACGTTCAAAAGTGAAGATTGTTTTATTGTCACTCGCTTTGAGACGAAGTGTTGACAGGGTTGTTGTTTGTCCACTCAGAGCTCATACGGCTCAAAGGCGGCTGTTCGAATCTGTCAGGATCGTTACGGTTGAGGACTTACATAAGCGCTGTCAGTTGGTCCGTGTGCAGATCTCCAAAAAAATAACAGTAGTTGAAAGTGTTTCCTATGTGAAGTTATTGGCATCTGTGTTTTAATATTCACCCTCTTTTTGTGGAAGCTTCAGATGGATCGATGCTTGATTTTTTTAAAAAATTTTTTATGTGGTGTTTGAGTTCGATATGATCGAGTTTTTACTGATGTGAAATACACATTTCAAAAGAGGAGCTCAGCAGTGGAGCAGTTTCACTCCATCAGCTCTGACAGATGGGCAAATTATACTCTTTTCCTTTTCTCTGTTATCTGCTGACAGATGAACAGAGCATGTTACATTTCTTACTCTGCCAGTCAGCGGCGTCCTGTTGGGAATTTCTCAGTGGCCGGTGATGATGAGAAGTTACATGTCAGCCAACCATGTAAATGATACTAAAAGAGTGTGAGGATTTGCAAATTGTGCATCTTGAAAAGAGGCGAAAAAAATACTTAAACATGCCTTTCAGTATAGCTAGAACAGGTGGTCTTATTTACAGTTTACTTATAATAATCATGATAGTTTTTATTTATATATCACCTATTTTAAATACAGATTTAGAGTCTCATCAAATCAATTCAAACTTTACTAAATTTGACAAAATAAACAAATGGTTCACACAAGTCTACAGTATAATAGTTCAAAAAAAGAGTCAAGTAAAACCTATTTTGACTTTCAGTGTCATGCTTAATCATTTTTAAAAATATATTTCCTTTGGTATGTTTCTAAATTAAATTGATCCTTAATGCTTGAAAATCTTGTGACTGAAATGGCCAGGAATAACAGTGCAGGGGAGCTTGGACCCTTAGTGTTTTGTGTCAGTGTTTTTAAATAACTACAGTCCTGTGGTTTGTTGGCATTGGGAGCTGCAGGTTTTTCATTGTGGGGTAAAGGTGCACATCCCCTTCCTCGTGCAAACACTTATTACTGTCAGACAGGTGCAGTGAAGCGGAGGCAGTCCAAAATCACGGCACTGTTATTACATTTTTGGCTTTCAAGTTTTGGCTCAAAGCTATAATTTTACAGCTATAACTGGTATTTTTCTGATCCCAGTTACGCATTTAGATCTCCGATGGAAATGTGATAATTGAGTGATTGAATGAAAAGACAGCTTTGTTTATCTTTATCACTATTAAAAATTATACATCTATCTTTGGAAGAACTGTATGTATTTGTGTGTGTATCTACGTGCATCGCAAACATAGTGACCTTATAAACACTGCGTTTTTTTATGTGCAGCTATTATTGTGTGCACTGCATGTGAGCGGGCTGTGATTTGTTTAGGCGGCGTGTGTGTGTGTGTGTGTGTGTGTGTGTGTGTGTGTGTGTGTGTGAGAGAGAGAGAGACCAGGACATGACATGACTGCTGAACAGGTGTGTGACGAAGGTAGCCGTAGCGGACAGGTGTGAATGAGTCAACCATGTCAACCTTGCAGGCAGACTATTTTTACACCAGCAGTGCAACATAAATACCTGTTATATTAAGACAAGGCACATATACTGCATATATTAACATGACATACATTTAGATTGTTAAAATTAGGAGGATGAAGCAAGGGGCTCAAACAGAAAGAGGAATGAAGTGAGTGTGATACCTTTCTGTGCATCTTAAGTTCTACATCAGGACTTTTATTTAAACTAACTGGACTTGAAAGAATGAGGTTATGCGCTTGATGCTCAAAGCTGCAATAAAAGTATGCTGTCTTAATCCATCATGGGCACACAAGATGATTCTCTAAGATAAAAATGAATTACAATAGATTTTTTTAAGATTAATTTCTGTCCCGTGCGCTCCAGTATTTGCCCTTTTTAAAAGCCCTGCTTATTGTTTTCTGATTGCTTCTGCAGCACATTCGTTTTAGATTTTCAGGCTGTCGTAGCTTTTTTTTTGACAACAGGGAAAACGGGCACGAAGCTACACAGATAATGAATAATGGGTAGATTGATACGTGCAGGCGGTGTTTCCTGTAAGTTTTCATTCCAGACAAACACTCCACCAGCATATTTCCGTAATTAGATCAGGCGTCTCTGATTGAAGGTGCTAATTAGTGAAATCAGCTACTGTAGACTTTTATAATTAAATCTGCACAAAAGACTGGACACCAGTGAGGCAACACTCAAAGAGGTTAGGTGTAAATTAAGACCGGCCCGCAGGTTTATGTAATTATGTGTCTCATTAGCAGAAGTGTTAAGGTCGGATGTTTTATTTCTGTGTCACAGAATAGCCTGAGACAGAGAACCGGAGCTCTTCAAGTGTAAAGAGCACATTGACGTAGCTGGAGTAACACTCACTGTAAGCAAACCATCAGGTCAGCCACAGCTGAAGTGTGTGTAATCACTGTGTGTGTGTGTGATGTGTTGGACTGGCACCAGAGAGGGCGGGAGGCGCATATCTGTAACATAACAGCGAGACAGGAACGATTGCCAGCCGCAGGAGGACATTTTGTGCCCACACACGCTGTGGTGAGAGTTGCTGTATGTCACAGGTAAACGCAACATAGTCCCAGTTCATGGCTTCTAAGCAGAGACAGCAGCCAGTTTCCAGTTTGGGAATATTTTTCACAGCCAAAAAGGACAAGATGTTAACAATATCTACAAGGATAACCGAATAAAATAGAACAAACTGAAGCTTTAGTTTTGGACACATCATATTTTGCTTTGAATTAACATCATTCAGTCATCTAATCCATGAAAAAATAGATTTTCTTTGGAGCCACCCTGTATTTTATTTGCTCATTACATTCGATTTGCCCAGTTAGATCTAGACTGGTTTTGAAAATTGTGGTCTTAGTGTTTTGCCATCTTTCTTAGTAATTAATTTCAAGGCACTTATTGTTTCTTTGAGCCAAATCTTTTTCATCTATCATTTCTTAAGACAGTCTCTCAAGATTGCAAAATTACGCTATAATAAAGAGCTAAAATTGAACAATATATTTATATTTTTCTGCAAAACCACCACGGCCAAAGGACATGACTTAAGGCATGATTTCCTCCACCATCCTGACATGTTGAAGACATAAGCTGACGTCATGAAATTACACATCTGTCATGTAAATCCTTCCGGTTGTAACAAAGGATTTAAAAGTCCCAGAAAATCAGAGCACAGGGCGACATTTGCCCTTTGGAAAAGAAATCATTGTTGCGTAACATTTATCTCCCACTTTAAGATATTGGTTTCTACTCCGACCTAACTGCACCGGGGCTTTGCTGAGATCAAATATGGAGTGCAGATATTGAACAGGTCGTTTCAGAAAAAAGGATCTTAGTCCCGGCTTCCTCTCTGAGGCCAGCAGCGCAGCACTGGTTGCATCAGCTCTTCAATGTACAGTCGAGCTAGTTGACATTATTAAGAGCTGTGAGCCTGTTCAAATGGGAAGAGCGGTGTGTGTGTGTGTGTGTGTGTGTGTGTGTAGGAACCTGTGTGTATGTGCGTGTCAGCTGTATTGAGGGTCAGCAGCCCTGATTCCCCCTTAAGGGGGGGGAATGTAGTTATGACAGGCATTTAGCTGGGCTGCCGTGACCTCATTTTACAAGGAGGACCTGTAAAAAGGCCCCGGCCGAGCTGAGCCAGGCCAGACCGACAGGTGTGGACAGACAGGAGAGAGGAGAGGAGGGAGGGGATGACTTCATGCCAGGGGGCTCTGTAGACCACCACAGGCATTAAAACAAACCCGGGGGATGAGATAATAGAGCATTACACATGCAGTGGAATAGAAATTATTGCTTTAGCTATCACAGGTATGGCAGTTAATAGTTTTTTAAATCCTAGGGTGCCCTGTTAAGCTCTTTGGATTTAATGAATTTTGGATTATGTTTGTATCTCCGGCTTTATTAGGCTAAGTGAACCCTTGATTTCAATTACTGCCAGTTTAGTTTCTAACAGCTCTCCTTTGATGTTGCCGCCGTCCTCTCATCTTTCCCACACTTTCTCAGGTTTATTATTTTATATCTTATCATATTCTTCAATCCATTCCTTCCTTCCTTCCTTCCCGTCTCTTCTTGCTCTCTCTCTCTCCGTCTTGGACTCTTACGGTTCACCTCAGGAATCCTGCCTTCTCAGCTGTCCGGTGGTGTCCCATAGCAACCCGATTTAGCCTCTCCGTCGCCTCCTCCTTGCCTTCCTCCACCCTCCCTCTCCACTTTTTAGTCTTTTCTCCTCCTCCTCTTCTTCTACCTAATTTAGCCCCCACCCCTCCCTACTCCTTCGGCCCCTCTACCACCTCCTCCCTCCTCCACACACACACCTTTTCGTCTCCTCTCCGGCTTGGCCTGCTGGCCTGTGTGTGCTGGATTAGGAGCCTGTCTAAATTTGGTCATGCATGGCAAAGGAGACCAGCACCTGCTGGGACCCCGGCTGGTTGGACAGGCGGCCTCTTCTCCTCTCCAGACCCTTACATCAAATTACACCAGGGCCTGAGCATTCCTGTCACTCCTCTCACTTCTCCACTTCTCTGCCTCTCTCTTTCTACAAGTCTCTCTCTCTTCTTTCAAAATTTCAGTTTGAAGTGAAGTGAAGCGCTTTACAGATGTGACAAGTTATTTTTCTGTCCATGTGTTGTGCAAATTTTTAAGCAAATTTCCAAATGGTCTGCAAAAGAAACTTCAAGTCAGCATGTTTCTAGTAGCGTTTCTAGTATTCAGATCCTTAAGTAAAAGTCGCAACATTACAGTATAAAAATACTTCATTACAAAAAAGCATTCAAAAACATCCACAAACTCAATGCATTTTATAAGCTCATTATATGTTTTGCGTTTAAACTTTTCAAACTATCTAGTAACTCTAACTGTTAGAGATGTACTGGATCTAAGTGTATAATATTTCCTTTTTGAAATGTGCTTCAGTAAACACTTAATGTTAATTTCCACCTGACAGCTTCTCTGCAAATGTTATAATGAAGAGGATGAGTCAAGATTACGTCATTAAAAGAGCAGCTGTAGCTCCTCTGACTAACTTAACTCTTTGCTGCTTTCCATCAAATATGACATTAATATTAATGGTGTTGAACAAATTAATTTGTTTTCTGTGTCCAAAAATACAGTGCAGTGTTTTCTTTATCCTCTCTTTATGAAAGTTTTAAAAATTTGCTTGATTTTCAAATGTTTTCAAACCCAAAAAAATGATAAAATGCTGAACAATTTTATGTGTCAACAATACAAAATACAAAATAATATTTTGTTTACTTTCATCTCTTTTTTTCAAGTCATTAGTGCAGGAGGGCTTAACTTTATCTCTCTAAATCAAGTAGGGCTAATCACTATTTTCATTATTGTTTACAGTTATTTTCTCAATTCATTGATTCATTATTTGGTCTATAAAATGTGTTGAAAAATGACAATGACAATTTTCTAAAGCCATTTCTTGTCTCGTCCAACCAACAGTCAAAAAAAGATTCACTTTAGTGTCACTTAAGATAAAGAAAAGCAGCAAATCCTCACAATTGAGAAACTGAAACTAAGTAAAGTTCATTATTTTTGCTTGAAAAAGTTCTTAATTGATTATTCGATTATCAAAAATTAATTTTCTGAATAATTGCTTTAGCTGTAGAGTCTAGTGTAGTATCTCTCTCTCCATATACTCTTCTGTCGCTCAGTCCCTGCTGCGGTTTCTCTCCTTCCTCCTCTCTTTCTCGAAGTCCTCATTTCTTTTTTTTGTCTCTGTCACTGTCTCCTCTCTTTCTGTCTCTGATGCTTTGCTTCTCCCCGTCCAGCCATGTAGATCTGCAGTCACACTTGAGTGCAGATGACACACAGATGGCACATATAGATATAAACATACATACTGTACACAGAGATACATTTAGATTTCTCGATTGTTTAATGTGCTCTGCTGTAATGGCAAATTTATGCTCTCGCCTACTGAGCACAAACCACTGTTTCAATGCTAATTCATACATCTTTCTGTGTCTCCGCTCAGTCTCTCTCCTCACTCCACCCACACTATCATCTGTAGTTAGTTATTCAACTCGTGTACTTATTCTGCTTTTACACCCCCACATGCTCAAAACCCTGGCAAAGTTTTGGCTCTACAGCAGCAGCCCTAACACACACACACACACACACACGCTCGAATTCAAACAAACACATCCCATATTCACATTTGGAGCTAAACACCATGAAAGCCTCTCAAAATACCATTCAGTGATTGATTGAATGGCCTGATGGAACCGATTGAATTGTCCCTGACGCACATGACTGACGCCATTAGGCAGTTTTCCAGGCAGGCCAAAAGCAAGCACTCAGTGGCTGAGAGCCATTTAAATCACCGTCTGCATTTTGGCCATTACGTACAGCGCCATCACCTAATGAGCAGTTGTGTTTCTAAAATCGGATCTCTGGCTTTTGAAAGAAGCAGCACCTATTCTTCCAAAATGTTTGACAAAACCGTGAATCAGGACAGAATATGAGACTTTATAGCAGGTGACTTCCTGGCTTTGAGTTATAACACTAATGGGCTCATACTTAATGGACTCTAGGCAGTGAACACACCAGGGCTGCAACCTATGATTATTTTCAACAAGTCTGTTTATTTTTATTTATTTTATTTTTTTTGTTTTGGGATTAACAAATTAATAATTGAGTCTTTAAAATGTCAGAAAATAGTGAAAAATGTCAAACACAACTTCCCAGAGCCCAAGGTCACATCTTTTCAAATTGCATGTTTTGTCCAATCAATAGTCTGAAGCTCCAAAGATATTCAGTTTTCAATAATATAAAACGGAGAAAAGCACCAAATTTCAACTGTGAGAAGATAGAAATACAAAATGTTGATCTTGATAAATGGCTTAAACAATTAATCAGCCATTAAAATGATTAAAACGACAACAAGACATATTAAAGAAACACGATATAATGTGTTAATTAGTGAGGTTTAGAGGTGCCGGTAGTCAGATTTTGTTACCTCTAGAAAGAGCCAGGCTAGGTGTTTCCCTTTGTTTCCAGTCTTTATGCTAAGCTAAGCTAAGAAGCTGCTTGCTGTAGCCTCATATTTACTGTACAGACATGAGTGTTATCAATCTTACCTAACTCTCAGCAAAAATGTGAATAAGTGTATCTTAAAAATGTCGAACTACTCCTTTAAGTAAATACATGTTTTTGTATTTGCCTGACGATTTCCACAGGCACAGAATGAGTTACCAAAAGGTCAATAAACTAACTAACGACCTGAACCAGAGGCCTGTTTAAACTTGTTCAGGACTGTTGAGTCAACAGCGGCTGTCAAACTGACGTAAATGTCTGTGTGTGTGTGTGTGTGTGTGTGTGTGTGTGTGTGCGCGCGTGCGCACTCTCACCGTCAGCAGCTGTAGTCATAACAAGGCTGCAGATTAAAGTGGACAGTTCAGGCTTTGCTAAACACTTTTGACCCTGCTTTCAGAAGGGAAACAAGCTTTTTTTTTTTTCAAGGTGTGTGTGCAGCAGGTAAAGTTCTGGTTTGATGCTGTCAGTGTCTGTGAATGTATGTGTCGTGCAGTCGGATGGGTGACCGCCCCCCTCTCTCTTTCTCTCTCTCTCTCTCTCTCTCTCTCTCCCTCTCCCTCTCTCTCTCTCAGACCTTCACAGCTTGGTGTAACTCCCACTTGAGGAAGGCCGGGACACAGATTGAGAACATTGAAGAGGATTTCAGAAATGGCCTCAAACTTATGCTGCTGCTGGAGGTCATATCAGGTGGATCTCATCAACACACACACACACACACACATTTGTTGAGTCATTTGTTGATGTACTTGATATAACTTTAGATGTTAAATAACATTGTTGGCTTATACATAATATGATCTTTTAAATGCTGAAGACATGATGAGACAGGAAGATGTGTTTTATTTATCCATGACATCCTGCTTTTATCTGTCGTCATTTAGTTATGATAAAATTTTACTCACTAGCATCATTTCAGATACAGGGACAGAGTGACACCGCTAGTCCACACTTAGGTGATTAAAAAGCCCAGTTTAAGCCCAAAAAGTATGTCACCCACAGGAACGATAGCCACACAACATAAATTAGGTTGTTTTCAGGGCTGCAACTAACGATTATTGTCAATATGGAAGAATTTGTTGATTGTCGAAACTTGATAATTTAGTTGTTTGGTCTATAAAATGCCAGTAAATGGTGAAAAATGTTATTCGCTGTTTCCCAAAGCCCAAGATGCAACCTTAAATGTCTTGTTTTGTCCTGACAAATAATCCACAACCCAAACATATTCAGAAACCAGAAAATATTGACATTTAAGAAGCTGGATCAAGAGAACTGTAGTTGTTTTATGATAAGCTGTTTTTGTCTGGCAGCGTAAGCTTATACGATATAAAATAATGAAGGGCAAACTTTGATGTAAATATTTTTCTCTGTCTTATAGGTGAGAGGCTGCCCAAACCCGACAAAGGCAAGATGCGTTTCCACAAGATCGCCAACGTGAATAAAGCCTTGGACTTCATCTGCAGCAAGGGGGTCAAGCTGGTGTCTATTGGTGCTGAGGGTGAGAGTCCTGCCTCGACTAACGACTGCCTCACATTATTTCCCCCCTCCCTGTGCTACCTATTTTCCTCCCCTTTAATTAATATACCAAGGTCAGACAGTATTCGCATTTCTTGATCCTATTTTGAGCACCAGATGGCCGACGCGTCAGGAGAATTCAGATGAGTGTGCAGTGACAGGGAAGTAAACTGCAGGTCAGCCAACAACCGGGAACAAATATGAGGATTTAGCAGCATTTTTAACAGTCACCAGTTTACCTTTAGTGACTGTATTTGTTTAAAACTATCCTGAATCAAGTTAGTGTATAAAAGAAACCTGAAATGTTGTTTGTGTTAGATACATTACATTATTATTAGCTGGGAAAATGTATCCTTTATAAAATAACAGTATCACTTTAAACATGTGTCACTGAACAAAATCAACTGGAACCGCAGGAAAATAGCAGCAAATTGGATTCACTAAAGATGTATTTGGGTACTTAACTGAAGAACTGAAGAGAAAAACAACAATAATGATTGATCGGGGTGAATTTTGTACAGAAATGTTCCACATAAACATAAAAATCACATTTTCCTGCTGAGATTTTGCCTGCGAGCCTTCTCAATATGTTTGACTCTGTGAGGTTAAACTGACTAAATGCTCAGCGGGGTAAAGACGGTTCAGACTGGGAGTTCATGCAAACACGCCGAGAGCTTCGCTCGTGCAACAGTCACACCGCAGCTCTTCAAAAGCAGTTAGTGAATTTTTGTGTGACTTCAATTTTCCTCACTCTTAATTGCAGTCGAGATTCCCTTCGAGCCTTCAGGGCGCGTGAAATTCAATTTGTTTCAACAGCAACGGCTTCAAACGTCGCACAATTAAACGCGTCTCAATCAGCAAACACACAGAGCTTTTTGAACAGTCATGACTGAGAAGCCAGCTTTTTGTCTTTTATATTTTTGTCCATTGCTACGATTGCTAATGCGTGTGTGTTGATTTCCCAGAAATCGTTGACGGTAACGTGAAGATGACCCTTGGTATGATCTGGACCATCATCCTGCGCTTTGCCATCCAGGACATCTCTGTTGAAGGTGTGTGTTGTGACGGTAGTAGAATAAGTAGATTAACTCACCATTAAAACAGATGTTGTGTGAGTTTGTGAAAGACAAAGGTCCAGCACACAACCCACGTAAAACCGCAACTTGTCATTTTTATACTTTTGTTTTTGTGCAGATTAAACAAATTAGATATAACTTGTGAATTTGTGAGCTTTAGAGGCTTTGTTACCTTCAGACAGAGCCGGACTAGCTGTTTCCCTCTGTTTCCAGTCTTTATGCTAAGCTAAGCTAACTGTCTCCTGGCTCTAGCTTCATATTTAACAGATACTAACTCTAGTAGTACCACTACTGTAAATTATTCATGTTTTTTTTTTTAACAAACTGTTTAAGCTGACTGACTATAATCACTGTGTCTGTCATATGAGCACAACATACAGACCCAGTTGTGAGTTTATCTTTGTTGTGTCAATCACAGTCACACTTATTAATCCAGTGGAACGAAATCAGTTTTTTTCCGCTTGATGTTTTTCCACTTACAAACAAACGCACACTGAATAGTTCTTCTGTCTTGAAGTGATGTAAAAATGAATACATGTCACACTCCAGGGACCAACAGCACAAACATCACAGAATACCGCACGCTCAAAAACACATTCAAATTACACACACGTTGCTTATTTACATGTGGAAGTTCAGACATCAGTCACATGTGTGATCAACAAACTTTCCAGACTTTACTGATGTTTTTCTTTACTGCGCTGTGTGATTTGTTACATATCCATCTGCAGTAAATCTTATTCTTTAATTACTTCCATCTAACAAATTTCCCTGAACTTTCTTTGCACCTTGTGCCATTTTCTCCAACCTTCATGTTGTCAGGCAGGTCAACTCACAATAAATTCTTGTTTATAAAGTCTCAGACCTTCAGTTCACCCTGTCCTTTCCTCACGCCTCTGACCCTCACCTTCAGTCACCCTCTTTAATTCTCCTTTTATTGCTGCTGCTCTCCAATATCTTCTGCTATCACTTTGACTTTGCCATCAACCTCCTTCTCATACATCTCATAATGCAAACGCCTCTTCCCTCCACTAGTGCAGAAAACTATATCTTTAAACCTTCAGGTGCACTAGCTTGACTCCAAAAATGAAGGTTGTTTACTGTAAGCAGACAAATATTTCAGCTACAGCCTAAATTATCCTCCCTTTTTCAAACCATTGAAACATGATATATCTTAACATGATATATCCACTTTCCACCATTCAACTCCCCCATTTTATTTCCCTCCTTTAGCCAAACCTGTCACAATCTCCCTGTTCCCCGTCCCTCTTTCATCCTGCTTCTCCCTCCGATAGTCTCCTTTCCCTATTCAAAGAAAAAGTCCACTTCCGTTCCTTATTTAAGAATGTTTGAATAAAACGCATTTTTATCGCTCACCATCTCCCCCCCTCACCTTTTCCAGAGACCTCTGCTAAGGAGGGTCTGCTGCTGTGGTGCCAGAGGAAGACTGCCCCCTACAGGAACGTCAACGTGCAGAACTTCCACATCAGGTGGGTCTACAATGCCGAACTGTGGCTTTAACAGGGAACTGCAACCTTGGATCAATATATTTTTTTATCTTTTCTCAATCTGTTGGTGTCTTTGTGCTTTTTCCACCATTTGAACAACCTCTCACTCTTCTTTCTTTTCCTCCCTCCCCCTTTTCCACCCATTTTTATTTCCTGCCATTTCTCTTTTTCTTCGTCCTCCTTTTCCTTCTCTTAATCCTCCATTGTCTCCTCTTCCTCCTCCACCTTCTCCTTGTCCTGCTCTCATGGCTCAGTTGGAAGGATGGCCTGGCTCTGTGTGCCCTCATCCACAGACACAGACCTGACCTCATTGACTACTCCAAACTGAGAAAGGTGCCCTATCCTTCCTTTCCTTCCCTCCTCTGCTTTATTTCCTACCTTCATGTTGACTGAAACTCAGCATCACCATCACTCTTTTATTCTTAACTCTTTTTATCTTTTTATCTTATATTTCAGTTCAGTTTCTCAGTATTTTTATACCCTCTGCTGTGAACAATGTCTCTGCAAGATATTCAGTCCAGTGTTACAGAATCAAATCTTTTGTAGCTGTGAAACAATACGTGTTTTTAATACTTTTGGTATTAACAGGTGTTGGAACAAAAAAAAAACAAAGGAAACAGAAAAGGGATCTGCACACTTATTGTTCGCTTGCCAAAATTCTCTGTGAGATTGAAACTTGCTTTATTACATTTATTTGGAGCAATTTGGATCAATACAAAGTGTGAATCCCATTCCTGTTTCCTTCCTATCAGTGTGGCTGATGACATTTGCTGTAATTATGATTCTTGTGTGGTTGCTAAATGTGTGGTTTCATGACCTAAATACACTGCGTCTGCCTGCAGGATGACCCTATCGGTAACCTGAACACTGCCTTCGAGGTAGCGGAGAAGTTCCTGGACATCCCAAAGATGCTTGACGCTGAAGGTGAGGCTGTGAAACTGTCCTCAAAATCCGAACCACAACCTTCTTCAGGAACTCGTCTCTGTTAAATTAGTGCAGACACACACTGATAACCTCCTCTGCAGCACAATACATGATGGCAGATGGTACAAGGACAAGAGGTCCTTCTTATTTGAAATTCAGCCATCTGCATTAAAAAAATTAATGCATTTTAAATCACTTTAAAAGCCTCTCTTGAAGTAGTGACGGGCCTGACCTCTGCAACAGTAAATCATAATGCTCTTTACTTTATTCCGGCATTTTAAGTGAATCCATTCATTTTCAAATGGGAAACATCTCATTTTAAATTCAAGAAGATATATGTTAGAAATAATAATTTTAACAAAGCTGCTTTGCAGAATATAATGTTATGTATATACATTATATACGTTTAACCATGTTTGTTCACCCTCAGATATTGTGAACACACCCAAACCTGATGAGAAGGCCATCATGACCTACGTGTCCTGCTTCTACCACGCCTTTGCCGGCGCTGAGCAGGTCAGATTTTGGACCTAGTTGCTTTGTTTATGTTAATATCAATTTTTAATTGATGTTTGACTGTCAACATGATACAACAGCAAACCTAATGAATTATGAATCTTGGCTGTTATTGTAAATGTTTATTAATTGTTACTCTCTCTCTCTCTCTCTCACAGGCTGAGACAGCTGCCAACCGTATCTGCAAGGTGCTGGCCGTCAACCAGGAGAATGAGAAACTGATGGAGGAGTACGAGAAGCTGGCCAGTGAGGTGAGAAACCGCTGCAACCAAATACTCCCACTCTGTCTGTCTTGCACATCCGCCTCCCTGCAGGAAAACGTTCACGCTCCATCGGGTGACATCAAATATAAACACTTTGATTAACCTTTACTTTTCCTTTTGCCCGGCTTCTGTAGCTGCTGGAGTGGATCCGCCGCACCATCCCCTGGCTGGAGAACCGCGTGGCAGAGCAGACCATGCGCGCCATGCAGCAGAAGCTGGAAGATTTCCGCGACTACCGCCGCGTCCACAAGCCGCCCCGCGTCCAGGAGAAATGCCAGCTTGAGATCAACTTCAACACCCTGCAGACCAAGCTGAGGCTCAGCAACAGGCCTGCCTTCATGCCCTCTGAGGGCAAGATGGTGTCGGTGAGCAGCACAGATTTTTAGCTTAGTATTATATTTTTCCCGCACAGCATCACTGTGGATTTTCAAGCTTTCACATCGATTGAAGGATTACTTATTCCGGTGTTGTTTTTCCATCACCTAAAGCTCAAAAAAGCCTTTCAAAACCCTCTGCTTTGTGATCCAGCAAATATAAATCCGTTTTCTTAGTTTCTGACAACAAGACAATACAAAGTCCTCACACAACAACAGCAAAAGGATACAATAGAAAAAACATACAAGCTGTTGACAGAAAGAATAACTTGAAGGCGTTGCAGACGTCATGGATAGATAATTCCCTTTTAAGTCAGCTGAAAGCTGCATTTCTTTTGCTAATAATAGCCACTTCTAAATTCTCAGAAATGTACATAGTTATGAAAATGTTCTCAAACGTTATTCTTGAATTAACTTGTACTCAGAGTGACTCAAACTCCAAACAATCAATCCCACAAACAGGCGCCAATACTGTAATGTTATAATCTCTCTCTCCTCCAGGATATCGCCAACGCCTGGAAGGGTCTGGAGCAGGTGGAGAAGGGCTACGAGGAGTGGCTGCTGACTGAGATCCGCCGCCTGGAGAGACTCGATCACCTGGCCGAGAAGTTCAAGCAGAAGTGTGCCATGCACGAGTCCTGGACTGGAGGTAGGGACGAAGGGAAAAGAGGGACAGAAGAGAAACATTTGTGGTGGAGTTTGCACATTTGTCATTTCTCCACGTGCCCATGTTTCCTCACAATAAGCCAGAGAAACACAAGTCAGATAGATGGGAAACTCTAAATAAAAAGCATTGCTTATTTGTTTGTGTTTACCCCAAAAACCTAATGGGGTACTTGTATGATTTTGTGATATTGTCAGTTAAACTCTTAATCTTGAACCTGACCTGTGTAGATTTTTACCCCCATATGTCATTTTTCTGTTTCTCTTCACTCTACAGTAGAAATTGTGTAGAATAATCATTTAAAACAGATAAAATTATGATTGATCACATGATAAAAAATTATATTGAGTGCTAAAACTATCTGTAGTCATTTATGGGGATAATAAAATGCCACAGGGACTCAGAGAAAGAGGCTTATTGCAGAAGAGGAAGGACAAAAAGATCAGAGGACAGACTGAATACATTTAAAAGCTTGTAGTTTTGACTTTCTCCAGGAAGGTCAGCCATCGAAATGTCTCCCACTCCAGATCAAACACCACTTTTGTTTCAGGCAAGGAGGACCTGCTGGCCCAGAAGGACTATGAGTCAGCCTCTCTGATGGAGATCAGAGCCCTGATGAGGAAGCACGAGGCCTTCGAGAGCGACCTCGCTGCTCACCAGGACAGAGTGGAGCAGATCGCTGCCATCGCCCAGGAGCTGAAGTAAGGCACAGAGGGTGAAGAGAGGGAGTGAGGGAAGGTCATTTTTTTGGCTGGAGTTCAATGTTTTTGGGGTATTTTTAGTATTATATTGTTGGAAACATGCAATAGAGGCATGCACAGTAAGTGTTGGGGGAGCTTTCTAATGTTAAAGACGTAGGGAGGAAGAGGGGAAATAGTGAGGAAGATGAGAAGGAAAGGGAGGGACAAGGAGAGATTGTTAGATGAAGGCAGGAGGACTGATATGGAAATTGTAGGAAGGAGAGAAGAGAAAGTTTTAAGTATTACGGGCGTCTTTATAGTAGCGATGGGTAAGATATGGTGAGAGCCGACGTGGTCGTGAATACAGAGAACAAAAGGTGCAACAGATGAGTGAAAAGCATATCAATGAGAGGGATGAAAAGATGAAAGGATGCTGCATAAAGTGCAGAAACCTCTGATCTCACTATTTCCTTATTCCTCACCACTCCTCAGGGCTTTTTCTTTTCATAGTTTCAAGTTGATCATTTTGATGTATAGTATATATATGTCACACATACATATGACAGTATAATGTGAGCTGTTCAGCATGTATGTGTGCCACCTATAATTTATCATTCATTACTTCAAAAGCGGATATTTTATCCTCAAATGACCCTTAAATTACAGAAGTGGGTAGTGGGTAATTATTATAAAGTAGTGTGATAACAGATATTTGGGGGAGTTTGTCAAATGGCTTTTAAAAAGTGGCAGGTGTGTGTGTGTTTGTGATATGCATCATCCAGTGTATATTTATTCACTCTGTTGTCTCCTGCAGTGAGCTGGACTACCATGATGCTGCCACAGTCAACGCCCGCTGCCAGGGCATCTGTGACCAGTGGGACAACCTGGGTACCCTCACCCAGAAGAGGAGGGATGCACTGGAGGTACACCCAAAACAACTCAGTCTGAATATTGAGCCAAAACCTTCAGGGTGATATGGATTGTCTGCTTTTTACGCTAATGTTGATTCATCTTTATGTTGTTTGGGTAGTAAAATTCAATGTAATGATCTGTTTCTTTATATGAAATTGCTCAACAGTGAGTAGAGTTAAAAAAGAAAATCAGATGCCAAGAAAATTGCCTAGAGGCCACAACCCAGATTATAAATACTATATATTATATTATATACTATATATTATGTTTCAGCGCTTCTGTCCACACCTTCATTTTGTAATATGAGCGACTCTCTGTGTGTCTGCAGCGTGTGGAGAAGCTGTGGGAAACCATTGACCAGCTGTACCTGGAGTTCGCCAAGAGGGCGGCGCCCTTCAACAACTGGATGGACGGAGCCATGGAGGACCTGCAGGACATGTTCATTGTCCACAGCATTGAGGAGATCCAGGTAATTTATATTACATTTTAATTTATCTGATTATTGACCCAAAGAACATTAAAAAATACATTCCAAAAAAATATAATACACAAATGATTCTGTGAAGTCATTTTTCTACATCTATGCATCAGAAAATCCACAGAAATGTATTAAAAAGAGATGAGTTTGCTTTTCTCTAATTGACAGCTTAAAGTAAACTCAAATACTTCCGCCTACTACGCCTGACCGTCTGTCCTCCTCGTCTCCACCTCCTCTGTTCTCCCGTACAGAGTCTGATCACAGCTCACGACCAGTTCAAGGCCACTCTGCCCGAGGCCGACAAGGAGCGCATGGCCACCATGGGCATCCACAACGAGATCCTGAAGATCGCCCAGACCTACGGCATCAAGCTGTCCGGAATCAACCCTTACACCACCCTCAGCCCCCAGGACATCAGCAATAAGTGGGACACTGTGAGTTTAATCAAACACAAACACAGTGGAGGAACATATTTTTTTAAATGATTATAGATCAGTAATCCGACACTGAGCAGGATCGAATCAGGTTTTATTTCTAGTTTGTGTTAGCTGACATTATGTAAACAGGAAATGTCAACCTAACCCACGCTCTGTGCACTGCATTTGGTCAGCTGGCTAATAATAAGTACAGTACATACATAGCGACAGGTCAGAAATAGTGCAGTACATTTAGGTTAGAGCGACACTGAATACCGTTGGCAAGCTCTCAGGAGAAATCAGAGTAACTGCAGAGGACAATCTGTCAGTGCGGCCGCAGTGTGACACACATCTGACCATCTGCACTAAAAAATAGATTTGTTTCTGTGGGAATCATCAAAGAACTAGATGGAACAAATACACATAATTTACAAAGAGAGCTACATTTTTATGACTTTTATGTTGACTCACTAAATTCACTGAAAGAAAAAATGTAATTTCTTCTATAATTTCCTTTATTTGGAAAGAACTGACTGTAAATTATGGCTAAAATATAGTTTCAGTTGATACAATAGTGTAATAAGTTGTAAATGGGTTTGAATGAGTCTGTAGAGGTGCAGCTGGAAGGTAAGCAGCACTTTGTTGATCAAATTGTAATAAAAACACTCAAGCCACAGAAACAAATCCAGTTTCTGAGTTTTAGTTCCTCTTACTGCACTGACGAAGCTCTGACTGTTTGATTCATGTGTCTGCAGGTGAAGCACCTGGTGCCCCTCAGAGACCAAATGCTCCAGGAGGAGGTGGCCAGACAGCAGGCCAACGAGAGACTGAGGCGCCAGTTTGCTGCCCAGGCCAACATCATCGGACCCTGGATTCAAACCAAGATGGAGGTACAGTGTTACTGTAACACTACAAAGGAAAGGAAACTGCAGTTTTACCTGAAACTGAAGCAGAATCCCTTAAGTTGCCAAATAAAATACATTTGAAACTTGATCCCTGTGGGGAAAAATAAAATGCAGACAAGGCAATAAAACAGTAGAAAAAGAAATGTTGTGATGTTCCTGTTTTGTGTCTGTACACCTGCAGGAGATCAGCCATGTGTCCGTGGACATCGCCGGCTCCCTGGAGGAACAGATGAACAGCCTGAAGCAGTACG
The DNA here is from genome assembly GCA_038419695.1 of Scomberomorus guttatus. Taxonomy (NCBI): domain Eukaryota; kingdom Metazoa; phylum Chordata; class Actinopteri; order Scombriformes; family Scombridae; genus Scomberomorus; species Scomberomorus guttatus. The sequence continues at coordinate 16,848,694 of CM076467.1, forward strand.
AGCAGAACATCATCAACTACAAATCCAACATTGACAAGCTGGAGGGAGACCACCAGCTCAGCCAGGAGTCCCTCATCTTCGACAACAAGCACACCAACTACACCATGGAGGTACAGTAAAAACTTTGTGTCTGTATCCCTCCACCTCTCGTTTCCTCGGGGTGGGTATTAACCTCCGTACGATCCTCTGCAGCACATCCGTGTGGGCTGGGAGCAGCTGCTCACCACCATCGCCAGAACCATCAACGAGGTGGAGAACCAGATCCTGACCCGCGACGCCAAGGGCATCAGCCAGGAACAGCTCAACGAGTTCAGGGCCTCCTTCAACCACTTCGACAGGGTGAGGCATTTAAAGAGGCATATTCAGTAATGTAAATGTGACCGATTTAGTTTAAATGACCCTTTAACAGGTGATAAAAATAACTAAACTTAAAAGAAAATGTTAAAATGATGAGCAGACACAGGCATGTACAAGAAATAACAAGAAAAATCAATATCTGACGTAAATGCATGCACCCTTTCTTCTTATTTTAGCTACAATAATTTCAAATCCATTAGATTATTCATTATTCAAACACCAGCAATAAACAGAAACATTACTGTCATCCAACAAACTGTACTAGGATCTTGTTAAATTATGTCAACAGTTTGTTCGATTAATTAATCCGATAATTGTATTTTTCCTTTGCAGAAGAGAAACGGCATGATGGACCCAGACGACTTCCGTGCCTGCCTCATCTCCATGGGTTACGATCTGGTAAGTTCAGAGTAAATTTACCCTGAATGGACAAACTTGTACCCATGTCATGTTCATTTCATTCAAGAAAATCTTAGTTGTCTCCCTGTATGTGGATATAAAATGTGAGAATATCGAGATCAGAGCCGGATTCACTCAGAAAATGATCAAATTTAAAGTTATTCAATCTATTAACTTCTTTACTTCATCCAGTAATGAACTAATACCCGTTTCTCTGTGACAGGGTGAGGTGGAGTTTGCTCGCATCATGACCCTGGTGGACCCCAACAACACGAGCGTGGTGACCTTCCAGGCCTTCATCGACTTCATGACTCGCGAGACCGCTGAGACCGACACCGCAGAACAGGTCATGGCCTCCTTCAAGATTCTGGCTTCAGACAAGGTAAGCAGATTAAAAGCCAACGATATTTACAACTGATGTAAACAGTAGCAGTCAGAGAAAGTAGAGATTAAATTTAGAGCTTTGTGTCATATTTCTAAATAATTCCATCCAAAGTGAAGCATAAATACGCCTGTTTCCACCTCTGAATGTTTGGCTATTTGTCAAAATCAGGAAACAGTGTCTTCTATCACGATTATTACAAGTAATGGCTCCAAAATGAGGTCGGGGATGAACGTGATTACTGCCCTGCTGCATGTATACGCAGATTTACAGTGACAAGGTTACTACAGTGCATATAAACATTCTGATTGTCACTGTTCCCAGATCTCAGCGATTAACTAGATGAGTAATGTACTATAACTGATAGCAAAGATGGCCAAAACTTTAAGGACAAGAGCCAAATCTCCCTTTAAATCTGCAGCAATAATAAGTGTTTTAGCAACTGTTGTTTTGGCTTAAGAGTGAAACTTAATGTTGAGCAGTTAATATTTCAAGCATGTAGGCTGTGAAATTTGGAGTGTGTGGAAATGTCAGTACAAGAAAGTTTGCTTTAAAAAAAATGAGTCACGGATCTTCAGCTGCGTTCTTATCAAATCCTCACAGATGCATCTTCAGATGAGACGTCTTTAAAATCCTCAACTTACTTTCTAAATCACACGCCGCCTCTTGTCTTTCCTCTCCAGAATTATATCACAGTGGATGAGCTGCGCAGGGAGCTGCCGCCCGAGCAGGCCGAGTACTGCATCAGCCGCATGACCAGGTACGTCGGACCCGACTGCCCCACCGGCGCCCTGGACTACATCTCCTTCTCCAGCGCCCTCTACGGAGAGAGCGACTTATAAACACAGCCCCTTCTCTTCATCTCCTCCTCGCATCCCTTCTTCCCAACTCCCCCCCCCTCCTCCCCCCCTCCCTATTTCTCCTATGTGGAGAGAGCGAGTTCAACCCTTCCACTGTCCTTCTAGGCTTTGTTCTTATCATTTTTTCCTCTTTCAATTCTTAAACTTTCTTCCCCTTCTTCCTGCCCTCTCCATCCCTCCTCTCACGCCCAGAGAGGGTGAGAGCGGAAGACTTTGCTCAGATGTTAGAGGCTGTGTTTGGACTGGCCAGCTCTTCCCTCATTTCTGTAAGGGCGCCTTTTAAAAACCAGGAACGTGCCGGGTATTGCACTGAACTTATGTAAGCAGTATACATAATAACATACCTGCCTTTAGGAGAGTAACAGAAGGAGGTAATGAGGGAGAGAAAAAAAACATTAGGAATGAATTTTGAGCAAAGCCTCCTGCTCTCCCCCTCTCTCTCTTTCTCTCTCTCTTTCTCTCTCAGATGTCATATTTTTTGTAGAAGGGTGATTAAAGAAGAAAATGTGATAAAAGAAAAGCTGGTTGTTCAGTTGGCTTGGTTGGTTGTGTATTTGTGCAGATGCATGCTATGTTGAAGTTTAGAAACGCTGCCTTTGTGAGTCTTCGACTCTTCCTTAATCATACAAACATAAAGGTGTCATCGGGAGCTTGTTACATTTCACTCAGCAGAGGAGTCAGGTGCTATGATGTTACAAAGCCAGTCTAACACTTAAGATCTCACTCTGTGAAAAAATAATAAATAAATACCACATCACTGTGAAACCTGTTAGCTGACAACCTGGAGATTTAAAGGTTTGAGAAGCTCAGGACTCAAATGGAGGGTGAATGAGAGCACCTTAACTTTGAATATTAAGATGAAGATAAAGCACTGTGGGTAAATATAAACAGAGGGTATTGGCTGGATGGGGACTCAGGAACGAAGACAGAAGGACAAACCTCTCTCCTCTCTGTCCAGACTCCTTTTTTTTTTTAGTTGGGGATGCATTTCGGCTAATTTAGCATCACTTCCTAACTATTTCTATGAATTTCTGAGAAGGGACGCAGACAGAGAGAGGTGTCGAGCAGCGAGAGACAACAGGGCATCAGGAAAGTTGCGGACAAAATAAGAAGAATCGATACTGTACGTGGGACCATAGCAGGCCTATGTCAGTGAGGAAGCATATAGGGTTTTGGTCCCATATTAAAAAGACGGGTCAGCCATGATAATCAGCGCGAGTCGACTCCTCCCTGTGCATGACAATGATATTTTAATTTCACCTGTGCTCCATTCTCCTCCTCCCCTCACCCTCATTCTGTCCATCATCACCGATGCCGCAAAAGCTCACTTTCACACAGTTCAATATTAAAAAACCACAACTTGGAATAAAAAAGGAAAATTATATTACTACACAGCAGTTTGTGTCTTTTATTACCTTTTTTTTCTTGTTGTATACAAGTCATTGGCCACATTCAGCATAAAAATACAAAGATTACTATACATTATTATTACACTGCTGATAATTAACTTTGGGGTTTTTGAGTGTGGAATGTGTTTTTTTTTCTAAGCTGTACAGACTATAAACTGTTTGACCTTTAACCTCCGTGCTGAGGTCACATGTCAGGCTTGTTTTTCGGGGCAGAGGTGGTAGGGGAAGTCCAGGCCTTTCTCCAGAGCGTAGCGCCTCCAGCGCTCCTCGTCCCCTTGGTGGGTCAGATACATGCAGCCCATCCTCTGCTCGAACTCTCGGAGGTCACACCACAGCTGGAAGTCCTGCAGGAGGAGGAGGAGGAGGAAGAAACGAGTGACTCTGTAAACCTCCTGGTTGAATATAAACATGTACTCAGAGGGTAATGTACTGTATCTGACCTGCAGCCAGGGGTGTCCCAACGCTTTGCCCACGCTGAACCGCCGTCTCACCTGCACCCGCAGAAGGTTATTGATGAGACTCACCGCTGGAGAGAAAGAGACACGGAGAGATTTGTTTTAAAAAGTGGTGCAGTGGAGTCACCCAGTGGCCAACAAGAGAAGACGGTGAATCTGTGGGGTAATGTGATCCTGTCAAGAAGCAGAATAAGAGTCTTAAAGCTACTTAAAGGGAAAATTAAAGATGTTAATGGGTTAAAAAATGTAAATGTGAAAGCAGGGATGCTGCTGAAAGATTCTGATTCAAGAAAAAAAACCTACTTGAGTAAGAAATCCATCACCGTGAACATTTAGTTGCCATTATTTGATTTAAAGCTTCATTTCTGTTATATGGTGATACAGCCGCAAGCAGATAACAGCCTGAGCTGTCCTTGATGATGCATTCAAGGACACGCTCATATTTGATTTCTGAATGTTGCTGTAAAGTTTTACATTCCTAAACTATGTTGTCAGAAAGTCAAACCCAGACCTTATTTCTTGTATTAAAGAGGTTGTAATAGGCCATTCAGTAATTGACAGTAACATTTCATATATCAGAGTGTCCCTGAATGCACCAACAGGGAGCCAAAAAATAGAAATCTTACCCTCCAGTGAGGTGGAGGCCCAGAGATGTCTCGGGTACATGAAGGCAGCGTTGGTGATCTGCTGCCTGATGTCCTCGTCCTCGTTGAAGGGGAACGTGCCGCTCAGGCTGACGTACATGATGACCCCCGCGGACCACATGTCCAGCGAGCGGTTGTAGCCGCTGCTGCTGATGACCTCGGGCGCCAGGTAAGCGGGCGTGCCCACGACCGAGCGACGGAACGACTTCTCGCCGATGATGCGGGCGAAGCCAAAGTCGCACAGCTTCACCTTTCAGACACAAGCGCAGAGTCGATTTAATGAGCTGCTGAGACCACGTCAGCCCATGCTGTCAATGAATTCATCACAAACTCTGACCTGAGGGAAGGGGTCCGCAGAGGCCAGCAGCACGTTCTCAGGTTTCAGGTCACAATGAGCGATATGTTTGAAGTGCAGATACCGCAGGGCCTCGAGGATCTGCATCAGATACACACACACACACACAAGTACAATATTTTTATAAGCTTAATTTATGCAAGAGGTCACTCAAAAACTATTTTTTTGAAGCAGGATTTGGTTGAAATCTACAAAAACCAAAAAAGGAGTTTAAAAGTTGGAATGATGAAAAGTGTCTCTAGTATTTCACCAGAAAAAAAGTCAGGAAATTTGTGTAGCAGATGTGTTTTTCTTCTTTTTTATCTCATTAATCATCTCATGACACCTCTTATTCATCTCGTGACTCCTTTGTGGGGTCCTGACATGAAATTTCCGTCATTTAAATAACTTGTGAGCGTTGGCTGATCAGGATGTGATCTTATATACCTGCGTGACCAGGAAGCGAGTGATGCGTTCAGGCAGTCGTCCCCTCTCGCTGGACAGGATCATCTCCAGCATGTCTCCGTGGAGCTTCTCCATGACGACAAAGACGTGCACGGCGGTCTCAAACATCCCCTCCAACAGGACCACGCCGAGGTGGGACAGATTCTGACCAGCACACGTTCACATATTAGATGTTACAGAATAAATACTGTATATATAATTTAAATATATATATATATATATCAGTACCTGCAAGATGGCTACTTCATTCCTCAGCTGTCTCTCTTGTTTGGTGGGGAAGCGCGTCTTGTCGATGACTTTGATGGCAACCGGTTGACCAGACTTCCTGTGAGTACCTGAACAACCACAAATAATAAACAAAAAAAAACACCATCCCGCTGCATTTCCAAGCTAGCTCACTAAAGCACCAAACGTGTATTAATCCACAGCTAAAAATAGTCCCAAACAAACGCACTATTTACTCCTGTTTGAGCAACGTTGGCTAAAAACTACAGTGCCCAGCTGTTGTAGGGTATTGATTAGTTTTATTTGTGAGCTAAAGATTTACATTTTCAGTGGGAACAAACAGGCTTGGACAGGAAAGGGACGTCAGGAAGTATGGAGAGACGGACTAGCGCCTTGTTTGTTTTGGCCTTTTCATGGGATTTGTTAACAATAACAAAGGCCTCATTCTTTAAAAATCTATTTTACAACACACAGGTTTCTGTACGGGTTTGATTTTTTGCATCTTATTCTGAGCTGCATAAAGACTCAGTTACTGAAAAATGTATTAAACCATGTGGTTTAATGTACTTCCTGTTTTCTCCCAAGACGATGAAAAGCTAAACGTCTGACCCTGATGTTGTAATAATTCATTAAAGTGGTTCAAATCAGCTCACCTTTGTACACCACTCCAAACTGTCCTGAGCCCAGCACCTCATCTGTGAAGATCTGATACACCGAGCTGATGTCCTGAAACACACACACACACACACACACACACACACACACAGGTATGAAAAACAGCTTTATAAGTTGACTGTGTTGGTTATAAATTCAGGAGTTTAAAGTTGATTCTTACCACGCTGTCTCTGTGAGAATCTTTATCTGTAATCAGAACAGATTCATTCATTAATTTTGTGGGAGAAAATCATCATTTAATAACACGTGTCGTCTAATAAGACCTCTAAAATGTTTCAGACTGTAAAATATTCTCTCATTTATCCTTGTTTGGATGCTGTTTGACTCTTTAGAAGTTTTTAAGAAGCATTTTCTTATTAATTTCTAATAACATGAATATCCAGAGGGGTCGTTTTTCGCCTCACCTTTGTTCTCCTCGTCGTGTCCTCTGCTGCTCTGCACGGGCATCAGAGCCTGACGGATGGCGCTCTCCCAGGCTGGCCCGTTCTCACCGGCCACCACGCAGTACACCAGCGAGGCCGTCACCACCTCGAAGGAGTGGGGGCTGTTGCCTGGCAACGAGGGCACGGAGAGCTGGGCGGGGCCTCGGACCTGCAGCACCTCAGACAGAGGCATCTCCTGGAGAAGAGGAGGAGGAGGAGGGTGTGTTTTTCCTTTTTTTTATTTTATTTATAACTTTTTTTATTTAGTTTGTAGGTTATTGATGTCATTTTTAAGATGGCACTTGGCCTCCCACTGCTCCTTTACACTCACTTTTTTCCTCTTTTATTGATTTTATCATCCATAAACCAACAAATAGGAACAAACTATTATTGATCAGACATGTTCCTTAAAAAAGATAAAAAACAAAAGTGGATTTTTAAAAGAAAAGCAGCTGAAGTTATGCAAAAACGTACAAAAATCCGTACTGTATTAGCTGATTATACTGCAGGTGGTAGAATAAACATTTATACTTCCGCAATTATTTTAACCAAATCAGACACTACAGGTACGAACCAAACATTCTGACTCTCTCAGGGATTAAAAGTAAATTAGCATTGTGTATAAAACTAAAGAAACATCAGTGCTGGAGTGTTCGACGATGAGGAGATTGTACCTTGTAGTACTTGGTGCTGCTCTCATTCTGGTACAGAGTGATGCTCTTCCAGTCCAAGATCCAGTAATGACGTTTCCTCTGGAAAAAGAAACAACAGAAATAATTCATTAGCTCTTGCTGTACAGTCAGGGGTTAATAATATTTAAAGGTGTGTGTATTATTTTACTTTCATTTCTCACTGTTAAAAGTTAGAACATAATACTATACAAGAGGATACACAACACTTTTGTGGCTACTGACTGAACTGCAACTCTTTTTTACCTTAAATAGAAGGTAAAAACAAGTATAATCTGTGTGTGTGTGTGTGTGTGTGTGTGTGTGTGTGTGTCTCACCAGTGTGTCAGCGTTGGTGTGATGCAGCAGCCACCCCTCTCTCAGGACTCCACCGGCTCTCCTCTTAGTGTGATGCACCGACTGGACGAGCCTCATCAGAGGGATGTTGCTGCTGAAACACGGACTGATTGAAAAGAGAGAAAAAAAAAAAAGATGATGAAAACAGAATTAAAGTCACTTTTCTTTGCAGTGACGGAGCTGCTGAAAATCCTGTCAAAGTACCATGTAAACGCCTCTAGGTGGCAGCGTGGGCCCAAAGCTCACTGCCTTTGTCAGGCAGTCACAGTATATGCAGAGGCAGCGAGTGACAGGAAAGATGAGTGTGTGTATTAATGACATGTGACATCATGAGCACACATGAGACGAAACCGCAGTCACCTGTTAGATGTGATGATATCATCTGAATACATTTAAAAGATCCTCTGACCTCATTGGCTCTTGCTGTAGCTCGACATCCTTTGCTTCAGTCATCGATTCGCTGTCGGTGGACATCTCATCATCGGAGATTTCTAGTGTTGTCATACGGCTGAGCTCTGACTCATCGTCCTCTGGGTCCGGCAGGCAGCTGTGACTAACTCCTGTGAATTCTGGGAATGTGAGATCATCATCAGATGCACAATTATTATGGCTATGATTAATCATTTCCCAAATACACTTTTTTTAACTCATGTTTAGTCTAAAGATTGTGAAAAAGCTTGTTTTGTCAAACTAACAGTCCAAAATATTAAGATGTTTACTTTACTGTCATATAAAACAGAGCCCAGCAGATATTAAAAAGCATTATATAATAATATATAACCTATAAATAATGTTTCTGGGACAAAACAAGTTTTCTGGTCAAATAATCTTGAACCTCTTTAGACATTTCCTGAAGCATCATGTCACTAATCATCATCACTGCCTGGATAAATGTGATGTTTTGGAAATTTTAATCAGACCGAGACCTGAATCTATCAAAATGTTCTTGAGAAGGCGGGTGAATCAGCTTTGACTCATCGCAGCGGTGAGTACATCAAAGCGGGGGCCTTTTCAAAGAACCATCATCTACTGCGCAACAGAGTCACAGGCCCGGAATACGAATTGGAAACTGAAAGCTCCAGGGACCGCCGCTCACCTTCCCCGTTGGCGCCTCCTCGCCGCTCGCCCGGACAGTCTCTGGGGAGGAGCGGCTCGCAGCGCCGATGGCAGTTAAACCTGCAGTCTAACAGAGAGGAGAGAAAAAATGGAAAATCTGCCATAATTTAACTGATATAAAGTTCAGTTTTCTCAAAAAAAAAAGCTACAAAGAGGGATATAATGGTGACATTTTGGCTTGTCTGTGCTTGGAAATGTTTTCAGGCTTCTTTGTGAAGTTCTTGGCCAAAACATAGCGCCTGAACTCAATATAAATTTCTGTCTTAATTGGCGTAACTCAAAGTGACTTCAGTGGTGATTTTGGGGGTTTTAAAGCAGCCGGATTTCCTCTGACCCTCTCACCTGAGCACTGCAGCCCCTGTCTGAAGAGACCTTTGAGCAGCCGGTGGCAGTACTGGCAGACGGTGGGTTTGGTGTAGCTGTGGATGTGAAAGGTGTGCGGGACCTGAGCCCTGCTCAAGTCACCGTTTCCAACTCCCAGCCAGACAGGAGGCTCTGCCCAGGACGGAGGCCTGGATGAGGGCTTGGACATGCTGATCTGGAGGAGGGGGGGGGGGAGAGGATGGAGGTTCAGGTTGTGAATAAGTGTGTGACTCTGAGGTTTGTTTAAGATTTCAGTGACTAGAAGAAAACATAACCGGGTGCCCCCTTTTATTCAATACTGTCACCCTATTCGCTCACCTCTTCCAGGCTGCCTCCCGCCTGATTGGACAGGGAGTGTGTGCGGGGTCGCCGGGGAGGGAACAAGGAGAGGCTGGTGCTAACCTGACGCCGCGCTCGGCTGCAGTCATTGGGCAACAGGAAAGCACAACGTTTATGGAAGTCTAATCCACAACCTGAAGAGAGCGAGAGGTGCAGAAATAAACACTTTTTTAGTTTTACATTCAGTTTTCCCGAATGCGTTTATCTCCAACACTGTGAAAAAGCTCGACAGCACTCAGGCGTGTGTATGTGTGAGACGTCTCACCCGTACAGAACGCCGGGGAATGACAGAGCTGAGGTATGTGCCGCCTTACCGTCACATTTTAATCCCTGGCGTACCAGGCCCCACAGCATCTCCCCACAGTGGTGACAGAAAGTGGGGCTCCGGTACGAGTGCACCACCAGGGTGTGCGGACGGATCCTCATCTCAGTCACCGAGGCTGATCCTGCATCAGATTATAATGAAGAGAAACACATTACATGACAGCCTGATTACACCCATGTTGTAGCTGGAATCTGCACTCCCAGTATTTTTGACAGTATTACCACCGTTGCGCAGATTTGGTAGATTTACCAATAAAACATCAGCATTTACACGTTTGGTTAACCAAATCTCATCTGTCTCACGTGTTTTAACGCTAATCCTGAAGCCAACCAGCTCGACTTTCACACAGTATATGTTTGAAATGATCTGCAAGTCAGGCTTAAGCTCTTTAATTTAAAATGAAGTGTTTGTGTGTGTTGCTATGGATTTGTTTGCAGCAGATTTGTATTTCATGGCCGAGCAGGCAGCCAGAAGCTTAAGTAAGGAGGTTCACCTGCCACATAAGCTTCACGGTGAGATTTAGTGGCTTTATAAAGCTTGTAAAGGCGTGAAGACATACTGACTCTGGCACCCTACAGATAACTTGACAGCCTGTGTGGATCTGAGCGGTATGAAAGGGTAACAAGGTGCGCCGAAAGATCAAGAGAGCAAAGCACAGAAACACAGAGGAAGAATATTTACATATTCAGGTGATTTGTAAGCAGCATTTCACAACAGAATATGAGCTGAGTCCAGATCTGATAACTGTACTTTATATCTTCTCTTTAGATCTGGAAATATGCAGTGTTTTATGAATCAAGACGCCAGACGTGAGACAACTTTCACAGGAAATAAATCTGACTTCTTTTCCCCCCCCCCCGCCCATTCTTTAACCTTTTGACCTCTGACCTGCGATGATGACTTCGATGAAGTCTCCATCCTGCAGCTCATCCTGGTCGGTCAGGCGGTGCAGCAGGTGCTCTAATGTGGGCTGATGTCTGAACAACAGAATCTTCTCTCCGACGCCCACCAAGCTGCAGTCTGGCGCCTAAACACACACACACACACACACACACACACACACACAGTCTCAGGTTGAGTCACACTAAATTTAAAGCATTTTACACTAAATCGTTACTCGCTGACCTTATTCATCACTTTTTCCACGTCATAGTTTTCCATTCACACAAGTTAATATTTCCATGCAGGTATTATGAACTTGATGCGTCATTATTTGCACAAAAATGGAAACAACAATCTCAAAAATTCTTCAAGTTTGGAGCATCAAAACATGAAAAGTAGAGAAATTGTTGGGATCGCTGCAAAATCTGGAGAAAAGTTCAACGTTTACACGGACAGAAAGATTCAACTGAGAGTCCTCAGAGACAAAAGAAAAAAAAAAAAAGATAAACTCAATTCTGTGACGACTGACTGCCATCATAAAACGTGACCTAGATAAAACATGAGATGGAGCTCATGTGTTTAGAAGACAGGAGATAAAAGATGATACAATCTGAAAAATACAGTGAAGAAATCTTTCACCATCAGCATCCTCTGTATTCACGTCTGCAAGGCGGTTAATTACAAAACCACATTAAAATAAAGAGTGTAACAGTGCTGTCGATACATAACGTGTGTAAAGTTATATAATAAGTAGGCAGAGACGGAGTGATTTTATCACTAAATTCTAAAGAGAGTTATAGTCTTACAAACTATTTATAACAACTTATAATCTACTTTAACTTCTTTCTTCCACCTGGACAGAAAATATGAGGAACATAAAGCAGCAAACTGCTGCATCAAACCACCACTAAGTTACATTAACACATTTCTGAGATCAATTTAAAAAACAATTTCAAACAGTAGCATAAAATTAAAATGAAAGAAAAGCAGTGTAAAAAATGATTTTCATGCTTAAATATGAGTGGCAGGATCCTTACTGATAGAAGAGACTATTACACACATACTGTATAAGCTTTGTGTCATTTTATACATATTATAATATATAGTGGATAAAATGCAGCTGGTTTGTTTACAATTTATGAACTAAGTTGCTTTTCTGTAGCCTTAAAAAGTAAAAAGAAAAGAGTTTGATATCAGAGTTGGAGATGCAGGGTTTTTACATGACGCATATATATATATATACAGTATGTGACACACTCATGCTGTCAGGTTTGTGTACAGTGGATGCATAATGCTAGTGCAAGCACACACACACACACACACACACACACACACACGCACACACACACACACACACACAGTTCAGAGCGTGCTGACCGGCTGCCTGGAAACTCGAGAACAGATCAAAGTTGAGAGGAACGGCCGGTGTGAGCGAGGCAGACTGTGTGTGTGCAAGTGTGCGTGTGTGCGACAGGGTGTGTGTGTGTGTGTGTGTGGGGGGGGGGGGGGGTCGGAAAGTTCATTGCGCTCTTGACAACCACAGTTCCTCTACTTGAGGCAGCATGAAGACCAGGCCAGCTGACACTGAAACAGAACAACACCTGCAATTCACAAAGATCTTTGTTTAACCTTAATGCTCCCTTTATGATCCAGCTGCAGACTTTAAAGCTCTAAACCAGAGCTGGTTTATAAGCTGACATTCCACCTGGTTTAATAGTATAAAAAGCTGGTTCGATCAGATATGCTAGTAACCTACAGTCAAAACCACAACAGACTCTGCAACAGTCAACAATGCAGAAAGACTCGGGGGCTTCTCAAAAGCCACAGTAGCCTCCCTCTTTCATGCACAAAGTGACCTTTCAACATCTCTTTTCTGACAGTTTGGAGGCCCGAGAGCTTGAAACATCATCTGCGTGTGTGTGTAAAGTGGGACTGTATCAAATATTAGAGCAGAAAACCTCTTTTTTCAGCACTTTATTGCTCACATTTAGCACTTTGGAGCTACTTAAAAATCTGATAATCTCCCCCTAAAACACAAAACAATAACAAAATCATTCAGAAATGAGTCCACCTATGTGAGGTTTTCATTACCTTGCGCTCTATGATATCTGAAGCCAGCCTCTTGGCATGACGATAGCTGAGGTTGCCGGCAGGGACTCGGACCGCCTCCCTGAACAGGCCCAGCTGGAACTGGACCAGCACTGGCGTCTTGAGACTGGTAGGACTGGAGGGAGTCACTGAGGACATGGAGAAAGATGCTTATGGGAAGATTTCTTTTGCTAGAAAGAAACAAAACAGCAGATGAGGTTCAGTTTTTTTTTTTTTTTTGGGGGGGGGGGGGGGGGAGTATTTTTTTCCAAAGTTTCTAGTGTCAGGATCAAATCAAAGCACGACAGACTTCTGTTAAACATCTTAGATCTTTGACTCTTTGGCTCAATTCTTCCAAAATGAAGATTATCTTGGTATGAAATGAAATTCAATCATGATCTATTCAAATTCAACACATTTATCTTCCAACTACTGCAACATTTCTGTATAAGTTTTGGTGCAAAACCCTCATTAACTTCATGTAAGACACACATTTAAATACAGTACATGCTGAGAATACTTGCATTGAGTCACATCTGAGCTCGTCTCCTGAACTTTCTACAACCGAAACAAAACTGACAACAACAAAAAAAACCAGCATCTAATGATACCACTAAATGCTGATAACCTTACTTTCTAACGCCGGTTCATTCAAGCTCCGATCTTTCACCCCAGTTGTAGGATTGTTGCGACGAAGCGACAGCTGGTCAGTCTGTCACTGCGCTGCCGAGTCTTCACATAAACTCTGTTGGCCCTGGTTTCCTTTATGCGGGGCTCGGCTGTCGATGAGACAGGAAGTCGCAGAGAGAGAGGCTTACCTCTGTGACAGCTGTTAGGATGCAGTGTAAGGTTAACACCCTCAGCCCTAGCTGTGAACATTTCACACACACACACACACACACACACAACGTGAAAATGGTCAAAACCATCTCAGAAGATGCTCGTGAAGTTCTTCCCGGAAAGCAGTTACATTAAAGAAAATGTACGAGACACACAATCGGTTTGAAAAGTGGAATTTGTATTTATTGAACCTTTGATAAAATACACATTAGGTTGGCCCCCTCACAGTCCCCCCACACATATACAAGAACCTCTTGCCCACGTCATTAGATGCATTGAGCTCCATAAATATTTGCACATCAAACAAGACAAATATCTGATTGAAGAAATTCATGAGAAACACTTAAAAACCAGTTTTCTCTCAACTGTTTTATCAAGCAAAAACACTGCAGAGTGTTAATGTTCAGATATTTACAGAGCTCAATGTTATCCACACAAAGTCTGAGATGCATATGTTCCACAAGTATTCCAGAAATGTCTCACCCAGGATTGAATAAGTGACTGATTAATACAGTAAAGTATTGATTAGTATTGGTAGTATTGTGTGCAGAGGGACCCACATTCAGGAAAAAGGAGTTCTGGTTTTCTAGAGCTGTTTTTATGTTCTGCTAACTTTATACACAACTACATGGTGTTGAGATGTGTGTGTGTGTGTGTGTGTGAGGAATTTCCCATCGTTCTTATTTATGTGTGTGTGTGACAAGTGACAAGTACAGTAAACATACATATAAAGATCGTACACGGATCATTCTGTACATTATTTGCTGCGAACGACATTTAAAGCACTTTTCCTCCCGAAGCGCTTTTCATTCTTTCTCCTTAAACACAGACTGCTTCCTGCTTTGACGCACTTGCTCCGCTCCATCTCTCCTTCATGCCTTTATTTCTTCATGACCTCGCACATTCAGAAGCTGATAATAATAATAAGCACTTTTTAGGCTCATCGGTGTGACTTCAAAAAGCTAATTTCAAGAAGGGTGATCAGTTTATTGAGGCTCATAGTGATGGCATGCGTGCACCATCATTGACAAAAATCCTTAAACCTGCATCGTCCCATTTTTGAAATCACACTTAATTTGTCCAGAATTTACCTTTTTTTTTTTTAGATTTAGAGGGAAATGTAAAGGAAAAGTTACACAGACAGAAAGAAAAAAGGCATTTTCTTGACAATCTGATCACAGTTGAGGATGTGATGTCACAACGTGTACATTCTGTGGACACTTCTCTTAGTATTGGTCTCATTTTGGTGGAGTTTAGCTTCTAGTTCGCAAAACAGCACAACACACACAAAAAAAAAAAATCCAGCGTGAACGCCACCAGACCTCCCCACAATCAACATGAACTTTAAACATTCAAAAATAATCCTGTTTTCAGTACCTTCCACATAAAAACCAGAATCAAAAACAAGCAAACGCTTCAGCACGACACAATCCGCTGAGGACAGAAGGTCATCAGTCAGATTTCTGAGTGTTTGATTACGACTGATGAAATCCGTCCATGTCAGCATTAAAAAAAAAAAAAAAAGGATTGTTTTGTAAACAATGATACATATTCAGCAAATGAGGGAAAAGTAAACAAATTCACAATCCTGTAAATAAAGGTAAACATATTGGAGCTGACGCACTGCATCAGCTTTGAACAAATAACACGATCAAAATCTGAATTTAGAGAGTTAACCACATTTTTAAATCACACTTTCAATATCCTGATGTAATGATTGTGAGCAGAAATTGATTTTAAATATGTCTCCCGCAGCATCAGTCAGACTAAATGGATTTTTATTAAAATTCTGGCAAAATAAGATGTTTTTTTTTAGTGGCAGAAGAAGGAAAACGGAAGCTAAAAGTAATGATTATAGTGTTCAATTTAACCTCCTGCGGTACCACGTAGGTTCTATCTATTAGTGATTAAGATCATTTATAGGAAATTTACTTTCAAATGAACTTTCTGGCCTTTTTTCATTTTGGTGTCTCACCAAATCTGATTCAAGTGGTACCAGAAAGTTCATCTGGGGAAAAAAAAAAGCCATTGAAAGCTACAGTCTTAGTCTGCTCAGTAGATACAGAGAAAGGTGCCAGATATACAGTACTGTCACACTCAAAGTGCATTTTTCTTCCAGTTTAGACTGAACCCTTGATGGTCTGGTAGCTTAATCTGAATGTCAGCAGATTCCAGTGATTGAGGAACTAAATTTACCAGCATGATAATCTGACTGTTTCAATATTTCTTTCCTTTCCTTCACTCCCTCTCTTCCTTTCCTTCTTCACAAACTTCCTCTCCCCTTCAGATAAGAAGTACCCCCCCCCCCCCTCCCCACAACAGACACTCTTTAACCAACATTGTGTAAACACAAAAAAAAAGAAAAAAGTGCACTATATACAAAGAATGACATATCGAATAATTTAAAACTGTATATACATAAAAAACAAGGCAAAAAGTGAGGTTTAAATGGTTAGTGCTATTGTTTTTCTGAAAATCCCCAAAGATGCTCGATTTCTCTGCTTTCTATGTTAAAATCAAAACGGATCCTACCATCCCCCCCACCCCCCCCCCTCGTCTGTGATATGTGTACGATGGGTGGTTAGCATCAGCAAATACTTCATGCTACTGGTGAAAATATACAGAGTGCAACACTTGTTCTGCTCTCTGAACTGAAACTGGAGTATATTTAGCCTGTCTGCACATGAGTGTAGCTCGAGGACTCGTCACGATGTGGATACGATGCTTTGCTACGGTGCTATGAGCCAAAAACACGAGGCGTTTGGGTGCAGACATTCCACTTTCTAGTAAGCAACATGCTGATAAATGTGTATCTAAATATTCTCTTTACTGGTCGATGGCAGCGGTTTGTACAGCGAAGCAGCAGCGACTGTGTGTCTTATAGGATGACGTTTAGTGTGGTAATGCTTTTTTTTTTTTTTTCTTCCTCAGTGTTCTTTAAAAAATATGCTGCAGGTGCACGTGTTTGATCTCGCTTTGAGCTTTAAGTGTGTAGTTTGATCAAACTAAGCTGCAAACAGCCTCTCCTCGCCGGGCCTCTCTGTGCCGCACCAGTCCCACCTCCCGTCTCTGTCTAGCCAATCAGGGAGCTGCGTCTTGATAGGTCCACGTTGCTGGCACTTAGTCCCCTGCAGTCTGAGAGTCCGTTGTTGGCATCCTGAAAAAGACAAAATGATGTGTGACTTTTCAACTAATATTTTTCTACGTTTTCTTTTGTCACAATAATTTAACAATTAACAAATTTCCAAAAAGAAAAAACAAAACAACTATGTTTTAATATGATGTTTTTACAAAATTGTGTCCATATCACCTACTCCTACAGTCGTGTGCTGTGCTGCGGCAGGTGTGATCTGTACCTGTGTGGTCTCCTCAGCGCTCTTATTGAGGAAGTTGAGGGAGCTTGCTCTCTTCATTCTGAGCAGAAAAAAAAAACACAATCACACAATTTGATTCGTTTTTTAATATTTCATCACACACGAATACTGCTGAAATAATTTGTTAACTAGTGGAACAGAAAATGAATCTACAATCTTTCTTATAAATCGTTATTTATCAAGCAAAGATTCACTCAACATCTCATATGTGAGAATTTGCTGCTTTTCTTTTCTTTTTTAAACACTGGAAATTTAACATCTTAGTCAAACAAAAGCAATCTGAAGATGTCACCTTGGGCTCTGGGAACTTGTGATTTTATAGACTAAACGATAAAAATCAATTATTGAAACAGAAAAAGAACACACGCACACACACACACACACATACACACACACACACACACGCACGCCCGCACGCACAGAGTAATCTTACCCTGGGTTGCGGGGCTCTTGTGGTCCGCTCCCCTGCAGCTTCTTCACCAGCATCTCGCTGCTCCTTCTCAGGGCGTCGCGGAGTTTCCCCAAAGAGCTGCTGCGATGCAGAGCCCCGTTACCATCCTGGGGAGGGACGGAGAATAAAAGATATTAAATATTAAGGAGATTTCCTGTTCAGGCTCCACAGAGACTTTACTTCCTTCACATGCTTTTGGTTTAATTGCAGCTACACTTTTTATGCAAATAACTAAACTATCACTATGGCTTTGTGTTCAAGGTTAAGTTGTCCTTGTACCAGGCACTACATGATTCAAGTGATGGAACTTCACACATCGTTTGTATTGAAATGAACTGACAACCATGAACTGACCCCGTTCCACTCAGCAGAGTCGTCGCCCTCGCCCTCTCCCCGCTGCCCCCCTGATCCGTTGATTCCTTCCCTGCAGTGTCGTCTGTCGCTCCCTCCAGCTCCGCCGTCCTTCAGCAGCTCCACCACCTTACTCTGGTTTATGGCATCGATACCCTGCGAAAGGCAGAGAGGGACAGAGAGAGAGAGAGAGAGAGAGAGAGAGGGACAGAGAGAGAGAGAGAGAGAGAGAGAGAGAGAGAGAGAACACACACACAAAAAGAGAAAGAAAAACAAAGATTGGAGAAGAGTGATTTAAAGGATTGAAAAAAAAAAAATCACAGCCTTTTCACAATAGCTCACGCAGCATGTCTGCGATCTTAAAAGTTTTCTTTTAGCTTTATGACTAATCCTTAAATCAGTTTGGCATCGTTTACGGGCTGATAAATCACAGCTGAACTCATCAGGTTGCTTTATGTGACCAAACCGTTGAAAAGAGCCCAGACGACCAATCTAACAGCAGTAACTCAACCAGTCCTGCAGCGGTCGGAGTGTTTGTGTAGCACCTGTTTGCGTGACTTGCTGGCGCACTCCTCCAGCGTCTCTGCTGCCTCCAGTTTGCCCTGGCGACGGTACAGAGCTCCCAGGCTTTTGAGGGTTGTGTTCACCGTGGGGCTGCGAAACAAAACAAATGTTTTTCTTGCTTGATGAATGCATGTCAGGATGTGCTGGATATTGGCCACCGAGGAGAAGAGCAAACGATCAAGAATGAACTCTCTCACGTTTCTTTAAGACTGACACTTAAATCTGTTTTAACCAGAATGTCCGGCTCACCTGTCCACCTTGCAGGCCTTATACCAGCTCCCATACTCTACATACGGTCCAGAGTCCTTGCGCTTACCCTAAGAGAGACAGCGATGGGACAGAAAGAGCAGAGGGAGATTGATGGGAAGAGGCAGAGAGCAGGAGCCAAGTATGAAACATTACCCAATTACATAACCTATTAAAAACGTCCCCGTTGTCATTTGTATAGTCTGCTGCTCTCCATCACTTATTTCGCTGTCCGATCCATTTTCATAATAGGCTGTCTGCCAGCGGCATCAAAGGAAAAGGTCAACCTCAGTAACTGACCTTGCTCTCCTCTCGCTCCTCTGCGTGCATCCAGATTGGTTTGTTGTCGTCTGCACAATGAAAAGACAAAAAGGAAAAATCATTTTTAAATCTATTCAGACACAAAATATCTACTGTATATCATGTGTGGATGACAACACTGAAAAGTAGCAGGATGCTAAGAATTAGAAGAACAAAAAAATACATGAATTACCCAGAAAATCCCTGGTTTGACCTAGATTTCAAAGTGAAGCTTCTCCGTACATGTAAACATGTGATTTTATATGAACGCATGGCCGCCTCTCACCACACTCGTGCCAAATTCCTGCCGAGGCTCTCTCTCGTGCTGGGCATGTGAGTGCATAAGGGTTTCATAGGCTTAGCAGCGCCAGGAGAGGAAACATTAACATTAAGCCGTCTCGCATGCTTTTGGTAGCACAGAATAATCCTCCGACCTGCTGAGAGGACGGAGCGCGACGGCGGGGGAGGACAATGTGACCGAATCAAAAAGCTGAATCCCCAAAAACACAGAAAATCATTACATCTCTCAGACCATAATTCTTTGACGCTGTGTATTTAACGCGTGTTTGGGCAGCATGAATGTTTGGATCTTAAATTATTTTTAATTTTTCTTCCTGACCTGCGTATACAAGCCTGTAACAAACCCCCTCTGCGACCAGCAGGTTTTGATACCCTCATTTCTGTGCGGCTCAGCAGTTCCACTGTTGTCTCTACTTACTGTTGACAGATCCAAACTCCTTCTCGTGTGCCCTGGTCAGGATCTCTTTATACAGAGCCTCGGCATCTTTGAACTTCCCCTGCTTCAGGTAGCATGTAGCCTGAGGAGAAGCAACATGGACAATCTTTAAGTATCTAAAAAAGTGGGTGAAATTGCTCTATTCATAGAACACGTGTTGAAATTTTAATTAAACTGCGTTCCTACCAGATTATTTTTGGTCTTGGCGACGTTGGGGTCGTCGGCTCCCAGTTTGGATTCGTAGATCACCAGGGCTCGTCTGTAGTAGTACTCCACCTCGTCGTACTTGCCCTGGTTCTGACACAGCAGGGCCAAGTTGTTGAGCTGCTTGGCTACATCTGGGTGATACATCCCCAACACCTGGAGACGACAGGGAGACAAACCTCAGATAAACCACATTTTCACACACTCACAAAAAAGAAAAAAAAAAAAAAATCATATTCACATGGATTTTTTCATGAACTGAGAATAAAAAACTATTAACATTTTACATTTATACTTGATGGCGCTCTGTGTTTATACCTTCTCTCTGATTTCCAGGGCTCTCTTACAGAGAGGTTCGGCCTCCTTGTACTTGCCCCTCTTGCCGTATAGAACAGCCAGGTTGTTGAGGGTTGCAGCCACAGCTGGGTGGTCCTTCCCCAGCGTCTTCTCTCTGATAGCCAGGGCGTCATTCAGAAGGTGAGCCGCTTCTTTGTACTTGTTCTGGTCCCTGACGGGCAAAACACAACAGCACTTGGTTAGAAAATGTAATTGTTTCTATTAGAAGTTAGCGGTATCATCTCCATTCCACACCTGTACACCAAGGCCAGGATGTTGAGCATGGTGGCTACGTCAGGATGGTCGTGTCCTGACGTCTTCTCCAGGTCCTCCAGGGCTTGTTTGCACAGCGGCACGGCCACCTCGTACCTCCCCTGGGAGGCGTACTGGATCACCAGGTTGTGGAGCGTCCTGAGGCGGGCCGGGATCTCGTAGCCGCCCTGCTGGGCTGCCACCTCTCCGCTGGGCTGGGCTGTGAGGAAAAGGCACGAATGAGTTCACTATCATCTAATGTGCAGCCACATTCACTACAATTTAATAAATCATATGAGGTTATGCTAATATATTTGTTTGCTTGAAACACATGGAGCAGATTAAAGTGCCCTGGAGTCAAGCAACTTTGAGTTATTTCTCATTAATATTTAAATTTCAGAAAAATTCTGAAAGAAAAAAGATCAGAGGATTATTTCTCTCAAATTTAAACAAACTATTCAATATAAGACTATTACATATACACAGCATTTAAAGTGTTTAATGCTCCATGTTATGTCTCAATATGTAAGAGACAAAACTCTTAAGAACATTCAGTCATCCATAATTGAAAAGGCAAAGAATGAAGCACTGCAGCACTTACTGCCTGGTTAATGGCAATGAAAGCTGAACACACTATACACTGTAAATCCCTGCATAAGCAACCTTATAGTTTGACTCCATTTACAAGCCTGCGCTTCTGTTTAGCAGTGAATTTAGCATTAACCAAACCACAGCTCCTGCTTCAAATAGGGTTTTTGAAATCTCTCTCATCTATACCACGTCTTTACGGATAAACTGTCGCTTTGCTGCTTAAACAAGGAGCTACTTGTGTCAAAACTTAGAATAGAGAACGTGCGCCTCAGTGTTTAAATTGCTCTCACAGCTCAGGCAGCTGAGGCCTGAACATTTCTGTTACTGAAAGCCGTGATTGTGCTGAGTGATTATATTTTGACATTCCATACGTTAAATAAAAGCAGGATTTATTCTGCTCCTGTGCGCTCAGGCCTCTGTGGCATTTACTGTGCAGATAACTGTGTGGAAAAGGAAACAATTATTATGTATTATTAAAGGTACATGATCAGACTCTAGGTGTGATTTTTGAAGATATTCTTAAAGGTTTGTGTAAAAGTTTTATCTATCTCCTTCAAATACAGACAAGAGTGTAAAAAACTAAATAGTTGGGAAAGAAACCTTTTACAGCAAACATGCTCTTTCAAAACATACAAGCACTGTGAACTCTGTGTGTGTATTTAGCATCTTGTTAGCAGAGGCCTGCTTTAGGTCTAATCACCGCTGCTGACGTCATACCTGGTCCCTGGTCATCGTCGTTGGGGAACAAGTCATCCAGACTTTCCTTTGAAGTATCCCCTCCTCCGCTCCCACCGCTGGCGCTCTGGTTCTTCTCCTCCGAGGGCGACACGTCGTCGTCGAACTTCTTGATCTGGTTCATGAACTCCAGGTGCTTCTTCTCCTCCTCCAGCTGGGCGACGCTTTGCTCGCTGCGCTGCAGCTTGTGCTGCGTTCCCGCCAGCTCGTCCCGCAGCCACTGGTTCTCCTGGCAGAGCCGGCGCACCTGAGCGCGCAGCTTCTGCTTCTCTGACTCCACGGCGCTCAGGTGGCTCGACAGGGCGATGATCACCTGGGGAAAATCAAGACATTTAATAGCTAAATCTTTAAAGATATCAAACCTATGTTGTCAGCTCATTTAAGAACTTTATAAATAAAAAAATTAGGACTCAGTCTCTAACCTGAGCCTCTCCCAGGCCGAGCTCGATAGCCTCCAGACTCTTGCGGAGCAGCCCGGACTTCTCCTGGGCGGCGGGTGGCTGGGCGCAGTCCAGCAGCGAGTTGAGGAGCTGGGCGTGCTCGCCACGCAGCGTCTCCAGGCCCTGCATGACGGCCTTGGTGTTGAGGACGATCTCATCCTGACTCAGTCGCTCCAGAGTTTCTTCACGTGGATACACCATGGTGGACATTGCCTGGTTTCATACACACTGTGAGATTAAGAAAAGAAAAAAAAAAAAATGAGAGGAGAGGGAGGATTTTTTTTTCCCCCCAACTCACCACATTTTCCTTATCATGGGAATACTGTAGGAGGTGTTTTTGCTGACATCATCTTTTTTTTGTATCCTGTTCTGCTTGAGATGCATGCAATTTACACACGAGCTGCTCAGTGCTCAACCACATCCTTTATCTGTTGGCCACTGAGGTCAACTGGAGGTGGGCGAGCCAAAAGGAGAGAGCAGACGAGATATGAGAAGAAGAAAAGAGAGGTCACATGAGAGGAGGAGGAGAGAAAAGCGAATGGAAATAGGAGACAATGAAGATAAGGAGGGAGGAAATAAAGAGATACTCGAGCAGAAGCTGAAAAAGGAAGAAAGTGAAGGGACGAGGCAGGAGAGAAAAGAATAAATATAGACCAAATTTAATGATAAAAATGAACCCTGTCAAAGCCAAGAAGTTAAAACCTATTGTTTTAATATAAAACTCTACAGGGCAGCATTCATATCCAATATTTCCTTGATAAATGTGTTTCAGAGACAGTTTCATTATCCGACTGAGCACACATAATAAACGCCAAGTCATACAGTATGTGCCATAACTGGAAAAAGTGAAAAGCTAAACGAGGAGCACAAAATTGGCAACAGGATGAAGTTAATGCTCCTGAGACACGTTTACTGCATGAAAGCTGTTTTTGTCTACAATTTCAAAATAGGTCAACGGCCAAATAATAGTTTCCCATTTCACCGTTGCATAACATGCCCCTTGGGTTGGGGTTAGATGAGATTGAAAGTGATAAGGAGTGTGTGCGAGTACTACAGTATATGTATAGTTTAAACCCTTTTAGATTACTACAAGAGGATTCATCCGAGCTTGAAACTGACGCAGCAGCTGCCAGTGACCAGTAAAGCCAATTAAAATGAGACGCCATCACTTGACAGATCCACCCCTCCCCCCTCCCCCACGAGAACAGAGAGAGGCAGAGCAGAGAGACTAAATCAAATATCACAGGAGCATCAAGAGGAGAGCTCGACTGATTCATCTGCGTGGAAAAATATTGTCTGCTGATTTTAGCTCATCACAGATGCATCAGTATCTGCATATAGGTCGCTTAATAACAAGAAGCTGCAGCACAGAAACGCAAAAGTCAATGCAGAAGTTTTCAGAACTTTCGCCACCGATTAACTAATCGTTCCGGCACAACATGTGATGATATTTAGATTTAGACTACCGATGCTCTCAGGGGATATTCATCCTGAGGAGTGGGTGGTCTCTAAAATAAAACCATTAGTCATCATGACATGATCATGAGTAATGATGACCAAATGGCTGTACTGTTTACTTCTCTCTGCTTAAACTCAGAAAGTTCTCTCACATGTAAATATTCAGTCTTTAGGAGAAGACAACATTCAAGCCGTGTCTTATTATATCTGGATGACCTAAATGCCGGTCAACATCTAGAAAGTTCCATATCAGGATATTAATATACATCCCCCAACTGTCTGAGAGAAGAGATCTGACTCAGTAAATTGACATTTTATCCTGAGCATGAAGGTCTAAATATTGACCAGCTGTAAATGAAGCCGTTGCAGCAGCAGCAGGAGGACAGAGAAGCCAATTGTGCAACATCGTGACTTTCTCCCTTTTCCTGCTTTGATGGTGGAGGTGCACCTGTTCTCCTCTCCTGCTCCCTCCCTCCTCTCATAATTCTCTCTCTCTCTCTCTCTCTCTCTCTCTCTCTCTCTCACCCATCCTCCTCCCCCCTCCCACCCGCCTCATTCACTGACTGCAATGCACCAATATCCACACTTCCCTTCAAGCTCACCCGTCTCCAAACGCAGAAAAGGGGGAACCGGTGAACCCTGCAATAATATCCCCCAAAGAAATGCATGTTTTCACGTATGCGTTTATCTTTAATTAGGACTATTTTAGGCCACAAATAAATATGATCAGCCGGCGGGTGGTTGAGGCCTGAGGCCGGGAGGGGAGGCGACGTTTGGCTTGGCAGCAGATCAATCAAGGTGACCGACAGTAGAGAGCAGCGTTCAAAAAAGGACAAAGCTATATCAGATTATTCTAATAATCCAACCAGATAGCTGCTAATATGATAAATTTACGTTTTTTTTGGTCATGTTTCGACATGTAGCGTTGAACTGTTTGTAAACAGTGCAGGCCCGACCATCAAGATTACACATTACACACTGATGCGCATTAAATTAAGCTACTGTACACTATTTACAGTGTGCACAGATAAGAATATAATAGATACAGCTCAAAAAGTGATGTTTAATAAGTAAAAACATTAGCGAACGCATATGACACATTTAACGAACCTCGCCGTGGATGTAACGTCAATTTGACAGCTTGCTAAAAAAATATACCGACATATTACCATCATACGTGATTCATCAATGTCTCCTTAAAGTATATATCTGTAGCTTCTTTCTGATATTAAGATTGTTTATCCAGGTTTTACCTTCATCGAAGACAAGTGCGATGCTTTCCGTCCCCCGAACAAAGCAGCAGGACAATGTTGTGATGCTTCAGACAGACCTGCGTCAAGTTACCTGATACTGAACAAACTACTTCCGGAGAGGCGCACAAAAAGTAGGGCGATGATTAGGATGCTAAGCTATCAAAACACGACATGCAGGTTGTCAGTGAAGAGAAAAATGTAGTATTAAATGAAAACAAAACTATCTTATTTCCAACGAATGCTGTCATACGTACGTAGATAACAGTTAGCCGTTATCGCTAAATTAACTTTAGCTCTTGTTTGGAGGAAGTTGAACTCTGTATCCTAAACACCGGTAGATTTTTTTCCTAGGATGGCGAAGTCATGACCCGCCCTACTCTGCCTCTGATTGGCTAGTACTCGTTGCCTTCGTTGGTTGGGATTGGTTAGGGTTAGGTAAGAATATCACGGCAAGCCAATCAGAGGCAGAGTAGGGCGGGTCATGTCTTCGCCATCCTAGGAAAACGAAAAAAAAATCGCCAACCGATACCTGTGTTTGGCCACCACACGGCACACTAGAAATAACGTTAGCTGTCACATCATTGAGTTAAGTTTAATGCGATTACAATTAAAGCTTCTGTCTGTACAGTGAATTAACTTGTAGCTAGCGTTAACTACAGCTTTCTCCTTCACCTCAACTTACCCAGACTGTCACTTGACGATGGAGGACAGCAAGGAAAGCTGGATTTATCCACAGTGTTTGGCCGTTACTGACCGTCCATCCCCGCAGAAACTTTCATTAGTTGATGTTATAGTGGATGTAACTTCAAGTGTGACAGCTGAAAGGCGAAAAATGGCTGTTTCTAGTTGCCAGAATCCACAGCCAAGGATTTAGTGAAATTTCAAGATGAGTCACCCTCATCAATTTTCAAGCGGGGCGGGAAATCATGTTGCGCATGCGTATGGCTGAGGTTCGCCACCTTAATCCAATTTATTTTATGTCTCTTATAGATTGGGTTTAATTAGTCTTTCTAAAAAAACTGAAACATGTTCCTGGGTTTTTTTTTTCATATTCAAAGCTAAATGGCTGTCTACCACTCTCTTGGACATTATATGTAGAAAACCCTGTTATTTAAACAAAGATTAACATGCAATAACTCCATAAATACAGCAACCATGAACCTATTACAGAGTACAATAATCATTATAGGCCTATATTATATTACCTCAAACCTTCCCTACCTCCCTTTAGGTACACTACCATCAAAATAATGATAATTAACCCATTTCAAAATTTCATTTCACCAGCTTTAAGGGTATTACTCAAACTTTAATCTAGATATAATAGATTGTTAGCTGGTTAATTTGGCAATAAAACAGGATGAATGAAGGCCTAAACTGACTCCCAGTGTTGAAGAACAAGAACAGGTGGAGGTGAAGCATCTTGCTTCTCTGGTGCTCTTTGTATTCTGATGTCAGCAGCAGCCCTCATCTAAAGAGGCTGTTAGAGGAGCAGCAGTGCAGTGAGAGGCCCCTCGTGCACCACTGACCTCTTTCACAAAGACCATGTGCACTGTTTATTTACACTCTCACTCTTTGTTTCCCCCTCTTGCACTATTACCCACAGAACTGAAGATGATCGTTTATTAGCGACAACAAACACTGTAATTACACTGTGGCCCCTTTATTTATACTAAAGGAATATCTTTTAATTCAGGATTTCTATTACAGATTTTGAAGCCTAAAAAAAAAAAAAAGATATAGTTTGCAATCTTACCACCATTTTTGTTAGTGTAAAGGTTTTAAAAGTGCAGAAACTTCCAAAAGCAAAGAGACACACAGGTATACAAATCAGGAATATTTTTATTTTAAAAAACAAATGAAACAATGAACACTTCCACTTTTCATCCCACATCTGTTTGATTGACAAACGTAATCATGAAAAAGCAGTACTACAAAACATGTCAAATTAAGAAAAAAAAAAAAAACAACAAAAAAATAACTAGAATACAATATAACAAGTACTATCTGATATGTACAAGCATTATAGTTTATTATAATTATTGTTATAGGCAAAAGGCAAAAAAGCTGAAGACTGCTGCTGAAGAAACAATGGCATGTGCAAAATACTCTCCACAAGTCCACAAGCTCAGGACGCTCTGCTGCGAGCAGAGCCTCATCAGGCAGAAATCTACTGCTTTTATAGGCAAATCCCGTTCCCATGAGGACAGATGGCAAATTTACAAGCTGCGAGAGGGAATGTGGGGACAAATATCTTTTCAGATCATTTTCAGAAAGCTAAGCTTGTGGAAGCCTGGTAAAGAAGACTCTCTCATCAGAAAGGACATTTTTTCTGAGGATGGTGGAGAGAAAAAGACACTGCTGATCACTGACAGAGATTATTGATGGACCAAACAGCTCCTAATCTCTAACCACGACTAGTCAAGGACAGAGGAACCATCGGTACACCGACACAAACACAGGTCGACACAGGTACAGAGGTACAGGTAACACACACACAGGAACAAGTTCAAGACTTACATGTAGAACAACCAGCGTTTTCAAAGAGACTTTAGGAAAACTTGTAAAGTGTAAGAATGGGGAGGGGGATGTTTTTTTTAGGTGGCAAAGACAAGAAAAACAGCAAAACGTGGCTGTGATGGAAAAGCATTCAGTTCCTCCAAACATTGAAATGACGACTTTAGAACAAGGATCACTTTGTTGTTAATGTAAAGTTATCAGCACCCAAAATAAAACCCCACAAGTACACATCTACAGCTTTTATCACTCTTTTTTTCCCTCCAATACAATCACAATTTCTTCACATTTTTGTTTTGGCATGATTTTGTTTCTAATGCCTCTCTATCAGTGGAATATCTCCAATTGCAGTTCAATCCACGAGCAGGAAACCCAACCTTTGACCCCCCTGTGGAGGCTGCAAAGCGAAAGAGGCATCAATAAACTTTTATACAATTTAGGAGAACTAAAGATTCACATACTTTGCAGTAATTAGACTAACAACACTACAAGGCAAAGAGCATTTGGAGTTAGTAAAGGGTCGTCGTCTAACAGCACACACAAGATCATTGACCCCCCCCCCCCCCCCCCTTACAAGAGTTTCATTCTTATAAATGTTGGGAAGATTTTTCTTCTTGAAATCTATTAGTCAAATTTAAAAACACAGGAACCGTTTAAGAAGCATAAATAAAAAAATCTAAGTTGTCACTAATTACTTTATTAATGGTTAAGATACTTAACAGATCAGTAACAAGTATCTGAAATAGTTTTGGGTTGCCAGGTCGTGATGGCAGATTTTAGGCTCATGTGCAGCAGTGGTTCCCAAACCCTCGGCTGTGGACTGGTACTGGGTCTTGGAAAATTTGCTCCCGGAGAAACCAAAAAGCTGGATAATAATTATCTAACCTAATTTAATTTTTTTTACTGATTTTTTTGGCCCACTTGGGGGGAGGGGAAGCAAGCTGTGAACACAACATCTCCTTTTAGCTCTGTTTTGGTCTCCTCCTAGGGGGAAATATCTGTGATCTCTAGCTAGCTGCTAACTTAGTCTTTTGGGCAGACCTTAACTCTTTTCCCTTTTTCAAAACACAGTTTACAAGAGAGAGTTTATTCCAGTGGATCCTCTCTATTCCACCGTCTCCTCTGTGATAATTCTCTGCAGGTTCATCACTACCTCTTTCACATTATACATAGATATTTGACCCTCTGTTTATATAACAACACTGATTAGTGCAGCTTTAGAAACAAGCTGAGGATGTACGCTGAACAAAGGAATCCTTCACTGAAATCTCGGCTCACAACTTGGCAACACAAACTTTCCATTCATGACTTGTAGCAGCTCAATCCTGAACATTAATCCATTTTTAAAAGATTTATTAGCATTAATAAAGTAATTAGTGGCAAATTATAAAGCCTTTATAAGTATGGGTTATTTTAGTGGTAACAAAATGTTTTCTTTGCTTTAATTAGCTTTCATAACAGCAAATTATGTACTTTTTTAGTGCAAGTGTCAGTATTTTCAAATGTAATTCATTTTGAAATGAAACTTCCTGTTCTTAGGTTGGATTACGTGACCTCTAAGTCAAACTACAGTATATTAACGCTCATTGATATCCAGGAATAATGAAACCCAGCCTCTGCATGGAGGCTATCAGTCAGTCTGTCTGTCTGTCAAGCCCTTAACTGGTTGTCAGCAACACAAGTGAAAAGAACTGCAGGGCTGCGATTAAGATGCCCGCTGGCTCGGCTGTTTGTTTTCTGTTGTTTACACAGAAAAGTTGAAGAAAAGTAACCAAACTCGCCGTCTGTCAACTGTCCGTGCAGAGAAAGCGGCTGCAGCGGAGTCATTTCTAAAATCTGAAGTGAACTGTCTGTTTTAGGCCAAATAACACCGACTGATTAAATTACAGACACATTTTCTCTCAGAGAATGATTCCACTTGTGCCTTTAAAGTCACTCATTTACAAGGATGCGAGACAGCTCCAAACTAAATTCAATACATTCAAAAAAGTACTTAAAATGAATCAACACCAACTGAGTGTTTGTTCGGCGGTGACGGACGAGCTGTTAAACCAAACAGAGAGTGACCAAACCAGCGAGCCTTCAGGGTGAAACCTCGTGTAACAGCTGCTGTCCAACAGAAGAAAAAAAAAAAAAGAGTTTTGAGACGTGCTGCTGACATCACAACTGTAACACTGTAACATCGACACAGGAAAATAACTTTCTAATCTATTTCTCAAACAAACAAAAATAATCTAGCACTTAAATCAAGACATTGGCATTAACACTATTTTTATTCTAAAAACTATTTTGCTAATACTTCACTGGAGATGGAGAAAGTTACGATGTAGGTGACACAAGGTAGAGCTACACGCGCCTGGTGAGCTTTTTTTTTTTTTTTTTAAAAATAGCTTTTAGAACAATTACTATAAACCGCTACTGTAGATACATTCTTTATTTTACACCAAAGTTTAATTTCAATCAAATTCTTTCAATGAAACTGAATTCATTTTGTTATTTTTCTTGTTTTCAAGGTGTTTAGTGGTGGAAAAAAACAAAAAAAACATCTGCATTCGCCTTGTGCCAGGCTACAAAGTAAATAAGACGATCACTGCAGCTTTTGCAGCCCTAAACTGATCATCAATGATATCGATAATGACCACATCATCAACACACAGTGCCAACACACACACGCACACACACACCAATTGCATGCCCTCTGTCACATGGTAGAAAAACTCCTATTTAGTGATTTATTTATGTTTTTTTTTTTAAGTTTTCTGACCACATTACATTTATTTCACCACATACACGCACACTTGTTACCGGTTACTGTACACTCACTAATCACCTCACGACATCCTAGATAAAGCATGTAGCAGACCTGTGCCAAAATAACTGAAATCAAACCTTTTTTCCTGAAATAAATGTTATTAAGGAGTCCCAAGAGAAACAGGAATGCTTAAAGAATCTAAATTTTAACCAGGTCCGCTGCCCGTCTGATGCCAATAAGGAAATGATATTCAGGGGACAGCTGGCAACCAACGTTGTGCTTTATTGCGGGTGTTTAACTCCCATTCTAGCAGTGTAGATGCTCATGGCGAAGCGGGGCTTAATACAGGAAGCTTTTCCCATCCTATTCCCATCAACGCTGCCAAGTTTCGGATGGTTTAAATAAGCATTTTGTTGTTTCAGCCTCCTGCTGCATATCTGGTCGGCTCTGCTGTCAAGAGGGTTAATCGTTTTTTACCAGCTGCAAACACCCAGATGGTCCACGTGTATTTATAAGTGCATAGCAAATAAGAAGATAAAGAAATCCTGGAACTCCTCACGAAAAATGTACACTAATGCATCACAAAACAGCATTAAAGGGAAGGCTTCACAATTTTTCACTAGAGCACAATTTAAAAAAAAAAAAAGACACTTCCCCTTTATATATTCTTTTTTTTGTTGTTTTTGAAAGAAAGTTTGGCATTAGACATCCAAATGACTTATTTTGGTACAGAAAAAATATTTAAAATTGTTAAATGGAAGCCCTTGAAATAATAAAAAAAAAGAAATGGGTCTGCTTTGAAGGGCTGATCGGAATTAATGATGTGGAGGAAAAATTCATTATCTGACTGCATTTTGTGAGCAGAGGAAACTTTTCCTTGTGTTTTCACTGGCTCATGCAAAACACCGAAGCCCTGTTGCATTACCTTCTATTCTGTGTTACTGTTTCCGGCACATGAGTGGTGTATCTGTTAGTTCGGAGCATGCACGTGTGGATCGGGTCTCGAGGTGAGCAGGAACTTTCAAAGGGGTTCAAAAGTTGAGGGTCGGACATGAAATCGATGAGTTGTTGCATGCTGTTGCATTCCATAAAACGGAAACGTAAATGGCAGTTAGCTAATAAACTTGTGCTATAAGCCCCTTGTAAAACACACACACACACACACACACACACACATACTGTACATTCACGTGTGCATGCACACTCGCCACACACACACACACAAACACACACCAAAAGGGGCGTTAAAGTGACTAGTAACAGCGCTGCAACCCAACACCACACTCCTCCTCTCCCACCCTAAAGAGAAATAAGACGACTATAGCGGAAATAAAATTAAGGAAAGAAAGTAGTCCAGCCACTCGACGTCTTCTGGAGGCGGGGTCGGTGCGCCAAGGTGTGACAGGATCGAGGAGAGTCAAAGGTCAAGTTGGGGTCAGAGGAGTCGGATGGCGGCCGCTCCTAAGAGGGGGGCTTGCTGTAGCCGAAAAGTCCGACAGGTAGGTATTTGACGTGAGTGGGCCACTGGGCGGCCAGCTGGAAGAACTTAACTTCGTTCCACTCGACGCCGTCTATGGACACTAGAGGGAGACAGAGAGGAGAAACCAAAACTCAGTCAGTCGACTTAAAAAAGATAATAAAACTCAACGGGGACAGATTTCACCGAGGAGCGGGGGTGTATCGAACACACGTGGAGGAAATTTTACCTTTCAGGATGGTCTGCTGCTGCTTGGCAGAGCAGATGAGTCGGCTGATGCCTTCAATGACCTGGCTCTTAGAGTCTACGTCCCTCTCCTTTGGCTTCTTTCCCAGGAAGATGGTGGGAACTGAAAAGAGAAATAAATGTAAAAAGGACTGTGTGTGTAATCCCTTAAAATATCTTCCATCACCCCTCTCACCTTTCTTGTTCTTCTCCTTGGTGACCACGGTCATGGCCATGGTGCTGACCTGGGCCTGTGGGTCGTTGCTGCCCCCGCCTGGTAGCCTGCTGACCTGCAGCGAGCGGAAGGCGCTCTTCAGCGTGTTCTTGCAGCCTGTGTCGCGTCGCTCGCCCTCCCGCCGCTTCTCAGCCAGCGAGGCCAGCCAGTAATCCACCTGCAGGCCGATGGCGTCCACGCCGTGAGACATGCTGGGGCTCCTGTGGACATAAAAGCGCTTATGAACATATATTTAAAAACGTTCCCAGCAACAAGAGAAACCAGTCGCTGCATAAAAAGCATCACACTGAACCACAGTTGGTTTGAGACATATTTTCTGCAGTCATACATGCTTCACATGTACACTCTTCTTCTGTCTCTGCAGCACGTGAACATCACACCTGACCGGACCTGACCTGCCACAAGTCATTTCAGTTCAACGCTGCGGCAAAAGATTCACGCGCAGAGTTTTTGTACATTATGTTCAACACGTGCGCTGAATGTATTCTGCAGAGGCTGAAATTAGACAGATTAGATCAGACACAGCTGCAGTCTGTCTGGCTCTTCAGAGGGATTGCAGCAGACAGAGCGAAAATTAAATGGATGAAAAACATGACTGAAATATCAAAGAGTCTTTCGATTCTTGGAACCGGATCCCAGTTAAAGCTAAACTGGTTGACAAAAGTGGTGCCAGAAGCAAAATGTGCAACTGTTTGCTTATAGAACAAACACAGACGGTTAAAACGCATTATAACCTGTTACATCTCAGTATTTATAGTAACAACATCTTGGTATTGTATGTTGACAGTTAATATATTGTATTGCCACAACAGAATAGTGATGTGATCATGTTTTTAAATAAGAAAATACTGAACATAAAAAGGAAAGATGAGGAAGATCAAACATGGATACGGTGAAAAGAGTCGATGTAGGATGTTAATGTACATTTATAATAATATAATAAAAAAACTATCAACAATGATAATAATCTATAATCTTATAAAGCACTTTCCAAAACCCACTTAACAAAGTGCTTCAGAAAAGGAAGCAAATAAAATATGACAAATTATAAAAATCATTAGATTTTATGATAAAACAGATGAAATAAATTCCAGTAATGAGTTAAAAGAGAAGAAAATTAACAAGAAAAGACTGTTAAGAAAAAAAAACGAGTAAAATCAGAAGAGTCTCTCCCATAAAAGGATGTTTTCAGAATAGATTTAAACCAAGAAGACATTTACTTCAGATCCGCATCTAAGTGCAGTTTGAAGCATTTCATAGTTTTCTGCATGTATTTCTCACTGCACTACTTTTATCTGACAGCTTTATTTTATTGTAAAGCACCTTTGTTGTTTTTAAATGTGCTCTACAAATAAATTGACTATTTTGCAAGTCACAATTTCACACGCAAAACATACAATATGACGCATAAACTGTAGATTATTGTAACCAACAGTATGTGACACCTCCTGGTCCACCTCCACAGAAAGCACTGCTTATACATGAACTAATTATTCATTTTACATCCAGAAATAGATGATTTAAAATAAAACTACTACTACATGAAGCATTTCACCACTAAAACCTCCTGGGTAAAGTTCTGAGGGTCGATGGAGTGTATTTACATTGTGGTATGGTGGTGCTTTCAGGATTTGAGGATAAGAATCTGAGTCAATTTTCCACTACTGAGAAGAGGATGTGGGGGGGATGAGGGGAGAAGAGAGGAAAGGCGGATGAAAAACTAAAAGAAAAAAGTAAGAGAAAAGAGGAGGAAATTAGAGGATAGAGAAAGAAGAGAGGAGTCTTTACCCTTGCACTGTGAGAACGCTGCCCATGGAGGGGGAGGAGGGGGGCGTGGCCGCCTCTTTGATCATCCCTGTGGGGGAGCCGTGTGAAGGGGGAGACGTGGAGGGGACGGCCAAACTAACCGCCACGCCCTCCTCTGTATCTCCTTGACAACCATGAAACGGAAATAATGTTATTACATTATCGACGGCTACATCAGATCAAATTTAGCTTTTCACTTTGGTGCTCAGTTTGTGAGCCTCACCTGTCGGAGAGGGACCAGACTCGATCAGACCGACCTTCACTACCTGGAAAACAAGCAGCGATGTCAGTAAAATATCTGAATGATCAGTCAGACAGTGGAGATCAGAAACCCACCGCAACACCATGCAAAAGTGAGTAAAATCTTACCCCAATAAAAGGAATAAACTTCTGGTAGGAGTCTTCATCTCGCCTGGAAAGAGAGCGAAAGATCTGCACTTAATCCAGAGAGTAAACGCTGTGGGTTTTGTGAAAGCTGTTTGTTAGCGTCTGTACTCACGTCCTGTGTTTGCAGGTGAGCATGGCCTCAGCGATGGGCAGCTGGTGTGTGACCGTGGCGCCGCTGATGTATTGGGAGATTCTTCCCGCCACATCCAACTGGTCTGGAGACGACAAAGAAGGAGAAAGTTCACTCTTCGGTACTGATTAAAACCACTTCTGAACAGAGGTCGCCTGGATTTATCTGTATGACTGGTGCTACCTGTCTGCGGCGGCTCGGAGCGGCTGAACACGTCTCTCCACGCCCCGTCCAGGAAGGAGGAGCTGTAACGGTTGTCGAGGGCACCGAGATGCTTGGCAACTGGATGGGAGCCTGATGGAGAAGGCAGAAAAAAGTTGATGGATGGATGGAATTGGATTAGCACAAAAACAGACGGCTCCACCAAAATATTAAAGCCTTGCTGGAGCTTGAGCCTGCAGGCGCTTCTTAATCACCATGGAAACACCAGCTGACTCTCTTACCCAGAGGCACAACCAGGAAGCGCATGTGGTTGAGCCAGTCGGACGTCTTGTTGGCGAGCTGAGTGACAAAGAACTGCAGGATGGCTCCCAGGTAACTCTGGCTGCCCACCGCCGCCACCTTCACCGCTCTGGGCATGGACGAGTTACAGTTACAGCTAGAGGGACGGAGAGAAAGGTATAATGTTCATCCTGTTCACCAGCGTGTTTAGTCTTTATTTTTGTGGGTATTTGGTCATAAACCTCAATTTGACATCTCGACATTGTTTGTTTTGTCCAGCCAACAATCCAAAACGCAAAAATATTCCATTTTTAATTATATAAAACAGAGAAAATCAGAAACTCCTCATATTTTAAGAAGCTGAAAGAGCATTTTTTTTTATAAATGATAATATAACAAATTGTTTTAGCCCTAAAAATCAGTGGAGTGTAAATGTTGTCACTGTTGTTCTCCCTCTTCTTGTTAAGAGAAGACAGAAACTCTGCAGGACTTCCAGCCTTATTTGTTACCTGCTACCACAACCAACATCTATGTTGGCGAGAGGTGAAAGGATGGAGAGAGACAGAACGGTGTAAGGAGGGATGTATTGTTCTGGCAGAAGCAGAAGTTAAGTTAGAGATAAGTTAGAGACATAAGGGCAGGAAGAGGAGGAAGAGAGAAAGATGCGGAGGATGGAGGAGAAGAAGAGAGAAGGGTCACACAGAGGGACAGAAAACAGAAACATAAGGCTTAGAGCAGGAAAAAAAGACTAAGAAGATGAGTCATGCTGCAAACCAAGGGATGCAATAACTCTAAATGTGTGTGTGTGAATATTAGCTTTTCAGAAAAATACTCACAATTTCTGGATGCGGGTGAGCACAGCGGACAGCACAGCCTGGATTTCAGCCGCCGAACACGTGCAGACCACCGGGTGTCTCTGTACCTGGAGCTGCTCTACGACATACTGCGGCACACAGTCGAATCAGTTAAGATGTACAATGAAAAACCTGACAAATGTCGCCTTGCTTTACGCGCACAGCCTCACCTGCCCCTGCCAGTCGGTGCCATTGACTAATATCAGGCTCTCTGGGAGCGCAGAGTCCGACAACAAGATCTGGTTCAGCTGGTCGTAAACCGCCTTCCTCAGGACCTACACACACAAACATACATGCTGAGTACATAATCCCTCCGACAGCGACACATTTACTCTTCAGATGACTCATTGGGACATACATAATTCATTTCTGAGCTCCAGGCCAGTCATAGATTATCAGGAGGCATGTGTGTTCGCTACTTTGGGAGAAAACAAGAAGGGAGTGGGTAGAGGAGGACAGAGAACAAAGGCGGCTTGTTTTCTTAAATCCCTCTGTGGGAATACTGCAGCACGCTGATTTATTTCTGTATGCTAGGTTAAAAGGATGCTAAAGTTTATGATAACTTTAAGATCCTGGAAAGAAAGAAATTCTCTTCATTAAAATGCCACTCTGACTCTGACAGTTGGCATGTTTCCGTCTCGTACCGGCGTGCTGTGTCCCAGCTCCGGGGATCTCTCTGAGTCTGAGCTGTTGGTCCGTTCACTCAGAGGTTTGGACAGCTGTCTCTCCTTCATGGGAGTGCTGCTGCGTTTCAGTCTTGGGGTGTGACCTCCATCCAGTCTGGGGAAAAATAGAACAGAGTGTTTAAAACGGACTCAGATTAAATAATTTATCTCCCAAATTGTCAGCTTTTAACGCAAGACAATGTAATTTTAGCTGAACAGCGGCCTCTGTGGCCAAACGTGGCAACTACACGCTGAATTTCTCTTCATTTTCCAAGATTCTCTTAAGTCATTTGCTCTAAACCTGCATTCATTTATTTTTCCTACCTAGCAGACATTAGCATTCTTTCAGAGTCTCGCTTCTGGCATTCACTCTCATTTTTTTTTGCTCTGTTTTGGTCCCTACCAACTTCTGAGGGAAATATGTGGCTCCTTAGCTGCTAAATGCCTCTACTATGTTCACAAGCTAGTCGCTAACTTTGTCTGTTGGTGCTGGTCCGATAGCGTACAGCTGGTTTATCAGAGCTTTTTTCCGCTAAAAACGGCTGCCTGTTGCGGCTGGAAACACGGCTGATAAAGTTGTCGGCTATAAAAACCAAAACAATTAGCTGAAAGGTGCTAAAACGCTCCAGAGTGCTGAGGGGAACTGCAGGGTCCGATAATAATTACCTGTGGGTTCATCACTACAAGCGACACCGGTCACATTACAAATATTCCATTGTAATGCAGCTTTAGAGACATCATCAACTTATTGGTTTACATTTGTGATAAAAACCACTGAAATGTTTATCTGTGACCTGCTACGAAGAAGCGTAACAGCAGCATAAGTACAGTGAGCTGATGTACTCATCTAAATGATGTCTATCTAATGTTTGCTAACATTAACCACTATAAACTACTGGTCACACCAGACCAAGTGATCACTGATGTGTGTGGTTGGGTGAGGTCAGACGTGTGCTCTGCTGCACCTGCAGTGGTGGAATGTAAGTACATTTACTCAAGTACTGAAATTTAGTAGTTTTGAAGTACAGTTTTGAGGCGAATACATTTTTACAAACACTGTATATCTGTATACAGTACCAGTCAAAAGTTTGGACACACTTTCTCATTCAAGTGAACGGGAAGGTGTGTCCAAACTTTTGACTGGTACTGTTTATAATAATGCATGACTTTGGTGGTATTGCTACTTTTACTTAACAATCTCAACACTTGTTCCACCGCTGCACTGTGCACCTGTAACCACACTCAGCAGTGATGTCACAGGGTCCGGAAGTACACCTGTACATCACCTGTCAGCAAAAACATTTTCTGGGGTTGGCAGAGTGGAAAGACGACGACAGTAAGTGCTCGGCCCCCAAGATTTACGCCTAAGTAAATAAAAAAAAACATGCATGAATGAATGAATAACTAAATTAAAATGTCTGTTCTGTTTGTGTAATTTGGTACCTTGGTGACGGCATGGTCTGGCTTTCACTTCTGCTGCTCTTCAGGGGTGTACGGGGTTTCTCTGCCACTGACACCGTGATGCAGGGGCCAACCTCAGCAAACAGCTCCTGATCTGTTAGCTCCTACACACACACACACACACACAGTCACAAAGACAGACTGTAAGTATCAAAGAAAGGAGATACAGACAATCCTAAAGCCATCTCTCCCTGACACCTCATCACTTTTTGTTTCTCCCTTTCTTCTGGTCTCTCCGTCTCTCTCAATCCGTCTCACTTACAGCACAGATGGAAGTGATTCCCCCTCGGAGTGATATTAACACACCATTAATTCTCTCTCTTTCACACACACACACACACACACACACGCACACTCATTAGGAGAGTCGTACCAGTGTGTCGGTTTCAGACAGGGCCTCCTCCAGGTTGCGGCTGCGGGAGGGTTTCATCTTCTCCAGAGGAGGCTGCTCCCCCTGCTGGGAGGATAAGGGAGCAGCAGTCAGTTCACACACTTAATGAGACTCAAATAAGAAGGAACAGAAGTCATTATGCGGCCAGAGTGCTCAGCTTTAGGCAACCAAACATCATAACCAATCTTAAATCACAGCAGTGATGTGCAGAAGATATTATTTTTCTCCAGTACTTCAGGCATTTCATTTGACTTCACACTTATAAATCGGATTAAAACCATTTCTTAAAATGAAAGCAGCCTTTTCCACTACAAACATGTTTTAAGTAGTGTGCAGACAGCAGTCGCAACACTAACGCCTCCTTTCAGTATTACTATGAAAGGGCGAACTGCAGCTGATGGTGATGATGAATGCAGCATCAAGTGAAAGCCATTCAGTTGAGTGAGATTAGGTGCACTTTTTATTGAACAGACAGCGACTGTCAAAGAGCTATTGGATTTCTGCTCCATTAATGAAACGTTAGCCTGAAACACTAACGTTTGAAACACGCTGATAACTGCCTCCCTGCTGGAGTGATTTATACTGTTTTACCACAGTTTTATTACTTTATTATCTTGCCATGTGTGCCAGCGTGAGACACTAGTAGCTTAGTGTTTTATGAACACATTTTATTGTGTACCTATTATGATTGAAGCTAAGGCGAAAATGTGTTCAATAAAAACAATACAGATGCAATTTTCTTACTAATACAGCTGAGGAGAGCCTCATGAATCTCTAGTTTTAAGGTTTCATTCTCTAAGACACAGGTTCCCAACCTTCTGGGCCTTTCATCGCAGGTTACATATGTCTCGTCTCATAATTGAATATGACTTAGAGTCCTGGGGTAGTATTATTATCTACTTGTGACAGACAGTAAAGCTTTTCAGGAAACTGTGATGAATAATGCTGACAGAGGTTTTTGGCTGAAGCAACGACAGTCATGACAAAAAACCTCTATTGAGAAATAATTCATTTACAGAAAATCCTTCATGGGTTTAACAGCTTAACACTAAGACTCCACACCGGCTGCAGAGTTTTATGTAGTCACAGCAGGTGTGTGCTGCACCTGTGTCTTTTGCACACAGTCTTTAATGAAGTCTGGTTGTAAAGCCAGACGCCCTTTGGGGACAATAAACATTTACTGTCAGCTCTCAGTGAGACGCAGGGGGAAAAAAAAAAACCCAACAAAAAAAAACAGGTTTTTCTGAGTGTCACATGAGTGACACAGGCTGCTTCCTTGTGCATCTGAGTTACTCACAGGACTGAAAGTGTCTCGGCCCAAACTGCCTTTGCTGTTCAGACTGCCGATCTCCGTCTGGGAGCTGGACTGGGACATTCCCTCAAAGAACGGCCTGAAAA
The DNA here is from genome assembly GCA_038419695.1 of Scomberomorus guttatus. Taxonomy (NCBI): domain Eukaryota; kingdom Metazoa; phylum Chordata; class Actinopteri; order Scombriformes; family Scombridae; genus Scomberomorus; species Scomberomorus guttatus. The sequence continues at coordinate 16,888,329 of CM076467.1, forward strand.
CACAAAGACATAAAACATAAGCAAACATTATTCAAATAGAGATGTAATTCTATTTTGATTAGTGGCTCCCAAAACATGTATATACTTAGAAATAACACGCTGTAATTTAGTGATTCAATAATAGCGATTGAAACCTGACAGAGCAGCTCATCATTAACTCATGAGTCACACAATCACATTTATTTACATACTGTAACACTTTCGCTTTACTAGTGTCAAAGTACAACCTTACAACCAGATATAAAAGCTGCTGTAAACTATCACTCTTACAAGTGTGCACACAAAAGGGAAATGAAAAAGACTGATTTCACTACTGTTTTTTTAACACTACTATTTAAAATAATCCTCAGCTTTAAAGATCCCATGAGAAGTGCACTTAAACGTCCTGAAAAAACAGGAAAAAACTTAATTTTTCTAAATCCACCTATTAGCCCATCCTATCAATCTGCTTTTTGCTCCATAACTAACAACATCGACCCCTAACTGACTCATTTCAACAGGAAATACATGACATGAGGCAAACAGATTATCACTTGTAAATTAGGACAGTGTGTGAATTTTATGTTATTTTATGTTAATGCTGATTAAAAGGAAATATTGGGGCCGATGTTTCTTCTACCTTAGAAGAAACATCTTACCTCTCTTCTAGTAATTTGACCTAATTCTGGCTCATGTAAAGCTTTTGGCTGCAATGCACAGTTTTCACCAACAGAGGGCGCTCTGAATTGTCAATGCAGAAAGTGTGCCTTATCAGTGTCTGCTCTTCTCACTGTGGCGTGTGTGTGTAGGAGAAGTGGTGGGTGTTATGGTAGGTGTGTGTGTGTGTGTGTGTGTACAGTGATATTACATCTGTTGCTTGTTACCTTAGCTTAGGTTTGGGTGTGCTGAGGATGCTGTCGGTCTCCTCCATCTCTGGCCCGCTGTCGCTGGGATTGTACATCTCCAGACTGTCGTAGAGCTCATCCAGGTCCTCCTCCACCTCCTGGATCTGCTCTCTGGACACGTGCTCCAGGCCAAAACCCACCTGGACGAGACACAGAAGTGACCAACAGATTTACACACACACACACACACACACACACACAGAGTAATGCAGACGCTGGTTGTTCACACATAAAGGTGATTAAAAAAAAAAAAAAAAAGGTGTCCTTTAACTGAACAGCGTGAATCCAGTACAGGGGAGATCCCAACAGTGAAGCTAAACGCAGCTCACTGCCAGTTTTTTCCTGCTGACAGCAAAATGTATTAACAAAGCTTTACAAGTCTGAGATTTCACAGACGGTGGAAAGTAAAAGTGAAAAAAGTGAGATGTTTACATGCCTGGCTGACCTGTTTAATATCAGAGTGAGTCAGAGAGCTAAGCCAGGATTCTCATAATCAGATTACATGTTTAATACTGCACTTAGACGCATGTGTTTAAAACTGAATTCTTCATGTATGTAAATAGAGACAAGTGACAGTAAAAACAGTTACATTTGACTTTCTTTTAAACCCTAACAGTTTGGGCGCCATGTGACAGTATTATAGATTATTTTGTTTTGTTACAACTTCAAAAATCTGGGAACACGGCTGCTCAAAACCTAAAAAACTAAAAGTGAGTGCACCCGAAAACTGTGTGCGCACAACTACAGTAAACACGGTAGATCAAAGTTGACCCTGGAGGTCAAATACATTCGGCTAACCTGGGGGCTGTCGCTGTGTTCCCAGATCTCAGCAGTTTACTTGGTATTATAACACAGAAATGAAGCCCAAAATGAGGAAAAAAAACCCACATTGTATTGTAATACATGGTATTAGTGGAAATAGTAATCATAATAGTAGCTTTAATCCAAGCAGAACTGGTTGCAGTAGTACCAGTAACAAAAATTATGGTAATAGTGGTGCAAGCGGGAGTTATGGTAGAAGTAATCTCACTTTGGATGTTATTGTAAAATGATGAATCATAAAGGCAACCGCTTGCGTAAACTTCACAGAGAAGAAAAGCACCCACACAAACACCAAGTGTTAAGCACTTTGACAAAATTACCAGGAGAAATGCACACATACCTACACAAATAGACTCAGATGCAGAAGTGTGAGCAATGTGAGAACAAACACGCACGTCTCGGTTGATGGAATCACTCCACAAGCACATAAACACATTAAATACACACGTTTCTGTTCTATTTTAATCTACAGTGGGGTTTTAAAAAAAAAATTTTTATAGCCGTCCGCTGAATCTCAGTTGTTCTGCCACATCTCTCCCACACACCGCTCGAGCTTCGCTGAAATACATGTTGACTTCGGCAACACCTCTGAAGCGAATGTACACTTTGAACCTGGCACATGAAGTGAAAGTGAGGACGCTAAAGGTGACGTAAGTGATATCAGGAGGGGGAAAAGCCAGGCGGAGAGAAAACGGCTCCTACCTCATCGGTGACTTTAAACCTTTTCAGCAAGGCAACAAACTTCTGCTTGATGTTGGGTTGCTGCGGAGAAAGAAAATGGGAAAAAAAAAACATGAGACACTCAGGAGATGGATGCTCATATTTAAGTGTGTGTGTGTGTGTGTGAGGGAGGGGATGTATGGCGAAAAAAAAGAGACAGGAGCAAGACATAGCGGTAATTTCTGAGCTCACATTTCACGCTTGATGGCTCAAAACAACAGCAGTTAATGGATACTGGACACTGTTTGTCACATAAAGGAAAAGTGTTACCTGAGGTGTGACTGCATGTGAGAGCGAGTGTGTTATTGAGGCTATCGAGTCGGCGCCTCCCAGCACAGATGTTTGGATGAATAAGTGCAAAGGATTGTTTGAAAAGGAAGCAGTACGAAGCCTCACATGATTAAAAGTGACTGAGCAGTGACTTTTTAATGAAATGTTTAATGAAAAAGACAGGAAATAAGTCTGTTAGCTTCTGCTGTCGCCAATTACCATATTCTATTTTAATATTTTATAAACTTTCCAGACGTCAAAACAAACCCAGACATATGACTCCGGCATATTGCACGTCTCATTAACACAATATCTTTGGCATGAGACGTCTAGCAGTTGGAATTTTTGTCTGCGTTGAAAACTGTGAAACTCAAAATGTCTGATGAGGAATTGTTGGTTTAAGACGTTAAATAATGTGACTTAAACTATTCTTTTTTTTTTTTTTTTTAATCAGTGGTTATCTTGATTTTTTATTGCAAAATTTTTTGCTTTTCTCATCACTAGAGCTGCAACAACGATTAGTAGATTCATCGATTAGTCGATTAATTTGCTATTTTGATAATAAATTAATAATTTTGAGTCATTTCTCTGGTTCCTGCTTCTTAGAAGTGAGTATTTTCTGGTTTCTTTAGACATTTTAGGTTGCACCTTGGGCTTTGGGAAACAGTGATCAACATTTTTCACCATTTGCATCAAATGGTTAATTAGTTAATCGAGAAAATAACCGACAGATTAATCGCTAATGATAATTATCGTTAGCTGCAGCCCTGCTCTTCACCTCGTATTACCAGAAGCTTTCTGGGGTTTCCCAGTCATAAGAGGTCGTTGTTTGTTGTAAACTACTGGGTAAGTCCCCACCCAACAATGTTTTCAACAGATGGGGAAACACTTTGCATGAAAAGGTATTTTTAGTGTGTGTGTGTGTGTGTGTGTGCAGAAATATTGGTTATCAGTGACAGTCTGAGACCTTCACAGGAGTGCTCCATTAATAACCTGCTGATACAAACTCCAGCTTCTGCACACACACACACAGACACACACACACAGACACACACACACACACACACACACACACACACACACACACACACACACACACACACACACACACACACAGCTTTCCTTGTGCCACATTGCAGTTCCACTGTAATTTACAGGGTTGCTGACAATTTTGTGTGTTAATCTCTATACTTGCTGAATGTGAGTTTCTGTATGTGTGTGATTGTATTTCTATCTATGTGTGTGTGTGTGTGTGTGTGTGTGTGTGTGTGTGTGTGTGTGTGTGTGTGTAGGTGTCTCAATCCATCCCAGGAAGCGGTGTGTTATTGCGGGTGCTTGTGGTGAGCCGTCTCAATATTTTCCCTCCAAGGAAAATTGGCCTGAATTACATGTATCGAGAGGAGAGAGGGAGAAAATGGATTTATAGAAAACCCTGAAACAAGTGAGGGAGGGAGCGGGGGAGTGAGAGAGAGAGAGAGAGAGAGAGAGAGAGAGAGAGAGAGGGGAGGACGGGTTGATTGAGGTGAGGCAAGAGGCAGAGGAAGATGAGGAGTGGGGGTGGGGGTGGAGCTGCTCAGTCAATTCAAATTTATTTGAAAGGGCTTTTTCCTGAAGCAGGTCCGCCGCAAAAATTGCTTTACATACAAAACAAACAGGTTACGAATACAAAACCAGAGCGATAGAGAGAGGGAGGGGAGGGGCTGGCTGGATGGATGGATGGATGGATGGATGGATGGATGAGGCGAGGGAGGTGTTTTTCTTACCCTGGTGATGGCGGCATTGGAGGGGAGCTTACGCCTCGGCTTCTTCTTCCTCACCTCCTCTTCTTCGTCATATAGGTACTTTTAGAAAAAGGGGGCGAAAAAGTGGCAGACAGAGGAAGGAGAGGCAGAGAGAGAAAAAGGTCACATTTAAAACGCAGCAGCATGTATCACATCAGAAATAAAGTGTATGTTAGACGAATTAAAAAGCAACAATATTTGTATTTCTAGTTTCAAAGAAGTGGCTTAATAAACTGGGTTGCACCATTAAAAAAAAATCAGGAATGTCTTAGCTGATAAAGATCTTAGTAATGTGTAAATCAGTTGCTAGGAAACATTGGTAGCACCATCCAATCAAAAGCAATCAATCCAATAATGGAAACAGGAGGAGGTTTCAGTGGGCCAGAGGATCTATTTCACTTAACTGACAACCCTTTATGTATGACTTTATCTTAGTCATATGTGCACACATGGAGAAATATGTGAGTTTATGAATTTGTACTCTGTATTCAGTTGAGTGAGAGGAAAATATCCAATAATGCAGCCAAACCAATGTTAAATGCTAATTTAGTCTAATGTTATTTCCATACATTTTTATGTATTTAAAATATGTGATGATGCTGGTTAATTAAGGTCAGCCTGCATGTTTCAGGTCAAATATGTGGACCATATTACCTCTATACTTGTGTGAATTGATTCAGTCAGTTACACCTGGCAGGTATAGGTGTAATATCTCCATATATAGTCCACTGTTTAATATTCAGCTCAGAGCCAAGCTGCCACCGCTCTCTGCAGCGCCTGCACTGGAAATGTGGATCAGGTCCACTTAGCCAGGCCAGGAGGGATTTTACCGGAGCATGAACATCCTTCTTTGTGACAGTTTCTTGCACCAATAATAATAAAAATAAATAAATAAATACATGGGAAATATTCCTTCCTCCAATTACAAATCCCTCCAAAAGCGCAAACAAGCTTTCACTATCATTAGAATAAAAAGGACGTCCCTATGACTTTGATCCAGGCACCAGTTTGTAGCTACTTCCTCATGTATAACCCTCCACGAGGACGCAGACTTTCAAATACAGTTTTAAACCTACCACCTTACAAGCAGTCATGAGCTTTTTGTTCTCTTTTTTTCTCCATCCTTCCCCCCCTCTCACTGCAGTCTCCCGCTCCCTCACCCCGCCCTGACGCTCAGCTTCCCTCCATCCCTCCTTTCAGTCTTTTCAATCCGGCCCCCGAAGCCTTGTTGTTCCCTTCTTATCTCGCCATGATGTCTGTTTGCTCCTTTCACTCTCTCCTCCAATCTCTCGCACCGATGGGCGCCAATTCCCCCTCACATCCCCGGAGAGACGTCACACCCTCTCTCTCTCTCTCTCTCTCTCTCATGAGCTGAGAGAGAAGTGACTCAGTAAAAAAAAACACACAAAAAAAAAAAACCCCAAGCTGATGCTCACAGCAGTCTGTTTGTGAACGTGTCCCCTGTTCATTCAAGTGCTGTGTGTCTCTATTCACTTTGTGCAAAACATACATTTCCTTAGGTTGCTTTTTTTGGACTCTAATAACTAATAAATGTACATAGTGTAAAGTAGATGGGATGTGTTGTATTACTAACTCAGACACATACATTGTAACAAATCAATGGAAATTAATATTTAAGCAAAAGACTATCAACTATTATCCAAACACACCTGTCCATGAATGGGGTCATCGCTGCCCTCCTGTTCTGATGAGTAGCTCTCTTCCTCTTCTTCAGAGTAGTTGTCGATGTCCGGAGAACGATCTGGAGACGGACGAAGAAGAGAATTAAAGAATACGGACAGAATGACAGAATGAGAGAGGAGGACAGACAGAGGAAAAACTTGTCCTCACCAGACATCTTGGCTTTGGGCCCCTCGTGGTCGATTGGCTGGCTGGACAGGGAGTAGACTCTGACCTCGGCGACGGGCACAGAGGCGTCCTTCAGCTGGCTGTGGAGCCCCAGGACCTGCGCCCCCTCGCTGGGGTGCTGCATCACCTGGAAGGAGAAAAAAAACAAGATGTGTTTTTATGTGTATGTATTGAGAAAACAGAGGCATGACTGTCTTTTAAACAACTTTTGTGCTCCTGTATGGTTTAAAAAAAAAAAAAATGCAACTGTTTTGTTAGATGCGATGTATGTAAATGGTACAACAGCATCATGCAAATGGACATTTTGCCATCGTGGTCCTCTTATACACACACACACACACACAGCAGGGATAAACACTGGACATCACATGATTTGACCAGCGTTAGAGGAAGAGGAGAGAGACTGAAATAAAGGTTCAGCAGACGGAGAGAAACACGGAGAGACAGCGAGGGAAGAAATGAGGACAGACGTGAAGCAGACGTCTAGAAGAGGCTGATAATGGGACGAGAAGAAAGAAAGGAGGCTGAAGAAGATCAATGAAAATAGCAGTCAGGGGTTAACAAAACCGAAGACTGTCACAGACGAAGACAGAGAAAATGGGAACATGTGAGACGGCAAACAGCATTTCTCTCTGCGTCTGCAGCAAACAGCAGCATCACGTCTCCTGTGTGTGTGTGTGTGTGTGTGTGTGTGTGTGTGTGTGTGTATCTGAGTGACATCCAACCTCTCTCAGCAGTCTGGTCACACTCGGTGAGGTAATGAAGTCTGTGCGGCTTATTACAGAGACAGTCTCAGCCACACTTTAAAGAGAGATATACATCCATTCGCTTTGCTGAGGTTCAGCCTGCCTGCTTTAGATGCTTCAAACGCTGCCAGTAGCTTTCCTAAAGCCTCCTGCAGGCGGCTAATTTTAACCATTTTCCAGTCAGAAGAACAATTATGCAAATTTGACGAAGCAAACATCACGAACACGCAATATGCATGTTTAATGAGCAACACTGGTGTAATTTGGCTTCTTTTCTATTGCCTAAACTCACTGATGGATTTACTGCAGGTCTATCTTTGCCACTGCTTTGTAAAAATCCATTTAAAAAAAAGGAGCTTGCAGAGTTAAACCACTACCTTGACTCATGCAATGCATCATGTTGAACAGCATGTGCCGGATTTTTTTTCCTAAAAGAAACTTTTATCACACGGATAAGCTTGATTACTTTCACTTGCCGTTGTTATGCGCTCTGGGAGGCAATGACGAAGCAAAAAGAAGCAGAGCAAAAATCCTGGTTAAATGGAAAAAAACTCAGAGATTACATGATCGGCCATTTCTCAAAATCATAAAAGCATAAGGACAATAAATGACAAAGACCTTTTAGATCCTGTCAGTTTTATGTAATCCCACTTACTTTAATTTCTTGTAAAATAATGTATCTAATGTAAAAATAACCAGTGATGACATCAGATGTTTTAACCACCGCCCTCCAGTGATGACGTCATAAATCAGGTCTTTCCTTTCTCATGATGATCCTGAGAAGGTCGTTCATGCATTTATATCATCACGTCTTGATCATTGTTTGCAACAAATACTAAGGATACTACGTCCATTCTGTTTGTGCACCGGAGGCTTCAGGTTTCCACATCACACGTAAATTGCATATTGTATAGTTGTGATGTCACAAATCAGAGAAACTTTCCTTCTTCTGCAGATGAATGTGGAAACCGCCTTCTAGTGTCAAACTCTGCACAGTGAAGCTCAAACATCCAATTGAAGTAACAAGCAAAACACATTTATTAGTGGAGGCGGGCTTTACATTTCAGAGCGGGTTCAACAGTTTATCTTGCCGGGTCAGTGGAAACTACAGTATCTGTCATATTACAGAAGCACGACTCAATCAAAACGGCATTTCTTTGTGACTTTGGGTGGAAATGTATGAACTGAAAGCCCGAGTGTGTCCCGTATAGCACGGTATTTTTCTGACACACTCGGGGAGCCTTGGGCAGGAATACCTGCAGAATTTGTTCTGCATGGACTTTCACGGTGGCTGTGAAGGAAATGAGTTTAAACCAATCATGCGTATGAGTCTGCATTTGTGTCCTTTGCCCCCTGTGAAGCACTTTGCAGCAAGCCTGTCTGTTCAAAGAGCTTCATGAATAAAATTTGACTTTATTTTTACTTGCAGAGACAGCCAGCAGGCATCTCCGAAGACCCTGCTTTACATAAAGAAGCCTTTCCATCAAGACTGGCGGTTTGGCGTCGGGTTCACAGGAGTAATTTCTTTATTCATACACTCTATCAGCTTATTCTGCTGTTACGTGGTTTAACTTGCTCTTGATAAGAGGCTCATCAATCTGTTCAGAATGTAAACATCCTGTGCAATGAACCTTCTTCTTGATTAAGTCTGGATTTTTATGTCCTTTTCTCTCCGCCAGTTTGATCAAGGTGTTTCATACAGGAAGTAATTCTGACTTCACTTACAGACGCAGCTTCTGAAAGCCACCAGGCGCTCGTAAGGTAGAAGGAACATGCACACACGAGTCCAGACACACATCATAAATCAACCCTTTTATAAAGGCTTCATTGTAAGAGAGACAGAGAATGCGAGGAGCTTTTGGGAGAAGTGGCCAAAATTTAATTGAATGTTTGATTTATGGCGACATTTACGGTGGCCGAGGAGAAAGCGCTGGGCCAAAGATCAAAATCTGAGTTTGATTTGATAAAGTGCACTCGCGCGAATTGAGTTTACGTGGAGGTGAAGTAAAGGTTAACACTAAATAAGTTTCGGTGATCAAAGAAAATATGGAAGAATAGATCTGCATGAAAGGCAGCATCATTATACACATGAGAGAGCATCATCCCTGTTATTCTGATTCATATTAAATTAGGAAACGCTTTCGTGATGACACTTTGTGAAACAAAGTTAAACTGAGATTAGATAGAAGCAGACGGCAGAGAGGCTCCATGTTTAGGGAAATGAGCCTTTGACCGGTAGTTTGTTGGGTCAACAGCGCAGATCAGCAGGGACATTTGTCTGGCTGACGAGGACGTGACTCTGCTGACTCAACAACTCACAGCTGACTTGCCTTTAAACATGCAGCTTAACCATCTGCTGCCGTGGAGGTGCGCTGTGCTGAAAATATTACGGATCTGCAAAGGAGCTCAAAGTGATGTGTGAAACTTTTCATCATATTCTAACATAAAATCTATTTATTTACAGATATAAAAGGAGGGGATTACATGAAGAGACAGAAGCAACTGAGACGCCCAACATCCTCACTATATATTTAGTGCCTAAAACTTTTGCACAGTACTGTACATGATTTCTAGGTCTATATTTATATTCTTGGGCCCTACTGGAATATCTTTGTATGATTTACAGTCCAGAAAACTTCCTTATTTATCTTAAACTGGCTCTTTATGCAGCCCCTCAGTTCAGCCTCTGTCTGAAACAGGCTGTTTTAGCTCCTAATTTAGCCCTCTCCCGATGTACCCACTCTGTTCTGATTGGCCAGCATACAGAGGTAAACAAACATAGTAGGAAAGGTAGTAGTTCTACTTCTTTTTCTCATTCTTTACTTTAAATGGAAACTTCTCAAATACACCCATAACGTACATGTTCGAGCTGAAATCTGATCCGAAATATGCGAGTGGACAATGGGAACAACCCCAGCAACAGAGGCGACCGATGGACGGCCGTTTGTCGGCACGCACAAACAATCTAACGTCATCACGAGGAGGAAGTAGAGATAACTTTGCAAATGAAGAGTTCATAGCAGGTTGAAGCCCTGGATTTTGACTATCAGGGAGCATTTTTACATACGTTCACCTCAAGTTTTGGAACTTTGACCATGTTTAACATAGACAGAATATCACAAAAAGTCCCCTTTTAAACATTGTAAAAGTTGCAAAACTCGAGATGAACACTTGGAGAAATGTGCCCAGTAAGTAAAACAACTCAGCTCTCACACTGCTTCGGCTGGTATTCACACTTTACTTCCGTAACAGACGTCCATAAACTTGCCTCCACTCGTTCAGCACGCCCACGTAATAGATGTTGTAAGGGTCTGCTTAGCCACCGAACAATCGCACTCCATACTGTCTGAAGCAAGCCAACATCTTGTCAACAGTGTTAAGAAAATGAACTGGTGCCGAATGAATTCACTATCATCAGATTGGCTGTGCTCCCCAGACCTTTGTTTTAAGAACAGTTAAAGAGTAAAACGGTTATCTGCACAATTGTAGAAGAGCAGGAGATACAGTGCTAATTTGTTCCCCAGCTGTTGCCTCAGCAGTCCATAATTCATAAGGTTCAATGCTGTCTGTTTCACAGACAGATTTTCACCCAATTATCATGTCGTACCCGAAATTGATGTTACCTACTGCAAAAGGATGCTGATTTGCACTAAACAAGGTCCTCTGGCAACGCCAATACTTTCACAGATTTTTTATCATTCATTTCTATAGGGTTGTTCAAGGGCATGCTGGGAAATGTAGGAAATAACTGAGCAACAACTGAAGAAGAAGAAGACAATGAGCAGCTTTGAAGGAGAAGAGTTCATTTTTAAACACTTTGTATGACTAATTGGAACTTGTTCAGGTGCCATCACATGACCCCGTCTGTCTTCAAACAGAGCAGAGGGAAACAGACGACCACGAGTTCCACATTAAGATCATATGACAACACCTGAGCCAGCCTGATTTGCTGATAAAGGCCATGAGATGAAGTTTTCAACTCAAAACAAATCTAGAAAGTGGACCAAGAATGAACTACCGTCAGCAAAATAACTCCCGTAGAGCACTAAACATCACAGATGAGAGTTTCAATGAATGGATTTTTCTTTTAAACCTCTTTGCTGTACTTCAATGATCTGATGCTTGAAGGTTGAACCAAGGTATGATACCTCCGCCATGTTGATGAGACCCAGGGCCAGGGTCTTGTAGCCCAGGATGGTGCGGTTCTTGTATCTCTTCCGTCGCTGCAGCATGATCTGAAGCTTGTTGGCGTCCCTCTTCAGGAAATGTGGGTACTGCAGGTGCAAAGCCACAGAAATATATAAGCAAACATGCACATGCACAAAAACAGCTGACAGGTGGGTGACTGACTTCCTGGACTGGCTCAAATGCAAACCGATAAAGCGATGACATTTGTTTTCCGGGTCATGATAATTAGGCCGATCTAATTGGCTCGTTGCGTAAGGCATCCACACCCGCTGACCTGTCTCTGGCGTCCTGAAGTGACAAACCACTTAGTCACATCCGAACTATGACATAACCCATCATTAAGGATCTCACCAGCAGCACTATAAATGGAACAAAAGCGACTCCCGTAACAATGTTCAAAGCCATGAAATCACTCTGCTGCTCGGTATTTAATCGGCTTCCCCTCTGCAGTGCTGCTGCTGTATAAAAGTTTAATGTTTAATGTATAATGTCGGGTTCACTGCACTCGCTAAGATCCAGAGAGAGAAACTCCCTGACCTTTTAGCAGCATTTAGAAACATGGAAATTGGAAAGGATGATTTAGAGCAGAAGAAACCCTACTGGGAATTACATTAACCATGCTCTGCCTGAATGCACAGATAGTGACTGTTAAATATTCTGTATGAGAGTACAGTGATGAAGTGTGCAGCATCGATGCATCAGTGCAACAAAGGCAAAACCTTTCATGTTTTTTGCAGTAGGAGAAAGTTGGAAAAATAAATTAGGTGATGCTAAAACTTGCATGACACTGGGAACATACTATGACATATTTTGAGTACTTTCATTATAACTAATCAGACAACGTTCTTCCACAGGGTTTTTGTGTCGTTATTGTGGCCCCAAAATTAATTTGTAGTAGCTGTTGCTTTAAATTTTGCGATAAATTGCATTAACATTTAAAAAAATTTAAGTCAGCTTTGTCATCTGTTGCACCACAACATTGTTGGAGATAAGCCAGCCTACAAATGATTGACTTTATCTCCATCCTCCTGCAAACGCTGCGGGCTGTTTTGCACCATATTTGGCTGTTTTTTAAGAAGTAAAGTAGCTTTTTTCTCAGCATTACTATTGATAATCAGGGAGATGGAAGCACATCTGATTTTGCCCTGAATCAAGGCTACAAGGTATTTTATGTAGAGCCCGACTGATGCTGATATGTGATATATTGGCTAATATTAGTTTAGTTTTTTCTTTTTGTTTGTTGTTGTTTTTCTTTTTTTTTTACAGTCTCTCTGCTGGACAAACTAGGAAATAGCGACATTGTTTTGAATTTACCGCTAATATACTGTATCTGTGGTATTTCTGTACTGCAAAAAATGGCAATTATTCCCCCTCAGAAAATAATTCCATATCCAGTCACAGCTGTGCATCACATATGCGTCTTAACAGCTTTACAGTTAACTCATTTTTACTTTTAGATTCAAGAGATTTTGAGGGTGGATTTTTCAGGGATGGAGGGTGCCGGAAGGTTAATAAAAAAAGATGCTTTAAACGTATTTTGTTGCGTAATTCCTGCTTTTGTTTAAACAAAAAGACTACAACAACAAAGTTTTTGTTTGCTTTTGCCTGAGAGGCATCTAACCTCTCTGAACCCGTCTTTACCTGCAGGGAGAAAGTGAGCTGCAGGTCGGTCTCTGTCAGCCCTGCTGATGACAGCAAGATCTCGTTGGAGCGCAGGATCCGCTTGGAGCCCTGAGGAGGCGACAGAAGGAGGGGAGACGGAGAGAAAAGACAAAAGAGAGAACGTCGTGAGAGGATGGAAAGATTGTAAGGAGGAGTTTACTATTAGCGTGCCACGGCTAACTCCAGCAGAGTCGAAACAATGAGCTCTCATCAGCTGCATGCAGGGAGAGGAGCGTGGGAGCAAAGGCAGCAGAGAAAGAGGGAGGCGAAGGAGAGGAAACTGACTTTTACTGTAGGAGGGAGCAAGGAGGGAAGGTTGAGCAAGTGGCAGCAGCAGCATGGAAGAATAATTAAAGCAGCGTTAAGTGTATTATTATGTGCCAGAAATGACAAAGAATTTATTGGTTTTTTTAGACAGAAAAAAAGATGGCGAGTGAGGAGTGAAAAGGAGACGTGAAGCTGAAAAGGGAGGCGCAGCATTCAAACATCTGAAAGTGTATTGTTGTGAAAGTGGAAGTGACTTGAGGGAGAAAGTGTCAGAAATGTGTTTACTGACCCAAAACAAATAGAGACAAAGCAGAGTACACGATGAAAGTAAATGAAGCACAAGAATAAACCATTAGATTAAATGTGGATTAAGTATAAACTGTCATGTTTTGAGGTATGATATCAAACCAAATCCGTTCACCTACTTCTGAAGTTAGTATAGTATAGTTTGAAGTTACAGTATGCTGCCAGCTTCTCTGTTCCCCCTTAAGTATGAGGAAAGGTTCATTTTGAGTTGCACAAAGTCTTTTGGCTGTAAATGAAGAGGAGGAAGTGTGTCCAGTACCCAATACCCTGACTTGGCAGAACAATGAACACCATCACAAAAACAGAAAATGGAAAAAAAAAAAAAAAATCCTTTTGTGGTTTATTCAGCAACATTTAAATGTCTTCTTGTCTACTAGTTGGCACAAGCAAACTTCAAGTCTTACAATAAAAGATTATACTGATTAGAGCCAAATAAATAATTGCTGATTGAACGCTGAGTTCGAAAAAAAAAAAACAAAACAAAACTGTTGACTGCATCACAAATAGACTTTTTTGTTTCTCAGAAAGGTTTTATTAGAAGTCACAAACATGAAAAACCTTTTCCCTGCAGTGAGCCGCTGGCACTGCTTTCATACAGTGAAAACAAAAATCAAAAGGACTGCGACCGAAACGATGCTCCAAACTCATTTTTTTGTTGTCTTTAAATTCAAGATTTGAACACTGTTGCTGTGGCAATAATAATAATGATGATTACTATAACTAGGGTACTGTTATTATTTCTAGGTTTCTAGGTTTTGGATGTGTACATTTACTGTTATATTGTGATCATGTGCTGCCAACAGAAGTCTGTTTTTGTGAATTAAACTGAATCCTGAACGTTTCCCCCACCTCCACTGCTGCCTTACAGAGACGTCTCATACCTGCAGTTTGACGGCGATGACCACAGAGGTGAGGTCTTTATCCAGCTCCTTCAGCATGATCAGCTTCTTCAGAGTCAGGTTAAACAGCCTGTAAGAAAACACACAAAGCAAGACTGAGATTAGGAGACAACTCATATCCAGAAGCATCACGGTGCCCCGTTCCGGCGGCATGTGCAAGCTACTAATAACGCGTCATCATCAACAAGTCATCAAAAGGTCCAATCATTCCCCGCAGAGCCGAGCCGCGAGGTTCAGAGTGGACTGCTAACAAGCTTGGCAGCCAAGAAAAATTGACCGTGGCTGAATTTCTTTACGCTCGGATTTTTGTGCTCCTTATCTCCCTGCTTGTGCAATTCCCTCTGATGAACATTGGTTCTGCCTGGAAAGTGCAAAATGGATGAGAAGCTCTCAAAAGGTAGTGAAAGACTAGAGAAACAAACATCTCTAAGACAATGCTTGGATTGACGCTCTAAAGTCAGTCATTTTAGACCAAAATAGACCTTTACATTCCAGCTTTCTCTTTAAACAACACTGATACTCAAAGTACCTGCCGATACCGAGTACCAATCCAATAACGGCCATATAATGGTAAATAAGGCAATATTATGTACCAGTGATTGCTGTTGCCACTTAACATTGAGTCATGAGCCTGCTGTAATTGAATCTGTGTAAGTGAGGGTGGGAACACTCAATTTTAAAACAAGGACCTTGACGGGAAAAAAAAGGGATTTAATGTGGATCAGTCACATCTGGGCGACACCCAGTACGCTTAATAAGGTCAGTATCGGCACCAATCTCACTCTAATAGATTGGACGGGTGTATCTCAAGATTTATTTCAAGTCAATGCTGTTTTTTATTGAAGTAGAAGTAAGTAAGGAAGATATATAGGGCATCCTGGTAGATCAGATGCATAAGCTGGACCAAATGTATGTATGATAGTATAGGCACAAAAGCAGCTTGTGATGCCGGTAGTGTGTAATCCCCTTCCTGCTCCATCTTCACTTTCTGTCTCTCAAGAGAACCATCAAATGAAGCAAAAATAAGAGGCGTTTATTGCAGTTCTGTGTTTTCTCTGAGGACAAGCTGTTAAAAAAAGACGCCCCATGATGGGCTCGAAAATGGTTTGCTATTTCCGTAAGTGTCCTTCTTCCGACTGAAGCCAGCGTTTACGTCAGCCCGCAAAAAACACATACAAAATTATATTGTACGTCTTCCATCTGAGAAACGTTCAACTTGTACCTCTGCCACACACTGCCTTCCTCTTAACACAAATGCACACACGCTCACTACAAGCACGAGGCACATACAGTAGACAGATACACTTCAATTGTTCAAAAACACAGAGAGACATACAGGACCGGAAACACTTAAACGTACTGAAATGGAATCAGAGAAAAGACGCACACACACCACACCCAAAACAGCAGCTGTGCAGCCAGGGGTCAGTTTGTTCAATAATTCATCTCCAGGGCTTTAGAGACAAAAAGTAAACCACTAAAATAGACCTGGCAGGCTGGCTGAGGGGAATCAAGCAGAGATAGAGAGAAAACAAAGGAGCAATATAGACATAGAGGTAGAATATTATGTCAAAGAATGATATGCAGAAAAAGGCAGAAGACAGACAGGCTGACAAAGGATGAGAGAAAGAAAGGAGAAAAAACGGAGTATGGATAGAGGAAAATGACAAATATAAAGGAGATGTGGAGGCTGCCATGAATACAGAGAGGAGGAAACAAGCAAGGTGCCAGACAAAGAAGAAAGGGGAGAGAGAGGGAGGGAGACATCGACACAGAGAATGGAGATCTGGGGATGACAGAGGCTGACACAGTGTGATGAAAGAGAGAAACTGTCTGACATCGCAAATATAAAAAGAAAAAAAAAAAAAAAGTTGCTTCTTCCAGGACGGTCTTAGTTTTAATGAGGAGAGGAGAGGAGAGGAGAGGAGAGGAGAGGAGAGGAGCGGAGAGGAGCGGAGAGGAGAGGAGAGGAGAGGAGAGGAGAGGAGAGGAGAGGAGAAAGTTCGAGATGCAGCATAGATTTAGTCATGAAACAATCCCTTAATTGATTGATTAGTCAAAAGTTAATTGTACAAATTTTGATTAAACATTCAGGTCATTTATCACGCAAAAACACCAAACGTTCCAATTAGGGCTGCAACTAACAATTATTTATATTATCAATTAACTGCTGGTTATTTTCTTGATTAATTGTTCAGTCAATGAAATGCTAAAAAATAGTGGAAAAATGACCCACAGTGATTTCCTGCTTTCAACAGTCTAAACCCTTAAGATATTCAATTTACTGTCATATACAACAAAGAAACCGCAAATCATCACATTTGAGAAGCTGGAACCATAAACATTTGGCATTTTTTTTATCAAAACAGTTGCAGATTAATTTGATTTTGATTGATTAATCGACACAACTCTAGTTCCAGCACCTCGAATGTGAGGATATGATTGTGTTTTCTGTTTTATATCATTGTAAATTGAATATCTTTGTCAGACAAAACAAACACTCTCCAGGCGTCACGTTTGGGCTCCGAAAACCTCCGAGTGAGATTTTTCACTATTTTTTATTCATTCTAGACTAAATAATGAATGAAGCAAAAGTTGCGCGCCAGCTCAGGCTGAAAATGTACATTCAATGCACCCTTTGCAATATAACAGTGTCTGGGAGGAGGGCGGGGGGATTAATATCGTCGCTCCCCAATCGCTGCTGTGCTGAGTGAGGTGCATTCGTGATGGGATCAGAGCCTAAATGCCAAATATCAAATCTGTATACATTCTTTCTCTCACATAATAATCTATTCCACGTGACTCTTCTCACTGAAAGATATTGATAAGAAAATAATCAACACATGAATTAATAATGTAACTAATCGCTAAAGCCCTACAAAGATTAATACCCAAGACAGGATATATTATGACGTCTACAGAGAAGAGACACACTCAAACGTCCAACCTTTAATGACCACTATAAGATTAAAGGAAGACAGAGTGGTCAGAAAGATTGCAGGCCTGATCCAGACACCTCTCTCATCTCACCTGGGCCTTCCTCCAAATCCGCCCCACTTATCGCCTTTCATCTTACTTTCAGCGCTCACATCCCAACATCCCACTGAAACGGTCAAGTGGCGCGACTGTTGATGCAACCGCTGACAAAACTCGGCGACAGACACAGACGAGCCTTTCTCCTTGGTCCCAAGGCTTTTTGCACAAGATCAAAGTGGCCAGGAGAGGCTAAACCTATGAATAAAAGCAAATCAATTTTTCTTCCCTCTGATAGAGAGGGCAGCTAAGTGCAGCTTCTGCTTACATCTGCTGGATCTGAGTGGAATGAATCAAGGTGGAGAGGAGGCAGAGGAGGCCCGGTGCCAGGGGTCGATTTGGGATGGGGTTGAAGCACCTGAGGTAAGCCATTAAGGAGGCAGAGGGGAGGAAATGGGTGGAGGAGAAGAGGTGAGAGAGGAAGGGAGAGTCAGACTACACAACAGATAGGCTTAACAGGCAAACAGACAAAGAACGAGATGAATGAAGTGCTGGTAGAGTCAGAGATAAAGTGGAAGTTGTGGCTTTTGTACGAGATTCATTTCAAAATCATCTGTTTGTTTTGAGAGAAAGGAAAATTATACAATCAAACACGACATAAGAAGACATGCAAATTAGACAACTGGAGTTTTCTGGAGTCATATTTCTCCTCTTTTGGTGGCAGCTAAACGCCACCATGCACATCAAGCGCCTGCGTCAAGCTGTCCACTGAACGCTCCATAAAAACCCCTTTTTATTCAACAAAATGCCAAAGTTTTAATGTTTTACATGTTAAATAAAATAGTCTAAGAATGAATAAACAGAATTATGAATGTGAGAAGACATTTGAAGCCAACTTTCAGTACTTGACAGTTTTTTTAATATTCTAATACAGACAAACTTTGGTCAATACCAAAAAACTAATGAGGTTTGACACATTTATAACACCACAAAATAACACACACAAGTAAAGTATTAGCAAGTATTTTTATACATATGTAACAAATTTTCTAGCCACACCAGGTTATTTGCAGTAGTGCTTTAAATCAGCTGACATGGCTAGAATCTAGGTTGCGAGCTACTTCCTGTAAATTAAAACGTAAACCCGTGTCCGTTTGGATTATAGGGATCCTTTCGATTGTAAAACATCTTTCAATGAGGAATCTAAAAGCCTGACAGTTTATAAAATGCCAATCTTGGCAGATGGCACACATTAGACGATCATTGGGCTGTACCTGCTCCGTAGCGTTTCCCTCCCGGAGTGTGATCTATCACAAAGCTGACGAGACAGTAAATGTTTATGACACCACCGGGGCCTTTATCATCGGACATCATAGCTGTGGGTTATAGCTTTCGGGTGCTCCTAAATCTCCTCGGCCATTGAGTATGATGAATCAAGACTGAAATAAGGTGTAACTGACTCTGCTCGCTGTTCAGTCCCCCACATCTATTCAGAATCAAGACTTCAGCGATGTTAAACTGCAGTTATTAGGTATACTGTAGCACTAAACTACTCTCTTAATCAACTGCTCACTGGATCACTACTCATGATGAAACTGATAAACTCAAAATTTCCCTTGAGATAAACTTACAGAAAAAAAGCCAAGCAGGACTTCATTGTTCCTCAGTAAATGGATGCGAGTACCAGTGGGATTTCTACTTCGGTACTTGGCTGAAACACAAGCCTGCCATTAAAGGGGGCATGAAGCAGTCAAAGTTAACATCATTTACTAAAAGGATTTCCACTCTAATCAACAATTATACAAGAAACATGACAAATATAAACATATAAAAGAAACCGCGTTATATCTTTCGTGGCAAGGGCGCCACCATCTTGCAGTACTATGACCTGTGACATCACAGGGTTGGTTGGACACAGATACAACGGTAGAGACAGTGAAAGATGGAGACTGGAGAGCCACAGGACAGAAGAAGACAAAAAGGAGGCCATTATTGTAAAGTTCCTGGATGTACAAATGAGTTTTATCGGGTTAAAGCCGAGGACAAAACAGTCCATTTTCATACTGCCACTGAAATGGAGAACAGGAACTTGCCGCTGCGCTGGCTAGTAGCACTGGAGAGAGCGGTTCACTGGACCAACAGACTAAAGGCTGAAGTTGCTCCGTCTGTTTTCATGAACACCTGTTGCCCTGTTTTTAGCCTGTGCGATAGCTGGCTTTTCCTTCACATGGCCCAACTGCTGAAAAGGCCTCACACATGTCTAGTGGCAAATTAAAAAAATATATCGTAGCCATCCTGAACCAACATAAGGCACAATAATTTGGGTTGAAAAAGTAAGATAGTGTTCCAAAAGTAAATTACTGTGTAAGTGTTGACTGTCTGACCATCCATCCAGGAAACCTGAAGGCCTGACTTATTTTTGTTGTTTTTTTACACCGGAATTGGTTCATAACTAAATAAGCATTTTTGATTGGCCGATGTCCGCTTTACCTGCTCAATACTGCAATGTTTTTATTCATGACCATCATGACCATAACACTAATAAACAATATGAACCAATAGTAGCAGCAGTAGGCCAAATAATATATTTCAGTCTCGTCTAGCTTTTCGCCTTGTACTGAACATATATTTTAGATACTGTCAGTCTCTAAAAACTAGTACTAGTAACTATTACAGCACCTAGCAGGACTTGAATAGAAACTAGACATTAAACAAGAGCCCAGAAAGCAATGACGTCACTGGCTAGCTAGAAAGATAGGTAGAAATTACAAAAATAAATTTGTCATATCTGTGGTTTTAACAACTCTTTAAAACCTGATTTTGGGTGTTTTTCTAATATATTTGGGCACTTCGGGTGCCAAACATGCACATTTCATGTCCCTTTTAAAACGTGTCATTGAAAGTCAATTTTATTCTTTTGCACCATCAGGTTAAAGATCAACCATCATCTTTACAAAGGAAATTAGTTAACAGCAGGAACATTATTACCTACACACAGAAAAACCTTTCATGAGTAATAAGTAGAAACCAGAGAAAAATAGGTTGGAAGTAATTGACGATCATGCTCCTTAGCTGCTGTTTTTATTCATTTTTCTGACTTCTCTCACAGGAAAATTTGCCAGGGCCCCTCGGCAGTGACCCCTGCAACTCTTTAACTTAACTACTATAAATCCCTCCTGGATGAGACAATCAGCCAAACGCTTAAAAAACACAGCGCCGGCCTTGTCTGCCACACAGTCACAGCACTTGTCACCACAGCTGACGAGGGGAATCACATGGTAAAGGTCAAAACAGTCCGCCTGCCACAACGCTTCCTCTCCGGTCTAGTTCTCACTTCTCTGCCCCGTCTCCCCGACAGCCTGTCACTACACCTCGACAGTCGCCGCACATTATTATCAATCTGAACAAAAGCACAGACGAGAGCAGAGGAGGATTTATGGAGAAATAAATCAGTGTATGATGGCAAGAAGCAGAGCAGCATCTGTTAAGATAAAACACCAACACATTCGATTGTGCAGAAAAAGAATGGAAAAATGGAAGCGTGGCTTCGTCCTTCGTGCACAAATAATTACAAACCTGCTTCCTTGCTGCAATGGCTGGGATATAATTATAGGCTGCAATGCATAATGGCGAAAACAACAAACCAATTGGTCCTGTAGGAGGTCTAACTGAGCCAGGATCTTGATTAATTCCCAATAGGAGTTCATTCTTTTTGGACCCAAATCTGATATAAGGTTTTCGTTTTAAAAAACTGTTCCTCGATTCATCTACTGAATGTCAAGACGTCTGAAAGGTTGACAGCCATAATTTCAGCAGGTCTATTAGAATCAGAAGTAGTGGAAAAGCGGCATATAATAAGAGAGAAGACCTGTCATATGCTACATTTACTGCATGTTCATTGTTCTTCTCTTTCGCATTGTATTTGAAGTGCTCTATAATTAAAGTTTAGCAGAGAGCTGAGCTTTGAGTTTAAACACAAGATACGGTTATAGCTTTTTTTTATGAAGATGTAGGTGGTAAACTATGCATCATTACGACCTGGGGCATGTGCCATTCATATGCTATTCCCACACATTTATAAAAACATCACGAGTGGCAAAAATTTTGCACACCCCCAGCATACTTCAGCCCACGCATACAAATGGTTGCCCAGGGTGACATGATGAGGTGGAGGAGAAAAATAAGGTGTGAAATGGAACCTAAAAATAACATTTTTAATTTGGGTTAATAGCCAATTTCACTGATTGTGTGATTTGTTTGCAGTATACAGATTGATCAGCAAAATGTCCATCAAGTGCTTTAATTACTTTATTTACAATGGAGGCATTATTTCATTTCACTGTATTTACGTTCTTTTCATTTTTATCCTTTATGTGAAGGACTTTGTTTTGAGAAGAGTGCTGATTGTCACTGATTACCATTCTGATGTTTGAGCTATCACTGTTGATGATGGTTTTAAAGGAGACGTGTGAGGAATTAATGATAATACAATCGTATGCGATGGTCATGTGTGTAATGACAACTGCACCGGCATTGTTGCAGAACCTAATCAATGCAACAGAACTGGTGAAATTGCACTTCTTCTTTTGCTTGAAAAGGGAATCTCTCCATCTATTTGTGGGGGTGGAAATATAATCGTGCGTAGGTACAGCTTTTTTTTTTTTTTTTTTTTTAAATTTCTCTTCTATTTGTGGGTTTTAGTCTTAGTCATGAATCTTCACACAGCTTCATGCGTCTAAGCCCTGGAGTACAAACTTAAAGCTGTAAATAAAGTTTCAACAGGCAGGGAACTCTAGCTGGGTGTGACATTCACTTCAGGAGCTCGTGATGAGTAAGGCTAAACTGGCTTTGAAAAGCTTTTCTGGTTGCCGTAACTTCCTGACAGCCCCGCCCGTCTGGTAACAAACTGTAAAGCAGATGTTGTTTGAGCGAGGCCTGCTCCTTTTCACATCTGAAAGTCAATACCAGTGCATCCTTGTCGAGTATTGTGCATCCCCGACTTTTTTTGTAAGACAACACATCGTCTCGAGAACGTGAGGTCAAAGGAGCAGCTTTCGATGTTACAGTGTGCTCGACATTACATGATCAATAAAACAAATACTAATTTTCTCTGCTGTTTCCACTGTACTATTTATCACTAGTAAAGCCCGGCTTCTCTTGTGAAATGTCAACACGTTTTTCCTCACAAGACAGTAGTTTCACTTCTGTTAATGTGTGTTTTGGCAATTTTTCAAACTTCCAAAGAAGAGGAGTATAAAAAACACTTGGTTGGGTGTGTTTGCTTGATTGACAGGTGTCTCATCCCAACCCTTTGGCTAAATTTGGAATTTTGTATTAGTACCATTGCAACAAACCAGGCGTCAAAAAGTCCCTTTACAAACCTGTGAGTGATGATGGGAACGTGACGCATTATTACCGCAATAAATGTAAAGTGTCCTAGTACTCGACATCTTTTCACCCCCAGATATTGTCGCGAAACTTGAGAAATGTAGAAAATGTATCTACAACAATTTTCATAATCAATTTTTACCACGACACAGAGTCAGGTAAGCTAACATTACTGCAAACCGTGTGAAATATATTGTGATATTGTGGTTTTAGCTGGCTAATGTTAGCGCTGCTGCACGCAAGCGACAGGATGCTGACTGCAGTTCACTTAACGGCCACCGGTGTCATTAATGAGAAGGAATTTCTGATTCTTACATATTGCACCTTTAAGCACAAATGCCAAATATTTACTGGTTTGGGCTTTGGGAGTTGAAACATTAAATAAAATGTAAACAATTAATAGATTAATCTGGTGTTGCTCGGACTGTTAGCCACTTCTCTGGGCTCTGGGAACATTTAGGGGCATTTTTTTTTGACTTTTTAAAACATTTTTTTGAATTAATTAATTACTGGAATGCATCCTTGGTTGTCAAGTTCACATGTGGGAACTTTACATTATGCTCTTGTTCTCGTTGTTGTGAAACCATGCTACAGTTGTTGGATGTTATGTAATGAAAGGCAAGATTAGACAAGACCTCATATTGAGAAAGACCTCTGTCTGCAGGGTGAGTGTGTGTGTGTGTGTGTGTGTGTGTGTGTGTGTGTGTGTCCTCAGTGGGTTTACTGAGTACATCAATTTGTCATAGAAAGTCTCCACGGCTCTATAGGACAAGTGGGAGAAGACCTCACATTGTGTATGCACACGGTCTGACTCACCACCGCTAAATAAATGTTTAATGCTCCTTTAGCCGATATCACCTCGTGCTTTCCCAGCAGTCATTGCTAGTTGTATGGTTATTTGTTTAGAGAAGAGGAAGGCATGGGTGGATGAAAGGAGGGAGCTGACGGAGGTAGAGAACGGTTCGATCATGTCTGTGGGAAGATTGACCTCTGACATTCTGGAAAGGCCAGTCTCTGAAGAAACGGAGACAAGCGCGTCCGTCATAGACGCTGAATGTAGTAGCACACACACACACACACACACACACACACAGAGGAAAAAAATGGTGCTTTACTTTGACAAAAAACTGGGGGGAAAGGCCATTTTATTATATGTCCAAAAGGTGGCAAAAATGGACCATCATCAGCACAACTTGCACTGTGTTTTTGATAGATGATAGAAAATAGAGAAAAGTATCAAACCTGCATGTTTTGGAACTTAAAACCACCATTTTTGCTTGATGACTTACTTCGGGGATTAAGCAAATCAAAATGTTGCTGTTTAAAAGGCACCCTGTAGCATTTTTGACCACTATTAGCATCATAAAGAAACATGTAGCTGGGAAGAAGAAGACTGAAAACTAGTAAACGTGGAAGTAAACAATGCAGGCTTTAATTTTTTTTAAGAGAAGAGGGAAATGAGAAGGGAAATACGTTAGACCTCAAAGATGCACACAATGTTTTTTTTTGGTGATGAGATATTTCCACATCTAATTTCATTTGACTTCCCCATGATGGGCATGAATATGGATGAGAAATTTAAGTATTAAAATGTCAAAATGTGCTGTAAAGTGACTTTAGGGGATTAAGTGTGTGAGGCTAAATCTGAATATGTAGGTGTGTGTGTGTGTGTGTAGGTGGGTGTGAATGACTGCGGCTTTAAGAGGAAGGTGCCTATGGTTCCCTTGACAACAGTCCGTCATGGGAGGTGTGACCTTGCCGTGTCATACAAGCAAAACATGATAAGTACACAGTCTGGAGGGAAAACGCTCTTTCCCCCGACCTTCACGACATCCGTCCTGACCCTCCTCAATCTTAACTGTCGTCCTGTTCTCACTCTTTCCTCCTCCTTCTCCTCTTCCTCCTTTTTATTCCTTCATCCTTGCTCTTATCTTACATCACCTGTCTTCTTACATTTACTCTCCTCCCCTCTAGTCGTCTAAGTCCACTTCCTTTTCTTTCCCCCTCTTCTCCTATGGTTTTTAATTATTCCCCTGATCCTGCTTCTCCTCTTCTGGTCAGCAGTGCCTTCAGTGTCTCCTTCCTCACTTAAGGACTACTCTCTCCTCCCTCCCTTTACATAATGGTAACTCAACTCTCTCTCCTTCCCTGTAGCGCCCGGTCCGCCTCATCTCCTCTCTTAAGTAAAGCGTGGCGTCCCCTCCTCCCCCTCGCTAATTGTGATCAATGGCGGTGCGGGTTTGCGTTGCTGACAGAAAGAGTAAGAGTCTTACCCTCCTTCTTTATTAGCTTCCCCTGCTCCTCTCCTCCAAACTCATTATCATTCCATTACATGGATTAGTCTGTTCCTGACACACAGCCAAACACTCCTTATTTTGGTCGCACAGAAACACAGTTTTTGAAATGTCAGAAACAAATTAAATGAAGAGCATCTAAATCGAAGGTGAAGTGAGTGAGATGAAGCACCGACATCTTAACTAAAGACTGATTCAAGACGTTTGTAGCAGGTGGCAGGACTGGGCTGAAATCAATATCATGATACTAATAAGGATCATTTACCAATATTAATATATATCGCAAAATAGCAAACGTATGCAAAATCACATCAAACGGAGGTTAAAAGCAACAACCTACATCAGACAAAACATAAAAATGTTAATTAAATGTATGAAATCATATTGTCATGTTGCTTTTCCACTATAAGACAGTTTAGGATGACATTGAATTATTGTCCAGCTCTAGCAGGAGGACTAATATGTTGTTGCTGATGATGTTTCACAAACTCTAATTATATAATTTACTTTTTTTGTTCAATGAGACTGGAGCAGTGATTAGGCCGATGGCACCAACGCCGAATCTATTGCTCCTGTACCGCATCTGAATTGCTCAGGTCAAATTAAATTCAGGTCTATTTATCCAACGCTCTCCCCAAACACCCTAAAGGCGCCATCAAGGACAACCTTCAAAAGAAGTGCCTGCACTTTAAAGAAAAAACAGTAGAAGACGTGCTGCTCATTGTGATGGATTACCTGCAGCATCTTGAGCCAAGTTTCGAGACAAGACCAGACTTTGTTGGCTAAACCTGACAAAACAAGATGAGTGTTCCTCGCTGTGAGCTGGGTGGCACTACTCTCTCTTCATAAAGAAAATGGGTCAGTAGGTGTACAGCAGAGCTACGGCTCATTCGGTGTTGAAAGCCTGAACCTTCATCATAATTGTTCTGAGGACAATGATGCAGCGGGAACAAAAAGCAACATAGACGGTTCGACTATATAATTACACCACGTTTACCTTGATAACAGTAACTGTAATCATGTTTTTAATACATTATGGCACGATTTCTTTCCTCATGTTTGCACATTTCCAATTTGTTCTAAATTCTGGGTTTTCTGACTGGACTATGGGCTGACTTTCCCTTCTCAGTTTAAATATCTGGGAGTTTGGCGCGCTCCATCCGGTAGCCTACTGGTTAGGACACACGTCATGTAGCCGCAGCGTCTGCGGTTCGAGTCCGGCTGCAGACCTTTGTTGCACGTCAAGAAAAGAGTCAGAAAATAGTGAAAAATGCCTGTTATAATTTCTTAGAGTCCAAGGTGATGTCTTCAAATGTCTTGTTTTGTCAGATCACAGTGCAAAATCCAAACATATTCAGTTTATATCATGTACAAGTTCCAAATCCTCACATTTGAGAAGCTGAAACCAGCAAATATTTGGCATTTTTCCTTAAAAAAAAATAGACTAAAGCGATTATTCGATTATCAAAATAGTTTAGTTGATAGTCGATTTTCTGTCATTGACTTATCGATTAATTGACTAATCGTTGCTGCTATAATTGCTAATGTGCAAACCTACAGGCAATCCTCACACAGGCAAACACACACACACAAATTTTTCACAGCAGTCAAACAGCTGAAACCAGCCGATTCAATAATGATGACTGTAAACTTTAGACTTTGATCTTTGTAAGTGCGTATCTGTGTGTGTGTGTGTGTGTGTATTTTAGAGTAAAGAGGTGAAATGGCTTAAAGCCTCACA
The DNA here is from genome assembly GCA_038419695.1 of Scomberomorus guttatus. NCBI lineage: Eukaryota > Metazoa > Chordata > Actinopteri > Scombriformes > Scombridae > Scomberomorus > Scomberomorus guttatus. The sequence goes on from CM076467.1 coordinate 16,915,139, forward strand.
TGGTGGATTTTTGATCCAGAGGGCCTCAATGAGCTTATCGGTGGTCTCCACACACACACACACACACACACACACACACACACACACACACACACACACACACACACACACACACACACACACACACACACACACACACACACACACACACACACACACACACACACACACACACACACACACACACATATATACATACGCAGAGGGACAAAACACAAATATGCTCAGGCAAATTAACTTGTGCATGAAATCTAGAGCACACATTAGGCAAATACTCTGTACAGACAGAGAGAGAGAGAAAGTCAACAAAATCTAGTAATGTGGACCCTCACAGGCAGCAAAAATAACAAGCATTCGCTTCCTCACTAACAACAGTCTTAAAATAGCTCTCGACTGAGTGGAGACAGCCTGTAAAGATGTCAACAGTTTGGCGAAGCGGCGCTGAATCATTTTTCTCTCCTCTTGTCTTTATATCAAAATGCAAACTGCACAATTAATCTGAGAACAGATCTCAAGCTCACAATGTGCATTATTGCATCAGAGAATGAATAACAGCACAGCACGAGCACAAGACGGGCCTCAGCTGGAGGAGTAGTTAATATTTTATATTTGCAATATGCTGACTGTGTAGAAAAAGGTGTGTTTTTATGTGAGCCTTCAAAAACGGTGACACAAAGTAAGCGTCTTCATCTGTAAAGGATTCTGGTCGGCAACATATCACGTCGAGTATCTGGGCAGCCACAACTAGATGAAATACGAGCCCTGACTTTGTGTCATGAAGCAGGAAAAGGTTTTTATTTTATTCTCCCATTTATCGTGTCATTTCACTTTTTAGTCATTAAACGCCTCAGACTCATTAAAGTCTACAGCCATTAACAGCTAAAGAATGAATTGGTCCTTTCTACAAAAAGGTCAAACAGATAAAGGCGCTAATTTTATTCTGTTGTGGATCGAGGCAAAAAAAAAAAAAAACAGACCAGTAAAGTCTCAACAGGAATTAGCTTATTTAATTGAAAATGGTGTCAGCCATGTTGGATTTGGCTCAACATCACTGTAACAGAACTGAATTTGTACAACTTTAAGAGGGCTAAAGCCAACTGAAACTGAAAAAGACTGATACTAGCACTGTGAGCAAATCCATTTATAGCATCGTTGTAGAGAAAGCTAGCGGGCTTATGCAACGTTCACGTTACATAATTAGAGCTGTGCAAACCAATAACATAAAAATATTTTTTCAAGAAAACCTTTTTTTCTGTCTAACAAAATAAGCCAAACTTAACTTAGCTGTACAAGAACTTACAAAAACTTAAAATTAGCAAAATATTATTAAAATCAATAAGCATATAATCAAAGAAAACGTACACACTGGAAATATGATCATATATTCAAAGCCAACTTTGATTTCTGTGTGTACCAAAGAAGTATTGAAGTTCAATACCCAGCCATATATACTGTACAGATATACATAAATAATAAGAGATGCAATTAACCACTTAGCTGTAACTACAAGTAGGAGAACTGAGGAGTTTCTGAGAGTTATAATATCTCCCAGATGTCAAGAGATGTGACTCCAGGACCAGCATTGGGTAGAAACCATTTTTGGAATAATGCATGAGTGCTTCCAAGTCACTGTCTGTCACCATGAGACGAATGCAGCATTAATGTTACAGTGCAGAGGCTTATTAAGACAATTTTACAGGCAGCAACATTTGTAACCATCACGGAGGCCTTGCCTGGAAGTCATTGGCTAAACAGGATTTACAAGGTCTTATTATCCCAATTTTCAAAACATTTTCCAGAGCTTGACAAGATGAAGGTCTGTGTGCGCGAGATCAACCGAGAGCCGAGGACCTGAGGTTGCCTTAATGTTGCCTGCCTGTAGAGCAGAAATGAGTCATAAAGCTCTGCAGCCGGCTCTGCTTCTCATCCGTGAACCTCTGACAGCGCTGTGACAGCCAATGAGCCGCCGGAGGAGGCGGGGCATGCGGAGCGGAGAGGGGGACGGACGAGGGCCAAGGCATCAATCATTGAGCAGAGAAATTGTGTTAAGTCTAGAAATGGGGTTTAGAGCAAAATTGAGAGATAGAACAGTATGTGTGTGTAGGTGTGTGTGTGTGTGTGTGTGTGTGTGTGTGTATATATAGGCGATGCCCCCCTAGCCTATTACAGATGATTAGCATGCCGGTCACATCAGCAGTCAGACTCCAGTGAGGCTGAGGCTTCCTCGCCCACAGTGGTGCAGCGGACTAATGCTCCACTAACATGGGGAATGAATAGGCAATATAGCAGAGCGGTCTGGCAAACACTATTAGCGAGGAAAAAAAACAAGACACGCTGTGGTTGTGTTGATGCATGAAGAGAGAATGTAATGTAGGAGGACAAAATTTTATCATTTTTGCCAATTATTGTTTCTTTTAAAAGGTGCTTTTTTCAAGTTCATGGAAAACAGCTACATAAAACAAAAAAACTACATAAAACATACAATAAAATTATGCGCAAGATCACTTGAAATTCAAGATACATCAAGTGCCAGCTTGACATAAAACAAGCAATCATCATCATCATCCAACCTTGTCATCATCACCCACCAAATGTTACAGGGAAGATTTCTCATCCGCTGACTCATCATGAGCAGTTTAAGGTTAAAATCTGGTTGATCCAGGGGTAACGTTTAGGTTGGGTTTTCGGGGTGTCGGTTGAGTTTTAGTTGGCACCTCTATTAAATGACTAAGTAAAAATAAAAAAATATATTTCAGAAAAAAAGCCTAATATCAGGTGCAAGTGGGAGAAATTGCAGCAAACGTCGTCATGACTCACGGAGCAGGAGATTTCATTTGATGAGCAATTTGGTTGCCAAAAGAACCGCAGCTGCACCTGTGTGGCAGTACTTTGTGTTCATTCAATGTTTAGGGGAAATTTAAATTAGTTTTTAATCCTCCATGTGTAAAAAAAATGTGTTTCCATACCCAACATCTCCTGATAAAAGCTGCTTTGAAGGCACTAATACTGATATGTGGGAGAAACTTCCAGCTTACAGAAGGATTTGGAAAACAGTCCGAGGGTATTGTTTAATAAGTTTGTACAAATGTGTGTGTGCTTGGTGATGCAAGCTGTAAAAAAAAAAAAAAAAAAAATGTTCTGATACAACCTTGCTCAGTATCATCAAATCATCAGAGTTCTGGGGAAATCTCTGGATGATGTGAGTCGACACAGCAGCAGCAGCAGCCCTCCAGCATATAATCTGTCCCCAGTTTAAGTCGGTACAGACCTGTCCTGATTCAAATCTTATCACTGCTTGTCCAAACCGTGCGCAGCATCCAATCCTGCTTACACACACACACACACACACAATAGAAACTGATAGCGCAGTCTGCTCATGACTGAGCGCTGGGAGGGAACCAAACAAACACACACACACACACACACACACACACACACACACAGAGCAAGCTAATTGTAGTTCGGCTGATCAATATGCATGAATGCTTTACTATTAGCTCCACGAGAGAGGGAGAGCGAGAGATAGAAGGAGGGAGAGAGAGAGAGAGAGAATAAGAAAAGGGAGGAGGAGCAGCAGGAGAGCAGGGCAACAGGACACTAATCCAGTAGCTTTTTATATAGTGCACATTGATCAAGGCTGCATCCCTCCAGCCAGTTTAGAGAGCCAGAGTCTGTCTGTCGGCCTCCAGTCAGGTCGTGTTGATATTACAGATTCCTAATACTGAAACGTCCACCGACACCTGATGTATAATAATCCCTACAGTCATTTTGGCTGATAAGGATACAGATACCTTACATTTAGTTTGCACCAGTGGAGTTTATTCTGTGGCACTTTGTCCAAATGCAGACGCTTAAGAATCACAGATTTATGGTCAGTTTTGCTGTCTGCGTGTCTTTCTGTATGTCTAAATAACTGTCAGTTCCTTTGAAGTGTCTGTTCTTGTATATTGTAACAGCTATTCAAGTCAGCTGTCAGTTAAGTTAAAGGTACCCTGTGGGGGGTTTTTTGTCACTAGTAGCACTATGGAGCGATTATTTTATGAGTAAGTCCCCTTTTTTGTTTTTGTTGTGCGTGTATGTGTGTAAGATCACGGGCGACGCCATTCCCATTCCTTCCCCCCGGGTTTCACGCTATTCCACTCATCAACAGTCGATGGCGGTAATGCGCAAAGTAGCATAGCTAACGACTGCGAGCTAGCAAACACGGGAGACGGACAACTACGACCCGCAAATAGAGGATCACATGACCGACGGAGACAGTAGTAGCTGTTTGTTAATCAGCCTGCCATATTTATTTATTCTTTCAGTTCAGTTTGGACAAATTAAAAATGTAAAATGTACCAGATTCTATAAATGTTGTCTGAAAGGCATTTAAATGCAAACAAGGAGACAAGAAGAAAACTGCAATAAAATTCTTTTTTTAGCAGCTTAATACAGAAATATCCATGTCAAATTATTCAGACTGCTGATTGTTCATTCCCCAGTGAACATGTACAAAAGCTCAGCCTGTCAGGGTTTCTGCATGTCAGAGGCTTTTAGAGGGATGTGAGGATGCAACAATTATCTCCTGCCTAAAATACACCTCATCTTTTCATAGCTGCAAGAGGAATTACAGAAAGGCACAACAATAACAGATCCAAAACTCACCTTGACACACAAGGTGAGTTTCAATATGTAACGGCAACAAAGAATGACGCAACATTAAACTACCGCTCATCAGCTAATGGCTTTTGGAGTCGGCCTCCTGCCGTCCTAATCTTTCCGTCCGCGTTTGTTGTTTTGGGTTTCAGTACGCGGGAGCGTTCGTGGCAATCTAGGAGGAGTGCTTTGTAAGTTAGGGGCTATAATTAAATGTACAGCGAGACATGAGTGTAGCGCGGCGGCCGAGGCTCCGCTGGATGATAAAAGAGACGTTTCGGTTGTACCAGAATGTTCTGTTCGGGAAGATTAGACGTGAAATGAAGCCGACTCAATGCTGCCAGTCTCTGTTCCTCCTCCGTGACATTTCCCTTTTCCATGGTGTGTGTGTGTGTGTGTGTGTGTGTGTGTGTGAGACAGCAAGCATTTGCAAAGTGAATCTATTAATAATTCTGCTAGCCTGAGCCTGATAATGTGTGTAAGTGTGTGTGTTTTGGTGAATGTCTTAATAGATCTATTATCAATTTCGGAGGTGAGTCACCTGCATCAGACGATGGCAGGCTCTTACAACGGGGTCACTGTCACACTGACACAATGCATTAGGCCTGCATGCAAATGTGTGTTTATTTGCTGCGGGCTCATTGTCTCCTTGCTCTTCACTTCACCCCCCCCATTTCTTATCTCTCCCAGTAACACAAGCTGTCCACCACTGTCCGCCAACAAAAAGCATGACCATCTTCTCCTTCTGTCTCTCATCTCCTGCCCACTCCCCTCTCTCCATTCAAGCCTTTTTGCCATTTTCTCCTTTGGCGATGCACAATTCTCCATCCTCTCCATCTGTCTCATCTGATAATGTCTCTGCTTCCCTCCATCCCATCATCCTGCTCCTCCTTCTCTCCCCTTTCTCACCAACACGCCTCTGCAAGATTCTTCTAATTGGTATGCTGATCATTACTTTAAAAAAAACAAAAAAAAAAAAACATTCTTTTTCCTTTCAGTTCGATCTCTATTGCTGCCTTCCTCCATCTTTCTCCAACATAGGATTTAAATGGATTTCCCTCTTTGTGGTCTGACTCTCACCTTCTACTTTGCTTTATGATGCTTGCCTGGTCCCACTGCTAACAGTCTTTCAGCCTCTGTCTGTCTTTTAATGCATTTTTAAATGTGTGCCGTAAAAGCATATTTAGTCCATGAAATTGAGATAATAACTAGCGCCATAAAGACGATATAAATGTCCTTTTTGGCTGTAGCCAGTTAAATGAAAAGCTTTTACATTAACTTTTATGAACCTTGGTATCAGGTAGATCCTTCCTGAAAAAGAAAAAAAATTCAGAAACACAGAAAGTGATACATTTTTAATGCAGCAACAGCAGATATCAAATGAAAAGAACTGGAGGCGTCTCTGTGAGCCTGTGTTCAAACAGGCATGCCGTGTAATCGAGATGTTCCCTGTTCAGGACCTTCGGCATTATTCCCCTGCTCTCTTCCCATGTTTCCTAAACGTCTCGACAATCCAAAAAGACAAAAAGGCAAAACAAAATCTTCAAAAGAAGAAGTGAATCAGTACCATAAATCAAATGTTGTTAATTAATGTATCTGGCAAGTTGCAAAAATGTTGATATTTGACGTATATATGTGAAATGTTCAACGCAGTTGGTTAAGGTAACGGAAAGATGGTGGTCTCGGTTGAATACAGAAAAAAAGTCCACAGTGACTTGAAGCGCAACTTGTTTATTAACATTTAAGCAAAACCGCGATCTTTCACTAATCTTAACAGAGTTATGAAACTGATCAAGAGTCAAGATCTGTCTGGTTCAAGTCAGGAAATGACGGAGACTGATCGAGAGCTTTCCACCTCCGCTAAAGGTATCATAACCATAATCGGTGACCTCTCTTTTGAAAGACATAGCTAAGCCTCTGACATCAAACGTGTGAAGATGCCCGACGCTGCCAAATATCAGGACAATCAGCTCACAAAACCACAAAGACTTCTGCTAAGCTATGCAGATGAGCACAACCACACACACACACACACAGTACACACACACACACTGCTGCTCACCAACTCTGCCCTGCCTGCACCTCTAATTCTGATGCGACCATCTCCCATAAACGTATGTTTGCATTGATGAATAAGCACATCAGTCTGCCAGCACGTGTGTGTGTGTGTGTGTGTGTGTGTGTGTGAGGTAAGAGTGTGTAAATGTGTGTTAGAAACAGTCTGAAAAACAGAGTAGGTGAGTATACATCGGCATAAGTAGGTTACAGGTGATATATGACATAGTTGTGTGTGTGTGTGTGTGTGTGGACAGTATGTACAACATGCACCACTGAGCGTGCAGTATGTGGTTTTCCTATACAGCTATGAGGCAGTCAGTGTCTATCAGTGTGTTTTCCTGCGCTGTGACTCATATTTCATCTGAAGAGAGAGCAGAAGTGATTCCTCCATAACAGCAAAAAAACAAAAAACTGTATATATACTGTATGTATACGTGTGTGTGGACCTATTGCTCCCCACAGTTCTCATCAGGACCAATTCCTGGCATGGCTCTTTGCTGTGTGCTTTAGCCCACAGCAGGAGAGTTATTTGAGCGTGTGTGACTGCACGTAGGTGGGTGGGCACTTCATTTTTTGATGTTGTTATACTAAGCTATCTAGTGTGCGTATTGGTACGTGGGTGGCTGCTGCCTCGTTTGGAAGGCATGACAGTTAACTGCGTAGTGTGTGTGTGTGTGTGTGTGCGAATGTGAGCGAGTTTTGATGTGTTAGCTGTTATTCAAATGGAGAGGTGCAAAATTTAGAAAGACGGGGGGGGGGGGGGGGTCACAACAGTCACAACAGTGACCAAAACAGTCAGGACAGGTCAGTAGTTCAGCCTTTCTGCGCTTAACGTGAAATGACAGAGAGGAATAAAGCGCTGGAAAGAAAGTGAAACCCCAAACCAGAGGAATTGGATGTGATAAAATGAAAGAGAAAGATGGCGAGAGTAAAAGAAAAAAGAAAACAGGGCAAACAAGTGAGAGAAAGTGAAGAGCAAGGTGAGCAAGGTGAGTCACAGTGCATGAGCATAGCAGCGGTGTGATGATGAGGAGGGAAGGAAATGAGCAAGTCACTCATGAGCTGAATAAATATATGAATATGTGTGTGTGTGTGTGTGAGTGTTTCCCCGGGGGTTTGTGTTGCCATCTGCACACCAATGTGTAACTCTGCTCTACATCTGGACTGGGGGGGGGGGAGAAAAAAAATAATAAAATAAAATAAATAATGCAGAATACAAGGTTTGCTGATCACATCCAATCTCCGCTACATAGCGCACAACGCAGCCGCGCAGTAATGCATTTATCAGTCTGTTATGTAACCCTTTGAACAAATGGCTCGCAGAAAGCGGAGCGTGTTTTTCTCAACAATAGTGACAAATAGCAGCCTATGGCCTGAATTCAATCTGTGAAACAGACAGAGCATTATAAAGCAGGAAGACGTGGGCCTTATGGTGCCTTCAAGAGGTGTCGTGTTTTGTTGTGTTCATGAGAAAAAGAGAACAGGAACCCAACGATGCTCACTGGTAGAAAATTTTACTCCAAAGTTCTAAGACGCTTCAGGTGCACGCCACTAAGTCAAACAATTATTGTCATTATCAATTAACCTGACAATCTTATTTTCTTGTTTTAGTTGTTTGGGCGTTAGAAAACTGTGAGTGGCCTTTACTCACAATTTTCTGGCATTTCACAAACCAAAGTGACGTCTTGAAATGACTTTCTTTGTTATTCACTATCACATAAGACAAAGAAAAGCGGCGAATCCTCACAAATTAGAAGCTAATTGTTTTAGCTCTACATGCCAGTAATTACAGCACCGAGCAATAAGGATGCAGCTCAGTGTCATGACTCACGCAAACTGGAAACAAAACTTCCACTTCTGTATTTTTGTCTTCGTCACAGTGGTTGTAAAGCACAAAAAAAAAACTGAGGTTAAAGATCAAATCTCACAAACGCTGGAACTTCCAAACAGCGTCCACTGAAAAACACCTGAACGCACAATATTCTGTTTTTTCCACTTCGGCAGTCATGAGCTAGAATAAATAATAAGACTTTCATGAAGGCAACAATAGCTTCATAGTGGCCACTGTGAACTTTAAGGGACTTTTTGGACTGAAACTACCAGCCCGCTGTGCTAATGTCATGTAACAAGATCCACATCATGCTAAATTTTGTAATCACACACATATATTTACAGTTTAATTGAACAAATTCACTGAACAGTGAAATAAAGTATCTCAAGAATCCAGAGGGATATTCTGTATTTCTGTACAATGTTCTGTACAAACGCTTTAAAGGAAGTGTTCAACAATGCTGTGAGTCCTTTAAAAAGCTAAATAATATCATAATGACTTAGAAAATATTCTGAAAACACGGTTAGTTGGAGTACATCCTTGATTATATTGTGATATTTTTAAAAGACAACAGCTATCTCAATGATGATACAGTTATTTTCAGAAACAATAGCTGGTGCAGACAATTCATATTGTTGCTCAGTTTATGGAGCGTGTGCTGTGAGGTGTTTATTTCCTTCCACTAACATTCGACAACTCCTACATACAGCATATTAACCAGTCATATCATCCTTCAAGGAAGCAAAAATAGTACATTTCAAGGTTTTTCTTAGAATTTAATCTTTGGCAGCGGCCTGTGACAGAAATCGTCCATCACACTTTAAACCTGAACAAGAAGAATAGACAGAAATGTTTAAATAAAGTGAG